>VZRI01006717.1:0-23478 GCA_013397515.1 Upupa epops | reverse complement strand
CGCCCCTACCCCCACCCCCCGTTATCTTTGTCCTTGCTTCCCTTCCATTGTTTAATCCTGACCCACCCGCTTGACAGCAGTTTTGCAGCTCAACTGCTCAAGAACAGTTTGGGAAGTTCTGCGGAGAGTTCCTGGGGTGGAAAGGTGAGGGACTGACTCCTCGTCTGGTCCCGTCGCTAGTACGGATAGGGCTGTAACGTGTGAGCTCTGCCTGGAACATTTGCGGGATCTTCTTGTAGCAGCGAATTGCCCCAGGGCAGCCAGGGATGGCCCAAGGGAAGAGTGCGCATTCCCCTCCCTTTCCCAACCCTCCTACCCCCCGCCCCCAGAGCTCCGTTGAAACGCTCGTTTGCAGTGCAAGGGAGGACAGAGATTTACAGATGGGGAGTCGCCAGATCCTCCAGTTCTGAGCACGCTTGGCAATGTTACAGCATCTCTCAGGGGGATGGAGGGCTGAGGAAGAAGATGGTGTTTCCGTCGTTATCAAACGAGACGAATGATGTCCCCAGTGAGTTATAAAGGAGCGGTGTTACCCCACACGGCACACTGGGCAGAGCAGCTGGCAGCCCCTTCCCTGATGTCTTTCGCACATCCTGCAGCCTGTGCCCCAGCTTTCTGCTTGAGTTTATTTTTTCAATTAAACTTAACTTTTGGGTATTGCAGAGTTAGCCAAAACTAGCACACGCAGTTTGTTATCTATTGGTTTTCATCTGTCTGTCTACCTGTCATTCATCTGTCTACCTACCTGTCTTCTCCTAATGAGTTTGAACAGCTATTCCTCGAGTACAACATCTCCTAAAGTCACATCGGTAGAGGAAAACAAAAATCTCGCTTCATGTGCAGCATATTTTAGATGCTTTACCCTGCGATGCCCAGTTCATGACAATTCAAAGGTGTTTGCTGCACCCACACTATCGGATTCATTTTTTCTTTCTTGGAAATAATAGGATTTATCTGTTGGCTGTTTGGGAGGAATGGCTCAGGATTTGGGAGATTCTGGTTTTTTGTGCTGCTTTGTATTTTTCTTCATTAAAGCAGAGGTTGCAGCCCGCAGGGCAGAGCACACCCGGGGCACCCTGGGGACAAGCATGGCTGGGCGACCGCATGGGATCGCCACCGGCTCGTGTTTTTTTTTTTCTCCTGAAAGTCAGGCTGCAAGTCCCTGGATCCTGGAAAGGGAGGGAGAGGATGATTGGGACTGGATCCCGGTCAGATCGGCAGAAGCGCGCTGCCAGCCTCAGCCGGGGCGGCATGCGGCTGTCACTTCCCGGCGAGGTTTTGCATATCTGCTGGAGGGCTCAATGCTTCCCTTTTCCCTTGAAATGTGTGACAAATGAGGTGGTTGTTGGGGAGGAGGAGCAGCATGACCCCAGCTGCCTATGCGGGCCAGGTGTCAGAGCACTCCTGAGGGACAGCATGAGCTGATAGAGGTTGCTGTTGCTAAGTGTTCTCTCTCCTCCTCCCCTCTCTGCTGTGTGATTTTAGGTCTGGTTCCTATTAAACTCGAAGGCAGGTCAGATTTCGCTAGCACTGGCTAAAAACACCCTGAAACTCTTGCTTTATGAATTGATTAGTGTGGGTTTTTTTCCCCTCACCTCTTTCCCATTCCTCCACCACCCCTATCCTTTCCTATTGCCACCTCCCCATCCCGCCCCACGCCCTGCTTCTGCACCTCACTGACAGTGCAGTGTGGTCATTTGCACTTCATCTCACAGGCTTTGGAGATAATTTTTGCGTAACTAAACCGTTTTATGAACTGTGATGCTTTTTACATGCCTCTGCAACTTGGCTCCTTTTCTTGGCAGTACACTTTTAATTGTGCTGCAAAAGCCATTTCGCCAAGGCTTTGTATCGGTCATGGAGCTCATGTCAGATTTTCACTGACGCTTTTCCAAGGCGGGATCTGATTTCTCTCTCTTTCTCTCTCTCTCCTTTTTTTTTTCTCTTTGTTTTGTTTTGTTTGTTTGTTTACTTTCCAGGTATTAGTAAATATTGGCAACCATTTTGACCTTGCTTCCAGTATATTTGTAGCACCAAGAAAAGGGATATATAGTTTCAGTTTCCACGTGGTCAAGGTCTATAACAGGCAAACCATCCAGGTGGGTTGTGATCTAAAGAAGATACTGTCCTTCCTTTTCTTTTTTTTTATCCTTAAATGCTTGTTTCTAGACATTAAAGTGCATTTACAAAACCACAAGTAAAGAACAAAACTGTAGGTGATTTTAGTTAAAGGGTCTGTGTATGCATGATAGAAATCGTGCATTCCCATAGCTTAATTCAACGTAGTTTCTAACCTGCACAAAAGTTTAGTGATGTGCACAGGGCAGAAAAGTCATTGAGAGTATTAAGAAAACTCAGATTCTCTCTCTTTGCACTTTTTAGGTAAGTTTAATGCAAAACGGCTACCCAGTGATTTCAGCTTTTGCAGGGGATCAGGACGTCACCAGAGAAGCAGCCAGCAATGGGGTCTTGCTCCACATGGAAAGAGAAGACAAAGTGCATCTCAAACTGGAAAGGGGTAACCTCATGGGAGGGTGGAAATATTCAACCTTTTCTGGCTTCTTAGTCTTTCCACTATAAAAGAAGGCCAAATAGGAGACAGATCCATGAGCTGGAGCAAGGATTCAGTCGTTAACGACACCCTGAACTTGGCAGCACATGACAATATTTCCTGTCACCCCGTCAGACTGTCATGGTAGAAGAATGATAACCTTCTAAACTCCAACATTTGCTTTGAATATTGACAATTCCTCGGGAACCTGCGCCTCTAATTAGTTTTAGACGACAGTGATCTTTAGGAGAAATGAAATTATCGACCTGAGCAATTTGTACCTGTGATTGTAAAGTCAATTTCGGATTTTATTGTTGGGATCATTGACTTTCTTATTCTTTTTAATTTTTTTCCTCTCGTTTTATTTTTTCCTCTTTTTCTTTCTCTTGTCCCAATGAGACAAATAACTCGGACCACACAATCACTTTATCAGAGGCTCACTTGAGAGCCAGAAGAATGAAGTGTTCAGCCCAATGAGGTGTTCTTTCCATGATTTATTTCCTTGTGTTGTATAGCCTTAAGGAGACAAAAAAAAAAAGAAAAAAAAAGAAAAAAATCAAAAAAGAAAAAAAAAAAGAATTGCTTCAGTCTCAGTCATGTATTTTTCTGGGGGAGGGGGATTCTGGACATTACTGTGTCAAGAAGTGCTTTATCCAGTGAA
Source organism: Upupa epops (assembly GCA_013397515.1). Classification (NCBI taxonomy): domain Eukaryota; kingdom Metazoa; phylum Chordata; class Aves; order Bucerotiformes; family Upupidae; genus Upupa; species Upupa epops. The sequence goes on along the minus strand of VZRI01006717.1, from coordinate 20,266 downwards.
GCAAAATTTGCACGAATGGAACCTTCTTTGGTTTTTTGTTGTTCGTGGTTTTCATCGACTTTTTTTTTTCCTGATTTTTGTTTGTGTGTGCTAAAATTGTAAGCTAGATTGATCAATAAGGCAAAACAAAGCACATATATACCCTGTAGCTCTAAGTAAAGCTAACCAGTGAACAATTCTGTCTGCACTTTCCAGCTGATCTTTATAGACCTATTTAGAGAGAGAAAGAGAGAGAAAAAGAGAGAGAGCTACATGATCCTTCAATTACAATCTGGAAACTGGTAAAAGAACTGACATTTCTGAATTGTCTTGACATTTCTAGAAGCAACAGTGGAGGCTTTGAATATCTTCTCTGCCCATACCCTAAAAGATATCCTTTCTTTGCATTACTGAGCGTATTTTGGGTGCTTTTATCTGATATTTATTTGATGTATTTGTCCACTAATGCTTGAGTACACATGGTGAGAGCATGGAGAGATGGCAGAGCAAACTCTTCTCCTTCCGAGTTAAATAAAACAATCTCCACTTGATCTGTCCATGTTGGAGGAGTTGCTGCTAGCACCTTTGACAGCTGTTGGGAGAAGGGCCTCAGAGGATCAGCAAATGCATCAGAAGTTGCACCAGTCCTGTGCTTTTATGAGCTATGTGTGCTCTTCCCAATGCAAATGGTTCTTGGAATTGTGGGGGTGGACTGGCATCGATATTGGAGGTTAGGTATAGTTATTACCCAATCAACAAGAGGTAAAATACCAGGCCAGTGTTGATTTCATCATTTGCCTCATTCTCAATAAAAAGAGCTTGTGTACTCACATTTTTTTCTGAAGGTTGGTGTATTAGGGTGCTGAGGAAGATCTTAATGGAGAAGATCTCAGAGGATGTTTATATTATTTTATATTAATTTTAATCTTATTTATTAAATTTGAAATATTTCATCTTGCTTTTAATCCCACAAGAGTGGGTGTGTATAAGGATTTCTTTTTATCAGGTTTACTCCTCTGCCACACAGAAATTCAATGCAAAGGCAGCAAATTGGTGGTAGCTTCGTTGTATTTCAAAATTATGGTGGACATGTAATTTTCATTGTAAATTTATCATTAAAGGGACAAAGTCAATTAAAATCATATATTCTTAAAAAATCCTTATCTGTGTTGCTTATGATACCTCAGATTACTAAAATATAAACCGATTTAATATTTCATAGTTTTGTGTATTTTTATCATCGATGCTGTTCTTTTGCTTTGGTGTTTCACCTCAGTAGTTACTGAACAAATAGATTTCGGGTTTGTTTTTTAATTAGTTGAGTTTTTTAGTTCCCCATTGTGCGTAGGCATGACTGCAATGTTTCTAATTGAAAAATAACACTGGGCTATGTTTAAGTACATGAAGTAAAACCTGAGTCAGCAGCAACCTTTTTCTATTAAAGTAAAAAAAATAGGTGTTCTAAAGGTAGCTACTGTAAAACTAAACCTGAAGCTTTTTCTTTAAAACTTGATCCTGTCTTTCAAGAAAATAGAGATCAAGTGGACTTGGTGTCCCAAGTTTTCAGTCTCTTCCTCAGACATATTTTGTGATTCTGCCTGCCATAATCACTTCAGTTTTACCATTTATATCAGTTCATCTGGTTTGGGAAAGGCAATGACATCTTAGTTGTGGCTCTCTTCTAAGTCAAGTGAGACCAGTGCAAGCTTTTCCCTGGACATCATCCTGAAATTTCTTAAGCCACTGATGCTGCGGAATCTGAATATCCCACTTCATATGTTTGAGTTCAGTAATCTTGACTATGTTTATTTTATAATACTAAATATGTCTATGTGATAACCAATCTTCTTCTGAATTTAAAAGTCTCTAATATATTGCCTTTCTCCCTTTTCTACTTGTATGTCCTTTCATGCCATGTTATAGAGGTAGGACTGTTATATAAACAGCTACATTAAATAGAAAACAGGCAGTGAATTCTTACTGTACACGAATCACAGTCATGGTGCTCTATTTTCTTCTTATATTTTTTCAATATTTATTCTGTTTTCCCTTTTACTTGATTTTGTACTGAGTTTGAGAAGGTGAAAGCTACTAGTCATTTGGAACAGTAGATATTTTTATACAAAGTGTAGATAATCATGTTTTGTGTTAGAAGTGAAATGTATAACAGCAGCACTGTAGAATGCAATGTGCGATATTAAGTGAGACCACGTGAAACACGTTAAGAGTAGGTTTATCTCAAGTAATTTATATAAATAGAGTAACATTCAGAGTTGGTGTAGCACTTGTGTTGATGGCACCATGAGTCAATGTGTATAAAACATTATGATAGTGAAGCAGGCTAATGGCAAAGTAGCAGCCTTGGTTCCTGTAGGAGTATTAACAACGATATTCTTGCCAACAACTTTCAAACCCTCTCATAGGCTGCTGTGTAACATGATCATAGGATATTCTTATGGAAACAGAGTTTGAATTTCAGGGAACTATTGTCACCTGAATGTTTCTGGGAACAACTCCTTTGGTGTTTCTTCAGCACAATTTTGGCAGGATGGGAGCTGGGCCCTGTACTAGGATTGATAAATACTTGTGATAGACATTGCTGCCTTCCTCCAGGGTTTTGAGCTTTGTATCTCTAGTTTGTACGTGGTCTTGCAAAAATTTCTGTGCTCTTACCTCCCCCTGAGGCAGTGGGTGTGATGGATATGCAGTGTCTCTCATTACTGGTCATCATGTTGCAAGCTGGATCTGTTTATTTTGGGTGAAAGGAAGAGAGATACAGAGACACTAAACTGAAGAGTTGTTTAGCAGTCACATAGTGTTTGTTTGCTGTGACTTTTTTAACTTTTAAAAAAGAACATTTTGTTTTTATTGATCAAACCTGTCAAAGTAGGTGATAGGCTAAAAGGGCTTGTTTAGTGATGGTGTTATTCAGAAATAGCCAAAAGTCGTTTCATGTCCTTGCAGTATGACAACTTGTTTCTGGTGTAGACATGGTCACAGGTAGTGCTGTTTAAAATTATGTGTTATAATTAATAGTCTGCTTCAATCCAGGATAACTTTCTTGTGTTGACAAGCACTCAAAAATTAGTGGCATTAGTACATTTCATAATTTTCATGGGTAACAACTTGTCAACTGAAGTCCATTAAACAGTTATACATAACTAGAACAACTAGTTCTGGTTTTATTTATTATTGAAAGGGCAAGGAATGCCTTTGTGAAAATGCAGTTTTGGGTTTGTTACCACATGTTGATTTTAACTGCTGTTCCAGGATCACGTTTGATAAGTCATGCCTATTGTCATCACAGTGATTCACTGTAAGATGCTCACTTCCTTAATGGACCAGTTTCTTTTATTTGACTTATCTTCATCTGTCAGAATGCTCAAAACAGAACTTTATGATTCCTGGACAGTTGTTAACTAGATTATGTTAAAAGGTTGTAAAATCCTGACAATCCTGGATGTCCATCATGACTGTGGTTGGACCCAGACTAGGTGTCGGGGCAGATGATGGGCAAACCTTTTGATCAGCCGCTTATATAACCAAGTATCACCAAATTCAAGAGCTCTAGAGGAAAATAAATATATTGTAATTTCAGTGAAAAGGCTAATATTTATTGTTTTACTTGCTTTGGTGAAGTCAATTCCCTCACAGAGAGAAACATCTGTAGTATGTGGCTAGAACTGTACTGATAATGGGCATGAAGTTTACTTTAAAAATCAGTGTCATTAGTCAGTTAAAACCCTTTAGTTAACGCCATAATAATTCTTCATTTTAAATGTATTTAAACACTAATCATAATTCTGATACTGTGATCAAAATGCTACAAATATAATTTGGATTAATATTTTAAATCCATTCTTAAAAATTAGTGTTTATAGTTTTATCCAAAATAATAATGAAATTTTTTTTAATATAGGAATCCAAAGACCTGAGTGTAATAATGAAAATACACTCTACATACCAAATATATCTAATGTACCATATTTATTTTCAAGTAATATACATTATTTTGTGAATCCCCTCTGCTAATTGTCTTCAAAAGATGCCTAACTTCCTTGGTCTGTGCAGATCACATATGTCATATAATATAAGAAATGGCTTGACAATAAGTGGAGAAACAAATAATGAGTACTGTTACAAATTCTGCATCATTCACAAATGCTCTATAACTCAGAAATTATTGAATTTTTACTGATACTACTTCCAATGTAATAACAATTCATTTTTACCACAGGTATCTAAAAAAAGCATTGAAATTGTTCTGTGAGGTCAGTTGTATAAAGAGTCCTGTTCAGCATGTTGTAATAATGATTCAACAGAAACATTTAATCAATTAGCAATTAGTAGTTTCAGTATATATGTAGCATTCTAATTATACCTGATGTATTGCAATTAATGTAAACTACTATTTTGGAGTATTTTTATTTCTCTGTGTGTGAATATGTACACATGTACATGTGCATGCAGAACATATTTTTAGCTAGGAATAGACTGATTACTTTTTACTCTACTTTCTCTGAAGCATTACCTCAACAATTTAATTGCTATTTTATTTATTTGCATTCTAAATGTAAAACTCTTTGCTGCATCCAGAAGTACAGAGAGTAATAGCAACTGGCAGAAATATTTTAGTGCTGAGAGATAAAACATTTAAGGTAGTATTCACGTAAAGTAAAACATAGAGTTGTTAATAGGAGCCTTTCATTGACTCAATTTTGAGACAAATGAACATTTGGTGCTGTGTGGCAATTGCTTCAAAGCATCAGACAGGGAGATACAATACTCTGGAAATTTAGTTTGCCCTAATGACACTGGATGGGAAACCTGAGATACATGCTATAAATTGAAGAGAAAGCATGTCCCTATACTCAGTTGTTTAGCAGCAATAATCTTTATATACTGACTTAATATTGGGTGCATAGCTGTTTTCTATATAGAGACACATAGTATGTCACATACGAGAACTAAGAATACAGTGACTTCAGTGGATAAAGGATAAAGGGTTTTCCAGCTTTGTATTTGTTCACTAGGAGAAATAACCTAGCATGGAACTCGTGTTGCTCCTACAGGCTTTTGTGTCAGAAAAAATACATAAGAAATTATTTTAAAAATAATCTTTCAAGTCCTCTTAAATTATTTATTGTTACCAACAGCTGAATTTTATCAGTCCTGTTTGTAATAGTATGACTGGGAGTATTGTAGGATGGAGTTTAAATGGTTAGTTAAGAGTGTCTAACCTCTGGGTTTTTTCCCTATCCTAAATTTCCCACAGAAATTTGTCTTCACACTGGATTTTATACTCTCTCTAGATACAGCTGTCCCTTAATCCTGACTGTCTAGTAATTACTTCATCTGGGTGGGAAGATCATCCATTTATCTTCTTATGATGGTATCTGCTGTTTTCTTACACTACATGAACTGTGCTATGACTGTCCAGTGGGGAAAAGGTAATTCCCACTGCACTTGCCTCTCTGTGACTCTTTCTTTCTCTTCTCCTGTCCTCTCTTACCCTTTCATTCATACTTGAAAGGATCCTTGATGTTGAATGTGTAAGAGTATTTTTAAAAGTAATTTAACTTCTCATTCATAAGTGTATGAAACCGTGTTTGTGCAAAATGATGACAGCTTCAGTTGACTGCCCACAACTTGTCTCATCCTTCAGTTCTTCAGCCACAAATCTCCAATAGGAGACCTCAGTCTAGTTAAGAAAAAGTAGTATTAGAAAAATATTAATTAAAAATGTGGGAAATGTGTCTGTATATGAATTAATGATTTCTGGTAATGTTTTAATCCCATTCAGTCTGTTCACTTGGCATGATTTAAATAGCGTGGTGATTTGCTAGTTCCCTATTTTCTTAAATCCATTTAAAGTATCCTTACAAACAGGATACTTATTCTTTTACAACCTGTTTAGAAAATACAGAACCACTTCTACAAATGTGAGGGCATTGGATAAAAGTGAGAAATGAGAAACTTCAGTGAGCTTTTAACATGAGCACGATGTGAGAAGGAGAAAACACTGCAAGGATCAGAGGGGAAGGAAAGAAACCCTCATAGAAAAACACATTGTTTGCACACATTCTTAGTATTTCCTGTCCACAAAGCCAACCATCAGAGAGGGCCATCGGGCCGGTCAGGCATGACTGTCGCTTTCTAAATCCATTGTTGTTGTTCCTTTTCATCTTCTTGTCATTCAGGTGCCTATCTCATATGAAGATTTTTCAACATAATCTTCCAGCACACTGTAGTAATGCTGACCAACCCCTAATGTTCTTAAATATATCTCATGTGATCTGCTATAATGAATATATTTACTTATGATCTTTCCATTTCCATAGTCAGCACCTCAGTCTCTTCTGCCACTAGATACAGAGGCCTGGAAAGCCAAAGGGCATTTCTTATCAGTAAAGACCTTGGCAAACAAATCTTTGAGCACGGCAATTCCTTCCATATTCTCACACAAGATCCCTTGTCCTCCTGTCAAAATACTTACTGAGGTCTTGATTTTTGCCATTCACGTTCCTCAACAGTTTCAACTGTGTCAGTTTTTGCTTTCCAATTCCATGAGCAATCAATATTTTTAATCTTCCTGACTGGAAGGTTTATTTCAGTCATCTAGAGAAGACTGCCTCTTTGCTTCTTAATCAGGATGTCTGTAGCAGGAGCTCATGACAACAGGTTCTTCACTAGCCTTACTCTGATTTTGACATCTGTCTTGCAGGTGTTTTTGTGACAAAGCTCTACATGTTTCAAGCTGCTCTTCAGCATAGACAATAATCTTCCTCCCTTTGCCAACCTGGGCTTCCTAAAGGATCTGTGTCTATCTGTTGCAGTGCTTCAGTCATGTGAGCTATCCCACTACGCTTCTGTTACCCTGGAACAGCTCACAACTTCTAACTTGCTGATTGTTTTCTTCTCATGCTTGAGGAGTTCATGTGTAGTTCACCAGTTGTGTTGTATTTTTAAGGAAAGTATGAAAACCATTATCAGGTTGGCTTGCCCCCCGTTTTTCCATTTCTCTCAGACTTTGGTCTTCAATCCTTGAAAAACCTTGTTTAAAGAATTTGCCATGAAGTTGGCAAGTTTGTTTGCAAAAACGCTTTTGATTTACTTTGTCAGATGTAGACAACTACTCCTTCCCGAGGGAGGGTCCTGTTGTCACAGAAGTGAAAACTCTGCATGAGATATGAGCTGCACAGGCTGGCATTGACACACAGTACTTTTGTTTTTACCCAAGCCTTTCCCTTTCATAGAAAGACTGAGGGGATGGCATCTCACCTCTGAAGTTCTTCACCCCTTCTTGATACACTCTGGTTTCCCCTGGCTATTAGTACTCATGTGGAGAGTAGCAAGGGGTTATAATGTAGGGGCTGGTTGTGCCTCTGCAATATTTCTACAAATTGCTGGATGCAGAATGCATTCTCAGTCTGCTTAGAAACAGGTAATAGGTGAAAAGATGATACTGAGCTGGTATCCCACATGCTAATTCTTTGAAACTTGGTGAGAGAAGATGAAATTTTATGATTATGGTCTGTGACATTTGTGCAGCATCTCAATGCTTCAGCACCAGCCTATCTGACAACAGAAACAACAATGTGCTGATGTTTTCACAGTCATGTATCTTTCTACCACCTGAAAGTAAGAGAAATACAAAGAAACATTAATAACCATATACCAGAAGAGACAAAAAATGAAATGAAACTGAACAAGAAGGAAGGCAAGAGAACAGAATGAAAAGATGTCATCAGTCTTGTTTTGGGTCAGCTAGCTTGTACCTTTCTACTTATTTCTATCTGGTGTGCTCTTCATGAGAGCTCTTCCAAAGAGATGATCATTCTGTGCTGTGGTTTGTCCAGGTCTGACTGCATGCAGCAAATGTTCTGACTAGGTGCAATCCTTCTGGCTACTAAACACTGACTGATAACAATTAAGAAATAAAGGATGCATGTTTTGAGTTTATATTTTTGTTGAGCTTTTTAATATCTGCTGTAGATTTAGTCAGAATATTTCAGCCTTCAGTCTGAGGTGGGGACGATGTAAAAGAACAAATCTTAAAATACTCTTTCATATGTTGGGTTTTTACAAATTCTTTTTTGGTTGCAGTCAGTAAATTCAGTGATCAGATAAATACAGTGCATTTAAACACTTCCGAAGGAAGAACGGACTTACTAGGAGCCATTCTAACACACTGCCAATGGCCTTGAAGCTCTGCCAACCCTGACTGTCCTTGTCCAAATCTGGCACTGCCCCAGGACTTCCCACAACCCAGGAACCTGTTTCAGCCCCCAAGGGCCATCAGCCCCTGCCCTAGTGATGATCCAGAAAGGCCAGTCTCCTGCTCCCTTCAGACAAACTGGCCTTACCCACAGGCCTCTTTCCTTGTCCCATCCTAGGGATTTGTCTGATTCCTGGTGATGTCCCTGCTGCTCCCCAGCTGCCTGCTCTTGGCTGGGGAATGGGCCCTGCCCTGATACCCTATGGGGATCTCCTAGGCTTGGAGAGCTCCAACCCCTGGGAGCCACCACCCAGACACACACCCTGTAGGGCTAAGAGAAAACGCCAACTATCTCATCTGTTGTTCAAAAGCAGGAATCAGCTTTCCCAGCAATGCTACCTGCACTTGCCCTGCAATACATTTTCACCAGAAATGACAGGTTGCTTCCTCAAGTATAAATTTTGGAAGTGCTGCTTAACGTTAAACTGTCTGGTGCAGTAAACTTGATAGATAAATGCAATCGACAGACCTAATCTGTTCACTACCAACGGAAAGAGGTGCTTCACGCAAGAGCCATTTCGTCAAGGAAACAAGGTGTATATGGTGAGTTACCTGTTCATCGAAATGCATTCATCCCATGAGGGATGAGTTACCCCAGGGAGGAGGTTGCTCATAGGTCATCAAGCTTTTCTCACTCTGAAATTAGTAATCATATGCTCTTATTTAGGGGAAAGTTAGGGTGTTTTTTGGTATTTTCCCTCTATCATTTACATGGATCCCTCCAGAGGGATTTAACACTGATTTATTAATTTCAGGTTCCTTAAAAAGCAATTAATTGATTAATAACTAGTCTTACTAACTTAAAATATTGATTGATTCTGTTCTCATTTAGTTTAGCTGGGATGTATTTGCCTTCATTTGGAGCAAGAAAGGCCTAAGCACAGCAAGCTGATACTTGTCTGTTCACTATTGCTGAAACACCATCACACCTGTAATTAGATTTATATATATTGTGAGGTCATTTGATCATCTTGCCCGGCTGTATAGTATAGCTAACAGTTTTATTTGCTTTGGAACTCCATCTATCCAGTAACTGGAAAAATCCAGTAACTGGATAACTGCTTATTGTTACAGATAATAATTTTCTATGTATTAAAGGACATCTTCCAGAAAAAAACCCCTTCATTATAATGAACTCTGCAGTAGATGGCAGTGCTGGGATTAAAACTGTTGCTTGACTAATATGCAAATTCCTGCCTGTTGGGATTTAGGTGTAGAAAGGCTTTTCAGGGTTGTCTTGTCTTTGAATTGGGGCTTTAGTTTGCTTGAATGATGAAGCTGTGGGGAGATTTATTTCTCCTGGCTCAGAAAGTGTAGAAAAATAGATCAAGTACCACAAGCACAGTTTGCTGCAGAGATATGCATGAACAACCTAAAGCTGGGGAAAACGTGTAATCATAAACCTCCAAAAGTAATAGTTTCTTCCCTGCATGTGACATAATCCACTTCAGTTGCTTTCTGTAAAATGCTGTTGCTAGCTGAGGTGCATTCCAGTCTGAACATATAGCTTCTGTGTATATTCAGATGTGTTTTAATTTTAGACTCATTAAAATTTATTGGAATCACTCTGGTATCCTTATATTCTGGAGGAGTTCTGTACACAGGGCATCATAAAGGGCTCCATTATTGGGTTCTTGTGACTTTTAACACCTATTCACCTAAATTGGATCTACCAGAATGTATTATATGGGTTAGGAAATTCTGATTCCCGATCAGGGCTGAAATACAGATTTGTGTCCCACTATGAATTGTTCTCAAAGGGTGCTTTGACAGGAATCTCTTTAAAGATCATTCGTGTCAATGGCACACATTAGGTAGCTCATGTGGAAAACTTCTCAGGAGTACACAATAAACAGCAGTAGTTTCCTCTATCACCAGGACTTTGTGAGAGATGAAGGCTTCTCTTGAGTTAGAGCTTTCTGTACCTGTGTGGACACCAAAGAATGGTTTATCATGGTGATTAAAATGTGTGGTGGCAGCATACCTTTGTTTATCTGTTGGAAACGCAGGCTAGAGAGAAATCTCACAACTACAAAGAAAGCGATGCTGAGTAATGTATTCCAGATCACACGCGTAAGGTAATAACAATAAATCTGCAAGCAGCTAGGAATTCTGTTATCTTGATGCTAATGACACCTGTATTGATGCAGTACCTCAGAGAGTCTACAGACACAGCATCTTCTCTTTAAACGTAGCCTGAAAGAAGGGAAATTTGGTATTTTTCACTAATAGTAATATATCAACAGGACATTTGGAATGATCCTATCCAATGGGGCAGCTGCCTCTTAAAGCCTCAAAACTGCTAGCATTTTCCAACGTTACTAAAGTGCGATCCAATTCTAGATGACTAAAGGCAACGTGTGGATTTTTTTGACAGTAAATAGAAAATACTTTATAAGTGAACATAATAAGTCTTGACATTTACAGTCTTGTTTTCTAGAAATTTGGTTTATTCAAAAATTATGAAATCTGAAAAAAACCTTCTATTTAGACTTAAGGCATTTCCAACAGAAAGAGAAATGCGTTCAAACAGAATGATTTTTTGAAATTATATTCTAAAAATGTCAAACCTAACTTGTTAAAGGGACTCCAAACTCCTCTTCTGTTTCAGCAGGACGTGAAGACTTAGGACCCTCCAAGATATATTCCTTGACGTACCACAGAGATGGCTTTCTTGTACCCAGGTTCTCGGGGTTTCAGTCCCAAGAATCAATAAACCAGTTAATGACAGATCTGTAGCACTGTGGAGTCTTCTAATTCTGCAAGTCCATAGATTTATCAGACTCTACAGCAAGGTCTCAGTAGCTATTTCTATAAAATTAAGTTAGGGTGATTCAGTCTGTGCATTGGCTTACATTATTAGTTCAGAATTGGTTTTGTTTAAGCTGAGATTTAAATGGCAGAAACTTAACTTCATCAAAACATAAATGTGGTTAATTTCTGTTTATAATCAGTGAATGGAAATGTAGAAAATCACTTTTCCAGATAGTAGATTTCACCAGTTGGCCATGGCTGGACAGTCTCACGACAGACTCTTCCCAATTAGCAAAAAAGCTTGAGTGCCAAGACAAAAGGCAGTGAGAGCTCACTCATCATTTATGATCAGGGACGTAGGACAGATTCAACTTCGGGAAAACAAAATTAATTTAGACAACAAAAAGCCATCACAGTATCACAGTAATGATAAGGCTGGAAAAGACCTTAAAAATCATCCAGTCCAACCTAAAACCAATCAAGTAAGCCTAAATATCTGACATCTGGATCACCACATATTACAGTGAGAGAGAAAAATGGTTCTTAAGTGCAACTTCTTGGGCCCAGCTCTGCTACCTCCTTCCTCGGGGAAAAAGCAGTCAGTTCTTCCATGTGGCAATGTGACATCTCCAAATGATGTGGGTGTCTCCCATCAGCTGTGGTCCTCCCAGCAATGAACTGCTCTAGCATGGGTCTCCCTTAGAGTCACAGACTTTTTCAGGATTAGTCATGTGTACCAGTGTGAGTTCCTCCACAAGCTGCAAATGGGACTCCTCCACTGAGAAGCACTGCAAGAGTTCAGCCTGCCACATCACTGCAGGCCAAAGGGCAATGACTGCTCTAGGGTGCCTCCCTTTATTCCTCTCCAGCACAAAGATAGCAACCATATGGCTGTATCTGCCTCCAACAAATTGGAAACAAAGCCCAAAGCAAAAATAACAAGAAAGCCATTGCAGAATGAGTTTCCCCTCGTAAAATATATTCATTTGCAGAGGCACTGATTGAGTTAGCTTCAGCTAGAGGCAGGGGGGACCCAGAGCTGGGGTGAGTTTTCATGAAGTTTCTTACAGGACCCACATGAGCAGGAAACAGCCTCCACTACCAAACCCCACCAGGCACAAACCACAACAGTGGAATTAGTAACAGAAGAAAGTTGTACCATTACTTTTGAATTAACTCCTTGACTACATTCACTGCACCCAAGGTTCATCATTCATCTCTCTGAAAGCAATTCTTGAACTATGTAATCTCATGCCTAACTCAGTGTAGAGACCTTGACTTCAGCATATTGGAAGATGTACTACACTAATTAAAAGCAGAGATTTTACTCTCCACTTTATAGTCACATTCTGCAAAGGATTGGGCAAATCACAAAGCAATGAAAGACAGAACTCTTCCAAACAATATGCTAACTATTTCTAAGAAAAGACATGTCTTTCTGAACCTGAGAGTTTTAGAATTCTCTCAAAAGAAAAAAACTAGCCATCTAAATCCTGTTTGCAATGTGAAAAAAAAGTAGCTAAAGTAGTTTCCATTGGCTGGAATAAATTCTTGTTCTCTTCAGTGTAGATGGTGATTTCAGAACTGCTGATACGTAGGTCAGCTGCCTACTGCTCCAGCAGACTAACACTCAGTGAGAAGAAAAACCTAATGCTTTTTAAGCTCTTGAAGTTTTACCGTGTCATGCAGTGAGGGGATACAATTTGCCCTCTAACTAGACTTTGTCCCTCTTAACTCATGGATGACCTGAGATCTTCTGAGGCCTAGATATCATTGCAGAGTTACAGCTTCTCTGGAGCATTCCCTAAGAATCTTGTTTTAATGGCAACTCTACTTCCTCAGGAGCCATTAGCCGAGGCTAGAGTGAACCTCTCTAACTCTATTCTCAAAGGCCTCATGAAGCCAGAGACTAAATGTGTGCATGTTAATAATGACTTTATCAACACCAATTTGTCAGCATGGATTTCCAAGGACTGTGGTAGGTGTTAATTAAGAATAGATCATCTAGTCCAATTCCCCCTGTTACAGCAGGATCCCCTAGACCAAGTCGCACAGGAACATCATCAGGTAGGTCTTGAATGTTGCCAACCCTCCTGTATGACCTGTTGCAATGCTCCCGTATCCTCACTGGGAAGAAGTTCCTTCTGATATTTATATGAAACCTCCTCTCTTCCAGCTTGCACCCATTGCCTCTTGTGTCCTATCACCAGATCACCTTGAGAAGAGCCTGGCACCATCCTCCTGACACCCACCCCTCACATATTTATAGACATGCATGAGGTCACCCCTCAGCTTCCTCTTCTCCAAGCTAAAGAGACCCAGAACATCATTCCTTTCTGTCTTCCTATTAGCAAAAAGTGCACCAGAAGAATGATGCAGTTAATTGAATTATCAAGGCCTTATTATTTTTGTCTATTTTCATTTCAGATATAATCCTAATTAACAATAATGAAAAGTCTAAAATCTTGCCTTCCTAGTGTTTGGTTCCATATATTCAAAAAGGTAATGTTTTATTCACTTTGGATGATTTCACTCTCAAGCACTCTCAAGTTAGTCGAAGAGTTTTATAAATCACATGATGAAACCACTTTAACCAAAATCTACGATACATCCCTTTCGTAAAGGAGCTGCATAGAATGATGTTGCTTGCTGAACGGGTCAGGAGTGATGGAGGGGTAGACTAGGAGCTGAAATCTCAGATGAAACCATTTTACACTGTACCATATTCTGAACTAAATCCATACAGGTGATGTGGAGATGGTAGTATTGCAGGCTGGTGAAGCTTGTTATCTAGCTAGTACAGTACAGCTCAAGGATGGGGAAATAGGATGCCTAATGTTTTCATTGCTGAAACATCGTAAATGAGTGAATTACTTCAGTGTGGAATTGTCCATTTTAAAGTAGTGTCTAAAATAGTCATGGAAGGTTTGGATTTTTTGAAGAAACATGTTTATTTCTTGCTGGTAAACAGCCTTTTACAAAAGAAAAAAAACCCACAAACCCACAAAACAACATCAAATTGAATATAACTTTATGAAAATTTAATATGTTCATCTAACTTGATTGACGATAACGGTGGATGTGGCATTTGTAGTTCACTTTTATGTTTAGGGTAGCATGTAGAATACCAGTAAGATTGAAGTATATTGTCTGATGACATTTTAAACTAGTTTAAACAGTTGAAAAGAAAGTGGCATCCGTACTGTAGGAAAGGGAAGAAGACACACAGATTGATGTTTATTTGACAACAGGAACAAACTGGTGATTTTTATTGACCTAAAAATCAAAAGTCCTGAAGTTTAATAGACCCTCTCACACTTGATTAAATTAGGTATCTGTGTGTTTTAGAATCTAGTACCTCTTCCCTACAGACTGTAGTAGGAAGGTTTGTGCCCTGAGGAGTACATATTACTGAACTAGAAAGAAAATTAACCTATTCCAGCTGAAAACCAGGAGAAAGATGTAGGAAAAAGGTCTCTCTATTTTGGTCAGGGAACTACATTTGCTTTGTGGTTTACTTTGTGCTTATTAGAATCTGGAAATCCATCTGTGCTTGAGAAAATGTCCCAGAAGAGAAAGTGATTAACTTCTTCCTAAACTACAGCAGCCGCAGCCTGGACTATGAAGTGTCACAGGAAGATCTTAGAAAGAAAACCTTGCAAGAAAAATGTCAGGGCCCTTGGAAGTTCCTCGTGCTTCTAGATTGCCTGAGTAAAAGTAATTCACACATATTTTATTGTAAAGATGAGGTACACTGCATAAATAGTTTAGAAAGTGAATGTTCTTCCCTGCTAGCAGTCACAATTCTCAGAAAACTTTGCTGTGTGTTTGAGTTGTTGTAGGTTCTTTGTTATAACAGGCTTTTGGACCAAACTAAAAAAGCAGAATCAAGGCACAAATACTACTCCCTTTGGCTCTTCAATGCCTAAATTTGAACACTAACTCACGTGTGCATCACCTCTCTGGGAAGCCTGCATGAATTACATAACATTTGAACAGAATACATAAACAACAGGGCACACTAGTTTGTGCAGAAATAATTAACTTAATAGGAAGGTTTGTGTTTCTATGAATTTGCTTCTCTTTTTGAATTTGCTTCTCTATTTTATTCCAGGATTCCAGATATACTCTTTTCTTAACAGGACAACCTAAGGATAGCTAGGAGAAAGCGCATATAGGTGTAGTGCATGTCCTAGTGCCACAAATGGATAACGATATAAGTTGCTTAGCACCTCTTGTCAAAAAGCAGTATACATATAATTTTAGTATGATGGCTCTTGCATACTATACTATCAGTTAATAAAAACATACTGTATTCTGAAGTAATGAAAATACATTCACAATAGAAATATCAGTGTATGTGCATCAGTTTTTATCTTTGTTACATTTGACAACATGCTTGAGTTTGGCTGTAGTGACATTTTCCTGCTTGTGGCTGCAGTTCAGTAGGCCTGATGCACTACTGTCAAATCAAAAAGGTCACAGAGCAAAAAGATGTCAGTAGCTGTTTGATCAATAAACTATAGGTAGCACAGCTCTCATATCTGAAAGGCATGCATAACACAGATACAAAATACCTGAGCTTGTTACTCAAATGACATCATTTGTTACTACACATACCAACACACTAGCAAAGATGATAATAGCAGAAACCTGCTTTGTGCTACTAGCCACTAATGCATTAAAGCTGTGCTCAGCTGCATAGGCTGCAGCTGTAAATCACCCTATAATGAAGCTGGGATGAAAACCCAATGAGAAGGTTGGGTAAAAGTTTATAAATCACTTATTCAGATCTCCTGGTTGCTAGTAGAAGAAATAATTTTATATATATGTATATTTTTATATATATATAAATCCTGAGACTTTAGTGCAAGTTTTCTTAGAAAAATATTGTATGATTTTATGTAGTGTTTTCTACCAAATGGTTTTGCATACTGCGGTTAGGAGCAGCTGAAGGTAAGTGCTATGATATTTGTAATGATGGATTCTTATGCAAGTGCTTCTTTTATTGGTTAGTTTGCTGCTTGGATGATTGAAGCCTTAGAAAGGTGGCTTACTATGGTCTACCCACTTAATTTTCCAAATGTTTCTTAATTGATTGAGGGTGATGGAAAATTATTTTAAAGCAATTTAAAAGAATGACTTGATAGTTGTTCTTCTTAGTTTTTGAGTTTGTGATTTTTTTTTTTTTTAAACAAACATCACTTCTGATGTTTTTAAAATGCTTGGAGTGGTGTTCTATTTAGAACTGTTTTCATACGCTGTTGAGCTAGAGCTAATACTTTAAGCTATTTTTTTCTCCTTTAGGACATAGGCTTATCTCCCTGCATTATCACTTGGTTTTCTTATAGTGTGGTTAAAACTATGTGTGCGTATATATATATATATATGTTCATAAATATCTCATTACTTGCATTACACAAAAAAACATTCTTTAACTAAGAAAAATCTTGTTATAATGATTGGAAAAAGTAATGTATATAAAATTAATAAAAATGTAATGAGTTTAGTGCACTTTTAGTTAAGAAAGATGCGATGGGAATTTAAGCTTCAGCCTAACTATCTTCAGTTCAAATTAATCTTTGTATCCTCATGCAGTACTGAGGTTGATGAGAGAGAGAGAGAAACAGCATAAGGGAGGGTCATAGTTAGTGGAAAGCAATAGTGGCAGAGTAATCAAAATGGTCTTGTCGCTGTTACTAATAAGAAAACCCATTCCACCATCACATCAAAATCTAGGTAAACCTGGTAGCCACTGGGCCTTGCTGAGAGAACGGTAGATTGCAGAAAGATGGAACCTTGCCTCCTTGTCTTATATTATAAGAACATCCAAAATATCCTGCTCTGTAACTTCCTTTCTGAAGGAGAATTTAGAGATGCATGTTGAGACTTTACTTACTTTTTGAAATAAAAAAAAAAAAATAAGCCCCTATGACTTAAAACTACTGGTAAAATAGTGTAGAAAATACAGTGATAGTAATGCAAGCTAGAATTTTCTCACTTATGAGTTGCTGCTCTTAAATGGAACTATCAAGAAAAACATGGAGTTTTGTTAGTTATAAAAAGTTATGTTCTTTAATACTCTGGGAGTTCCACTGTTTATGATCTAAAATAAAAATTTATAGGTTCAAGTGTCGTCATGTACTGGAGAGGTCCCTGTTCTTGTAATACTCCTTTTTATTAGCGAGGCTTTCTGAGCGCTATACATGCTCCCATTTTAAACAAAGCAATACCATGATAGACATAAATTAGGATGCATTTAACATCTTGATGTATTATTACTGCATAAACCATTGGTCAGTATTAGTCTCTCTGAAACATAACGCTGATGATAACTGATAGTGCATGTCGTTAGAAAAGAAGAGGTGGTATAATGGGATATGGTGAGTAAGTGGTGTCGCCTATCCAAGGGTGTTTAATAGCTTATCCTGCTGAAGTAATATTAACATACATACTTTTTGAGGGGAATTATGTTAGTCCAGAGTAAAAATCATTCTTCATGAATCATGTTTTTTTCCATTTATCTTTAAATGTTGTGAATCGAGAGTGCTGTTTCCGTGACTACCATTTCTGCACATATTTGATTATATTGTATTGTAATTTATGGCACAAAAATGTAAAACCCACCATCAGTTTTTGAATCAGAATGTAGCAGGTTTATAGCTTTGTTCGGCCTCAGGCACAAGTAATAAAATCCTAGCTTTAAGTACCATTGGGGTTTATGGAATGAAGACATCTGCATTATTGTAATAAAATGTTCCTTAGTGTGATAAATATAACTGACAGAAGTGCATGACTTCCTTTATGAAAAATATGTTGATAACAATATAGTCTTTAAATACTGAAGAAACGGTCTATTAAAATTTTATGTTTCCAGTTAGAGACATCTGTTGAGCATTTAGCTGGTATTATCAGTTTACTGCTGGGTATACCTAATATGACTTTTAGTTTACAATTACATGGAGAAATACTGATGAGAAGAAGGTATTAACCTTCTGCTGATTAATGTTTTTTAACAGTTAACATTTGAATTTTGCAATAGATATTTATGAACACAAGGTAATGGATTAGATCATAAACATTTCTTTTGCCTTCTCCAGGAAGCTCTAGGGGCATTTACATTTATAGCTTGATCAAAAGCAATTTCATTGTCATCTTTTCAAAAATAGATGGGATTCTGTAGATGGTCTTGTCCTTACTTATTTTTTACTGACCTGTCCAATCTATCTCCATTTGTATGCTATCAACTACCCATTAAATGAATAGCTTAAGTGTACTGATTAACTGAAAATGGTTCCAGGACAAGGTAATATTTATCCCAGGTGGGCTGTTGTTTGTTTGCGATGTGCTATCTTTTCCATTTTATGTCTCTGTCAAAAGCTTAATGCCATTCACTTCACTGACCTTTGACTGTTTTGAAGTTGATAGCATTTTTCTTTTTATACCAACTACTTCTTTTTAAAGCATATTGGTAGAGGTGAGGAGAATTGCATGTAAAAGAAGTTTATTTCCTTCAATTTTGATTTACCCTGCATTAGTTAGAAGATGCTGAATCAGTATGCATGAGTTAATCCTACATTTGGTATTACATTGCTTAGACTGCAACTGTGACAGTGACAGCAAGTATTGAAATACTCATCTTTGGAAAATTTCTTCTAGACATAGAAAAACTGTTTTCTGTAGCCACTTGGTGAGCAATTTGAATTTTTGACTATGAAATTTCTCAAGTCTTGGAAAACAAAAAATAAAAACAATTTATGCTATCCATACATATAACTTTTTAAGATTAATCTGGTTCATTAACTCAACAGTTAAATTAAAAAGTAAATCAAAAACCTATTGTAAACTCAACAGGATATTTAGTAAAATCTTGGCGCTCTAAGGAACAAGATATTAATATTGAAAAAGTACTTCTGAAATAAATCTGATAATTTTCATTGTAATATGTTACTTGAAACAAACTTTTTCATGTACTTTATTCCTAAATTTAGCTGTGTTTGTGTGCAGACTTTATCTTTTTTCCTATTTAACTCTTGTAATCTTAGTTTCCAGTGTAACAGCCATTACTGTTCTGGTGGGTTCCCACAATAAAATCAGGAATGCATTTCTCTCTTAACTCTGTCTTAACACCTCCAATATATTGTGCTTTCCTCTCTTGTTCTGCAGCCAATCCATATACTGCTTTTTTGTTTTCTTTTTTTCCAAGTTTTCCATTGGGTTTATTTGTCTCCTTCTCTTACTGTTCTCTCTGTATAGTTTTGTGACAGTGCAAGAAGTTTAAAGATGAAAGGCTTTATCTTTGCACTGTCAAAAAGCTGAGCCTCAAACACTGTCTGTTGGTACCAAACCAGATTCTTCAGCCCAAAATAAAAGGAGATTCCAAGCCTGGACTTAAAGCTATTGCAAGCAGGGGAAACAAATAACAGATTACAAATTCAGATTAACTTTTGATATTTGAGATAACAACTTTTCCTCTTAGACAATCTCAAAGGAATAATTTGCACTTCTACTCAAGTCTATCCACTTATGTCCAACCATATCTTCTTTTGCTGTCTCTGGCCTCCTGCATGTGAAGGTAATTCTAATGATGTTTGCCAGTGGACAATGACAAGTATGCTTGCCTCTCTCTGGTTGTTCACTTGTACTTGAGGTGTGTTTTTATTTTTAAGGGTAAATAAAATACATTAAAATGGGAAAAGTAGTTCCAAGGTTTGATAAAACCTTTTGGAGGAAAAAAGGTTTGAGAGGTTTTTTTCTTCCAAATAAACAAGCTTGCTTCCCCCCCCGCCCCCCTTCTTTTCTCTCCTTTTATGTTCCTGGTTATATTGAAGGAATCTTTGAGACAAAACTGAGAAAAAGTTTGGCTACTTAGAGGGCAATATGTGTTTAAGATTGAATCTTGGTGTAATCAAGACTATTACCTCATGAACATTAAAGGGTCTTTAAGTATTCTTCGGTGGTGTTTCAAGTGAATAGCTTGATAATACTTTTAAGCTTCTATAATGGCATTAATTTAAAGGTCTTCCTGCATTGTGCATGAACTATAAACTTAGAAGGGTCATGAGAGTTAGCATTAGAATTTTTGTAATGATCTGAGGCTACCCAAGCCTAAATTAGTTTAACAAGTTTATGCTATAACCAGGAAAAAGCTGAGTATAGGATGCTAGTGAGCTTGAAATTATACTTGACAGAGTGAGTGTCCTCAAATGTAAAAGTTACTGAGATGCTGAAATATGTCCAGAGGAGAGCTACCAA
>VZRI01006715.1:5103-27312 GCA_013397515.1 Upupa epops | reverse complement strand
ACCCAGGTGCAGGACCTTGCACTTGGACTTGTTGATCTCGTGAGGTTGGCACTGGCCTACCTCGCAAGCCTCTCCAGGTCTCTCTGGAAGGCATCCCTTCCCTCCAGTGTGTCCGTCACACCACGCATCTTGGTGCTACCAGCAGACTTGCTGAGGGGGCACTCAATGCCACTGCCCATATCGGCAACAAAGACGTTGAACAGCACTGATCTCAGTACAGACCCTTGAGGGACACCGCTCATCATTGCTCTTTCCTCAGACTTTGAGCCGTTGACCACAACTCTTTGGGTGCAACCACCCAGCCAATTCATTATCTAGTGAGTGGTCCGTTCATCAGGCCCACATGATGAATGGTACCTGTTCTAATAATTTACTGATACATGTGATTGTAGCTGTAGGCTTTGTGTACTTTTCTGTGATTGTGTATCCTACTAGTTTTGCAGGTATCTCATGCTAGATGGTAGAACCTTTATACCCTACAGAAGAAGTGTTGTGCTGAACACTTGAATGTGCTAGGTTTTTAACATCTGTGGTATGCTGTGATAAAAAATAACTATGTCCCTTTTGGTGCATTCTTCCTGTCTTCTTCATCACATGCAGTTGAAACAGTGGATTAACAATTCATTTTAAACCTAGTAGTAGCACTGTGTTCAAATTGCTATCCCTGCCTTCCAAATACTGGCAGTCCATCTTCCTAGGGATACGTTTCATTGCTCTTGAGATTCAGATAAGGCGGGTTCGTTTTAACAAAGCCAAGTTGATGAGAGAAGCTGTTGAGAGATACTTGGATTTGTGTTTTCTGCTGTTGTCTAAATGGAGCAGTGACTTGTATAGACACTGACTTGTACAGAAAGAACAGCACATTATCTGCTCTCTGCTATGAAAAGCGCATGAAGAGTGTATTGCATGAGCATGGTTTGTAGCCAGGTGGCAGACAGCATGCATTGTACTGCTTTTTAAGCTAACTTTCTGGGGAGAAGTGGTTTATTAACTTCCTTTGTTAATATGTGGAGCTATATGTCTTTGCACATATTATTTAAAAGTCATAAATGCAACGAGAGGTTTATGGAACTGTTTGTTTACCTGTGTATGTAACTTTCATTTAAGTGGTTCAATTATTTTACCACCTAAAAGAATTGAACTTTTTATACTTAGATTTTCAATACTTCTTTTTCCTCTTCTTTCAAATGTAGGGTACTGAAAGCAAGCAGAGCTGCTGTTTATGTTATGTGGTTTTGCACCATTGTCTTCTTCATCACTAAATTCGAATATTATTGAGTTTTGTATTTCAGATCATGTAATATTCACGAGATCCAGAAGTATTTGGTTAAATATTCTTCCCAAGATTATGGTTGTGTGTGTGGTAATGCTAGCCTTACTTAGTTTGGCTGTTGCAGCGTGCTTTCTGTTCAAAGTGACTTTATTAGTGCTGTTGTTACAGAGTTTTATTGTATTACAGTAGGATTTCTTTGGAGACGGTTCGTTTTTCTGTCATCACTTCAGTAAACCCAGTAATTTCTCTCTTTCCTTTAGAGAGAGCATCTTCTAAATTTCTGTGGTCATTACGTAATCCAGATGGTCAGTGAAGGGTAAAAGTCTTGTTAAGTTCTTCACAACTTTGATGTATATTGTTATGAATATCAAATGCTTTAGAATGTTTGCTTCTAGTTCAGCTGTTCAGATTGCTACTTTGCTTTCTCATGTTTCTCAGCTCAAAATAGGGAAGATGCAGTTGGCCCGTTTTTGCATCTTGTGGACACAACCTCTGCACAAAGCCAAAAACTCCGTTCTGAGAAACTGTCCTTAGTGCTTCTAAACACAGGAGGTATTTAAGAGTTGAGTAGACATAGTGTTTAGGGATGTAGTTTAGTCAGGGCCTTGTCAGTGTTAATTCAACACTTCAATAGTTGGGTTCAGTCATCTTAAAGGTATTTTCCAATCTAGGTGATTTTGTGACTCCCATCACGTTCCAGGGCAAGGGCTACTTGGGAAGGCTTGTCCTCCTTCCATCTCTGCACAGAGCTAGGCCATTGCATGACTGTTTCCCTCCCATTTTCCCCAAACAAAGATGGGAGCTCTCGGAAAACAGAACCTCAAAAAGGCTTTGAACCTTGTTTCTCCTTGTAAACATAATTGTTTGCTGAGGTTCGGACTGGTTGAGCCAGAGGGGCATCCTATGTGGAGCTGGTGGGTCCTTCCTGGAGCTAGATCTTTTTACAAAGCTTGTTACAAGGGCAATACTAGTCCACTCCAGCACTACTGAAAGCCTGCTAGGCTCAACCTACAGTAACAGCAAAACCCTTTAGCACCTATATGCAGACCTCTGTGCACCTGCCTTTTGCAAAACCGCACATTTCAGAACATAACAAGGTGGAAAGGTGAGAAAAAACTAGTTCTAGCTGGTTAAATTTCTATTTCCGTATTAAAACTTGCTGCTCTGCCCTAGGTGTGTGCTCTGCTTTGTGTTGCTGTGTGTCATTCTGATGGTTATTGGGCCCAACACTGTTTAATATCTTCACAAATGATCTAGATGCCGGGATCGAGAGGTCCCTGATGAAGTGTGGTGATGATACCAAACTGAGTGGGGAAGTTAACACTCTGGAAGGGAGAGGCACCCTCCAGGGGGACCTGGACAGGCTGATAGAGTGGGCCAGCAGAAACCTCATGACGTTCAGTGAGGACAACTGCAGAGTCCTGCACCTGGGAATATAGACCCTGAAATGCAGCTCAGACTGGGATGCACATGGCTGAAGAGTATCCCTATATAGAAGGACCTGGGGAGGGGGTGTCTTTGTGGATAGCAAGCTCAACAGGAGCGAACAGAGTGCTGCTGTGGGAAACAGGGCACCAGCAGCATGCTGGGCTGCATTAAGAGGGGCATCACCAGCAGAGGTGTTATCTTGCCACTCTACTCAGCGCTGGTCAGACCACACCTTGAGTATTGTGTTCAGGTTTGGTCCCTGCTAGACAAAAGAGGTGCAGAGAAACTGGAGGGGGTCCAGAGAAGGGTGACCAGGGTGATCAGGGGACTGGAAGACCTCCCGTCTGAACAAAGGCTGAGAGAACTGGGTCTGTTCATCCTTGAGAATAGAAAGCAGAGGGGAGACCTTATTGCAGTCGTCCACTACATCAAGGGTGGCTGCCAGGAGGATGGAGATTCCCTTTTCACAAGGAGTCCTGTAGAAAGGAGAAGGGGGAATGGTTTCACGTTGCTCCGGGAGAGATTCCAACTGGATTGGAGAGGGAAGTTGTTTGTGCTGAGAGCTGTCAGTCAGTGGAATGGTCTTCCAAGGGAAGTGGTGGGTTGCTCAACTGTAGACAATGTTAAGGCTCAGCTTGATAGGGTTCTGGGCCAGCTCATTTCAACTGTGTCCTGCTTTAACAGGTTGGACTAGATAATCCCTGAGATCCCTTCCATTCCACAGACCTGTGAAATTGTGACACATTTTTATCTTGTTCAGAAAACACTTTCATTGTGTAGTAAACAGGCATAGAGTCTCTGTGTGAAGGGTATTTGGTCATTACAGGTGCTTATCAGCTTCAGCCATTAATGCTCATAAATGTTTTATTCAGTGTTTTCTATGGACTAAAGAATTAATCAATGTTACCAACATTAACCACAAGATGGCCACATTAGCATAGGGTTTGTAAAAGAGGAGCCCTACTATTTCCATCTAGGTGTGACTACAGACGATAAGCGTTTTTATAGAAATACAAATGCAAAGAAGGTTGTTGAGTTATAAAATACAACTTGGTAATGTGGTGAAGTTGAAGGCAGAACTGGTCGTCTTTTGAGTATTTATTTTCCATTGCAATGGAAACATTAATTCCAGAAGAAGCATTCAAAAAATATTTCGCTTCTGAGCTGGGAGAGGCACTTTCTGAGTACCAGTAGATTCATGGAAAGCAATTAAATCGTAGGTAACCAGCGATTATAGTTCCTCTTTAATGTTACTTACATCCCAACTTCTGTCTCATTTCACACCCCAGTGTTGTGCTTGTCTGTACATTTTAATGAGAGCTATTGCTACATCCTAGTTTCTGATGTAACTGCATTTCAAACTGCATGTGGGAAAGATAATCCTGCATATTTTTAGTTGGTTGGGCTTTTTTGAGATGATTTTGACAAGACTACGTGTGCGCTAACACTGAGAGATAGAAGTGAGTTGTATCTTTTTAGAAGGAGCTGTTTGGCAGCCTTAGGTAAACCGTGAGCCTTGAGCTCTTCACCTTGATCAGTGTTCTGTATTCTTGATTCCTAATGTCTGTTTCAGGAACTGTTAAAAAAAGAATGACTAATTACATAATAAACTCCATGGCCTCAAGTTGCATCAAGACAGGTTTAGATTGGATCTTAGGAAGAAGCTTTTTCCTGAGAGAGTGGTTGGACACTGGAACAGGCTGCCCAGGGAGGTGGTGGAGTTGCCATCCCTGGAAGTGTTTAACAGATGTCTGTATAGAGTGCTTGAAGCCATGGTCTTAAGGTTAGGGAGATGTTGGGGTGAGGGCTGGACTTAATGCCCCTGGAGGTCCTTTCCAGCCATGAAAATTCTATGATTGTATATTTTTGAGGAAGAGCATACAGTGTGAGATATAACAAGCAACATCTTTGTGAGAGGCTGACTAGCTTTTGGAGCCATTTGGATGTGCAAAGCAATGCCTCTAGGAAGATGGTGGAATAATCATCTTGGCTAGAATATAGTCTACTTGCTAAACTGCAAAACCTGCTGAAAATTGTTAGTCAGCTAATGGGCATAGGTTGAAATTTTATCTCTAACTTAGGGATTTGAAGAGGTTGGTTTATTAAAGCATTATTTTCTCTCTCGATCACATGAAATATGCTTAAAGAAGTTTTGTCACTCTAGCTTGATCTGGAGCATCTGCTGTCATTGTAATGGTGTCAGTAGTGTTTTAATCACTGTTTGTGAGCAGTAATGTGTGTGGCTTCTTTGCTGTAATTAGTTGATCGAGGGAATATTGTCATCTTATTAAATATTAGACGATCCAGCTTTGCTTCTGTTGGAGTAAAGGAAAACAAGTTCCATTCATATGAAAAGCAGAATTAGTCTTTGAATTAAATACAGTTCAGTCAGCATTTACTAAAAATAATGTTCTGGTTTATGCAGTTTTCTTCAAACATTCATTAGTGAAGAAAAAAGGTAAGACATCTTCACGTAGATTCCTAACAGCTTCACAGAATCACACAATGTCAGAAGTTTGGAAGGGACCTCAAGATCTGTCTTGTCCAACCCCCCAGCCAGAGCAGGATCACTTGGATAGGTCACGCAGAAACTCATTCAGGTGGTGTTGGAATGCCTGCACAGATGGAGACTCCACAGCCTCGCTGGGCACTCTGTTCCAGTGTTCTGCCACCCTCACTGTAAAAAAATTTTCCTTATCACACACAGATTGCAGAATCGCACACAATGTTAGGGGTTGTAAGGACCTTGAATCTTAAGTCCAGCCCGCTATGGAGCCTCCTGTGCTCCAGCTCCTACCTGTTGTCCCTTGTCATATCTTTGGGCACCATTGAGAAGAACCTGGCTCCATCCTCCTGACACTGGCCCTTTACATATTTGTAATTAATGAGGTCACCCCTCAGTCTCCTTCAAACTGAAGAGAAGCAGCTCTCTCAGGCTTCTCTCATCAGGAAGATGTTCCACTTCCTTAATCATCTTTGTAGCTCTGCTCTGGACTCTGTTCCCTGTTCTCCTTGAACTGAAGGACCCAGAACTGAACACAGTATTCCAGATGTGGCCTTACAAGGCCAGATTGGAGAGGGAGAAGAACCTCTTTCTGCTTGCTAACCATCCTCCTTCTAATTCATTTGAGGATGCCATTGGCCTTCTTGGCCATAAGAGCACATTGCTGGCTCATGTTCATCATGCTGGCTATCAGGACACTGAGGTCCCTTTCTCCTGTACTGGTACCTGGGGTTGTTCTTTCCCAGATGCAAGACTCTGCACTTACCCTTGTTGAATGTAATTAATTTTATCCCGGCCCAAGTCTCCAACCTGTCTCCATTCTTTTAGTGTGGCAGCACAGCCTGCTGGTGTGTCAGTCACTCTTCTCAGTTTGGTATCACGAGCAAACTTGCTGTTTCCTCAGCCGGGTGGTTGATGAATATACTGAGTAGTACTGGTCCTAGCACCGACCCCTGAGGGACTATGCTAGATACCGGCCTCCAACTAGACTGTGTGCCATTGATCACAACTCTCTGACTTCTTTACTTAAACCAGTTCACAGTCTACCTCAGTACCCAGTCATTCATTGATTCATAGAATAGTTCAGGTTGGAAGGGACCTTCAAGATCATCTAGATCCAACCGCCCTGCCATCAGCAGCGACACCCCCCACTAGAACAGGTAGCTCAAGGCCCCAGCCTAATCTGGCCTTGAACACTTCTGAGGGGCGCGGGGCAGCCACAACCTCCCTGGCAACCTGTTCCAGTGTCTCAGCACCCTCATTGTGAAGAATTTTCTCCTGACTTCCAGTCTAAACCTCCCCTCTTCCAGCTGGAAACCATTCCTGCTGGTGCTACCACTACAAACCCTTGTAAACAGTCCCTCCCCAATTTTTCTGTAGCCCCCTTCGGGTACTGGAAGGCTGCTCTAAGGTCTCCCCAGAGTCTCCTCTTTTTCAGGCTGAACAGCCTCATCCCCGTAGCAGAGGTGCTGCTCCAGCCCTCCACTTATCCTCATGGCCCTCCTCTGGACATGTTCCAGCAGTTCAGTATCTTTCCTGTGTTGGGGACTCCAGAACTGAATGCAGTACTCCAGATGGGGTGTCATGAGAGCAGAATAGAGGGGGAGAGCAGAATTAGATCACATTTCCTCAGTTTAGCTGCAAGGATGATGTGGGAGATGGTGTCAAAAGCTTCCTCAGCTTTTGATGTGTTTTGCAAGTTATGATTCCAAGCCATAAACAGCACAAGTTCCGTCAAACTTTAAATTTACTTAAAAGTGTCAGGAATAGGGAAATTAGATAGAAAGTTTGTATACTAGCTATTGGCTCAGAACCACAAAACCATTTGGGAAGTAAACTTATTAGGGTGCTGCTTTTATGCTTCCTAGTGATTGTTTTCCACCTCCCCTTAGCATGGTTCCATGCTTTGCTGGTGTTCCAGTGTATTGTACTTTCTCTTTTATTATTCTTCTAAATAAAGTTCCTATTTCTTCTTCTAATTTATTTAGTTTCACTGCTTCCATTCTTGTATTAATTCACTTCTCTTCATATGTGTTTACCTCCTGTTTATTTGCTTTCGTGATGTTTTCTTCTGGGCTACCTGTTCTGTTTCTCAAAGGGAAGAAGCTGATGAAATTACTAACTTTCCCATCTTGCCTGCTGTCTCTTAAGTGCTGCAGATCAGTTGAGCAGCAACTGTTGATTAATTTTTATTTCTCAGAGGAATCACACTGTGTACGCAGATAAAACTGGAATACAGTGAAGCGATTGGATTGGTTTTGATTTGTCATTTTGTGGTGTGTATGGTACTTTTCTGTGTGTAATATAAATTGTAGTGTGTATAGGAGAATAATGCTGCATTTGTAGGCCACCTTCAGATAGCTATCTCCCTTTGGGTTGTTGCTTTCTGATTACACCTCTGTTTGAAGAAGCTTTGTTTCCAGTTAGTGTTTACAAAGCAGTTGTCCTTGAAATGTACTCCTGATACAACCAGAGAGTCTGCAAAGCTTTCTTTTTTTTTTACCTTTGTTTTGTTTCTCCTTTCTGTGGAACGCTTTGTCCATGAGAACCTGCATTGCAGTATGTGTAACCTTACCTCGACTGCTTAGTATCACAGAATCACAGAATAATCCTGGTTGGAAAGGACCTTCTAGATCACCGAGTCCAACTATCCCTACACCATCAAAAAATCCCTCAATACCTAAGACATTGGAAAACACAAACTAATCCCCTCCATGCTGCCACTCTTAGCAGGTTGCAAAGTACTATGTCTACATGATTTTTAAATACCTCCAGGAATGGGGACTCTACCACCTCCCTTCCAGCACTTCACCACTCTTTCTGGAAAGAATTTCTTCCTAAGATCTAATCTAAACCTCCCCTGCCTCAACTTCAGACCATTGCCCCTGCTCTGTCATTAGTTACTATGGAAGAGAGGCCAACACCACCCTCTCCACAACCTCCCCAGTTCCTTTCATTCACTTTTTTAAACAGTGGGTGTCACACAGTTCTAGGAGGCACCACAGTAATTTCTCTGAAAAAGCTGGTTTTCTAAAGCTTTAGAGCATAGAGTGCCTGAGCGATAGAAATGGAACATGACTGCCTGATCACGTTCCCCTTTCCTTTGCCTGGGGGCATCTGTTACTGTGTCTAGATATTACAGTGTGTTTGCTTAATGGTGTTAACAGTTTTGTCTTCTCTGTTTTGCATGTATAGCTGGAAGGGCCGTGTGTTCTGCAAATACAGAAAATACGCAATGTTGCTGCACCAAAGGATAATGAAGAATCTCAGGCTGCTCCCAGGATGTTACGTTTGCAGATGACTGATGGACACACAAGCTGCACAGCTGTAGAGTTCAATAGCATGTCAAAAATAAGGTGAAGAACTCTCTTTCCAAATTTTCTGTGCTATGTAAATGTCCTTAAAATAATGGAAGTGTCCTTTGTCATGTCTGGAAAAATTGCTTGCCGTAACATGCTGCCTTCCCTCTCCTTGTGCAGTTTTAATTTTACCATGTTTGTTTCTGGTCTGTACTTTCCTGATGTCATTGCCTCTCATTTTATCAGAACAGTAAAGAAAATCCATTAATGATGCTAAGGTTAATGCCACAAGTTGATTGAAACTGAGCAACTACACTGTGAATCTTCCTCACTGTGTGTGGTATGGTCTTACAATTGCAACAGTAGCTTTAGACTATTTTAAAGTGGTTATGGATCTCTGAGGTGAAAGCTTATAACTGGCTGTGTCCTTTTTCTCACAAGAAGGATCAATTTCTAGATAGTGGTGCTTGTCATACTTTTCATTTATGGGTTGGAGAAGTGTGATTCTGTTATGCATCTGCTGTTGCTTTTCTCCTAGATTCACATGAAAAGAAGGTAAGGGTACCTCCTTGTGGGAGGTTGACCACAGAGAGCATCCATGTATTGGAAATACTAGAGTAATGAGAGAAGAATCACAAGATGCATGTTTTCTGTATTTATTCTGGTGCAGTCCTCCTGTTAGCAATGTATAGAAAGATCCTTTTCTAACAGCTTGTTGTTTTCTCCTGAGTTCGGTGTCTAAAACAAATGAGATGATTAACCATCTGGAGATGCTTTATTTATTCACTATAAATGCATCCTACAATGAGGAACTTAGACCACCGACTTTGAGAGATCTTCTGTTAGTTTAAACAAATCACATCCTTAGTTTGGTGCTGTTAAATTGGATTTTAACCAAACAGACAATTTGCAAACATTCATCTGTGTTAGAATCTAATTTGCAATATGGCATTTTTGGGTAATGAGTGGGAATTGTTCCAATAAAGCTATTGAAAATACTGTGCCTGATTAAAGAGTTATTGCAGAGATTTGTGGCGCAAGTGTTTTACTATGAAATATGACAGTGGGAAGGAGAGTTTTATATGGTTTTGGTGGCAGAATGTTCATAAATACATTTGAAATGTTTGGCTTTGTTTCTAGCCTGAACACCCCACCTGGAACAAAAATCAAGCTTTCAGGAATTGTTGAAGTGAGAAATGGATTCTTGCTGTTAGATGACAGTAACACAGCAGTTCTCGGAGGTGAAGTGGAGCATCTTATAGAGAAGTGGGAATTACAAAGGGTGAGGTAACACCACTGGAAATGCTTGTCTTACAAGATGCAACACTTAATGTGTTGAATGTGAACTTCCACGTGATAAGCTTTCAGAACTTTTCTGTTCAGTTATGTTTAGGGACACAATCAAATACATTTAAATGGATCTTATGTGTAATGTTGCAAATGAAGAAATTAAAAGTGATCTTTGCATGGGAACTGATTCCTTTCATAGTCTGCAGGGATCAAAAACATTTATCACACATAGTAAATTAATTTTGATGCTGTCGTGGGTGGTTTCTTCCTGAACAGTGTGTTTGGTACCAAAATAGTGTAGAATGATGCCTTTTACCAACTGTAGACTGTATGTTGTTGAGGCCAAAAAGTTTTACTAAGTGTACAGAAAGAATCAGTGTTGGTAACCTTAAGTGTGAATTCTGTATTGCAGATTTTACCAGTGCTATTCCCTCGATTTTGCTTTTGACCCTGAGAGAAATAAACAAATTTGGGATTAGAAAGTCAGATTGGAAGGTTTAGTGTATTTCACAGGTATAAGGCCCTTTACTCTATTTTTTCTCCTGCCCCAATAGAACAGAAGTTGCTACAGGAAGACTCCTTCATGTGTTTCCTCATGAACATAGGGAATGCATGAAATGTTCTCACTCAGTACAAGTTCTGGGGCAGAAAGTTGTGATCCTGCTACCAATTAGTCCCAAATACTTGCCAGATAAGTTATGACCACTCCTTTGACTATTGCCACACACATCCCTGTTTTGATATCCACATCTCTGAAGGCTCTGGAGCCAACAGCAGAAATATCCCATTTTATTGTTTTTATTTATACTTAGCACAAAGCCTTAAGAGCTAAAAATACATCAATAAATGAGAGAAGAAGTAGTAGTGTGTACTGATTGTCAAAGAGAATTGGTTAGCATTCTTGGTGATGCTTTAGGCAAGTTGTTTTCAAGTTTCTTCTATTCCACATATAACTGTTAGTTTATAAATGTTAATTTGTTTTTGGGGTCAATGTAAAAAACAGACCACGTTCTGTTTACAAGATAACTCTTTAGTAACCCTGTGTGCGCTACTGATTACAACAGTATTCAGCACTTGTTAGCTAGTTCTGTTGGCTTTATGTGACACAGTTAAAAGAGAGGGAGCTAAGTTTTCACTGATGTACTCTGGTACTATGAACTGCAGAAAGTTACCTGTTGCTTAATTCTCTTGTTTCCATCGTGCAGTTTATCAGAGTGCTGTCTTCTTTTTCTCATTGACCTGTGCTCAACACACGAGTGGGTTCCCGGCATGAATGTCAGAAGAGCTATGGTTGACAAGAAAGTAGTTTGGACAGGTGAACCATGACCATGGGAGATCGTAGTTCCTTTACTATATCTGCACTGACAGTTAGACAAATAGGGCACTGGCAAGTCTAAAGAAGACAGATGCAACTTTGATAGCAGTTTCCTTATGAACCCTACTTCTGTCCTGTTCAGAAAGCTTTACAGGAGAGATGCTTGACAAATAAGAACAATAGTCAGCACTCAAAGATACTTGATTGAGGACATTACCAGTCCTTGTCTCCTCTTGCAACTGAAGCTGAAATGAAATGGTGAATTTCACTTGCATAAAAGGACAGAAAACTTGTATGTGTGACTATTTGAAATTACTTGTTTTGAAGTCTGTTCCTTTTTGTTTTCACTACAAAGTCTGAGGAGCGTTAATTTAGCTTCTCAACAGAAAAATTATATTTCCTATCTATCTGACTTCATTACATTTTTTTTAACATTACATAACTCCAGGTTTCATGTTGCTTACCCAGTCCTAAACCATTGACCTTGCACCTGCCTTCAGCTTCTGTGTGTGTAGTTTTTTTCCTGTTTTGTTCTAGTTCAGAACGATGTTTGAAATGGGTTTAGGGATGAATCAAGCTTCAGTGATTAAGGACTCGTGGTACAAATACAGTGTATGTGGAATGAATGCAGTGTCCCACTGCATATGAAATAAAGGGGGTATTTATCATACTGTAGTGACTGCCTGGAAATCTCAAATTTTCCTTTGTCGCTGCTGAAGTGACAGTAAATAAATAAGGAAGGAACAAATTAGGATGTTGCTGTACGATCTGTCTTCTAGACATTTTGGAAATGTCAGGCATTGTGTCATGGGCTTCTTTAGGTAAAAATGCAGTTTAATTTTTAATTCATAGTATTCCTGTTTTTCCTGCGATGACTGGTCTTCCAGTCAGTGAGGATCAGTGTTGTGTCCAGTTCTGGGCCCCTCAGTTCAAGAGGGACAGAGATACCAAGATAGCCCAATGGAGGGCTACAAGAATGATTAACGAACTGGACCATCTGCCTTATGTGGAAAGGCTAAGAGACCTGGGGCTTTTTAGTCTGGAGACGGAAGGACTGAGAGGAGATCTAATGATTTTCTATAAATATATGAATGCTGGGTGTCATGAAGGCAGGGACAATCTCTTTTCACTTGTGCTTCTGTGATGAGATGAATGACAGTGGATTCAAGCTTGAGCACAGGAAGTTCCACCTCAAGATGATGAAGAGTGTCTTTAAGGGTTACAGATCACTGGAACAGGTTCCTCAGAGAGGTTGTGGAGTCTCCTTCTCTGGAGACCTTCAAGACCTGTCTGTATGCGTTTCTGAGTGATCTGCCCCAGTTTTGGTCCTGCTCTGGCAGAGGGACTGGACTTGATGATCTTGGAGGTCCCTTCCAACCCCTAACATTCAGTGATTGTGTATCTCTAAGATGCTGATGGGATGGAAGAGTACTTTGCCTTGCTATTAATAAAAGTACCAAACTGTAATAAGTGAAGGATGGTGGGGCTGTTGGGTACGTTCTTTTATTTTTATATTCTATAATCTATCGCATTATGGATTATCTAAAAGTGAGTTTCTCTAGTATACTTAAGATTTCTTGTATTTTGATGAAGATGAGGCTAAATATTGAGGTTACTCAATGGGAAAAGGGAGTAGTGTTACGTATACTTGAAAATTCATCTTAGAAAGAAGTGTGAGGGTATAATACATAATACAGTACGTAATACCCAGGAGCTCAGTCACACATTGTAACCATTTATTTCTCAAGAGATTCCTTAGGAAATATTTTTAATGTCAGTATCCAAATAGAGCAGAAAGGATGAAAGCAGCATGCTCAATGTATTTATAATGAATTTGATTGGAAATGACAGTCGCTGCTGTGATAAAAACAAATTCACTTGCAAGTTAAAATCTACTAGTTTTGCTGCCAGTTTGCTTTTTATTCTGTGCAAAGTGAAATTTAATTTCCAGAGCAGTTCTCAGTAGAGAATGCTAGCTGAGACGGAATGTCAAGGCTGTTATCTGCTAGGTAGGCTGAGCTCTTTCATTCTGGGTCACAGTTTCATGCAATAAATTGTTATGATTAAAAATCCCTGTAACTGAATGGTGGTAAATAAGCAGTCAATTTGTTCAGTGTTTTTTTGCTATTTACCAAATGACATGTTTGGAGGGGTAGTTCGGAGCAGCGTTGTTCTTGTATGTGTTTCTTTGATTCTCATCTGAGAAATTAAAAAACCAAAGGTGTGACCTTAAAACTTCAGCATGCTCTCACTGATTATAGGACATGAGGAGTCAATTATGGTCAAATGCTTGAGATCTTAGGCTGTTATCTGTGTAGTATTATGATTTGATTCAGTGCTGGTGTTCATTCCAGAATTGTCTACATTTCTTTATAACTAAACAAACACAAAAAGTGCAATGTTTATTGGAATTGGAGTTGCAGCCCTGGGAAGGCGAAGAGACTTGGCAGTGAAATAGCTGCTGCTCTCAGCTGCTTCAGCTAATAATCACAGAATCACCGAGGCTGAAAAAGACCTTTAGGATCATCAAGCCCAAACGATGACGTGACATCACCACAGTCAGCTAGACCATGGCAATAAGTTTCAAATCCAGTCTTTTCTTAAATACCTTCAGGGATGAGGAATCCACCGCCTCCCTGGGTAGTCCATTCCAGTGTCTTAACGACCCTTTCCATGAGGAAGGGCTTCCTAACACCCAAGCTAAATCTCCCATGGTGCAGCTTCAGGCCCTGCCCTCTCATCCTATCACTGCTTGCCTGGGAGCCCAACCCCCACCTGACTACAGTTTCCCTTCAAAGAGCTAAAGAGCATGATAAGGTTTCCCCTGAGTCTCCTCCAGGCTAAACGGCCCCAGCTCCCTCAGCCTCTCCTCATCAGACTTCCCCTCTAGTATTTTTGCCAGCCTCGTAGCTCCTCTATACCCACTCCAGTACCTAAATCTCTTGAAGTGAGGAGCCTGGAACTGCCCCAGTACTGGAGGGGAGAATGACATCTCTATTCCTGCTGGCCACACTATTGCAGATCCAAGCCAGGATGTCATTGGCCTTTGATGCCACCTGAGCACACTTGCTGGCTCCTGTTCAGCTGGTTGTCGACCAGTACTGAAAGGTTCCTCTCTGCCTGCTGTCCAGCCACTCATCCCCAGCCTGTAGGTCTGCTGGAGGTTATTGTGGCCAAAATATAGGACTCTGTGCTTGGCCTTGTTAAACCTCCTCCTGCTGGCTTCTGCCCATAATGTGAAGGTATAATCACACTGTACTGGTAAGCCACTGGTTAGCTCATAAATCTCAGGCAACACTTGTAAATGAAGTGATTGAAACTAAAGCAGAAAAAAGTATGACTTTTTTGTACTTCTAAGTGCTTTGTTTTGAATAATCTATGGAATGCTTTGTCAGTGTTTTTTTTGCTCCAAGGTATGAGGAAAAGGATTTTTAGTATTTTTTTTCACCCTTGAAAGGAGTTAATAGCCATAAATGATTTAGAAAATGGTCTTTGGCATCTGAATAAAAGTAGTTAACTTGAAAAAGGGAAAAAAGTAAGAGATTGATTTGGCTAATTTCTTGAAAGATATTTTCTAATAATAAAATGACTTAATGTGTAATCACATTATACTGCAGTTCTCACGTGGTGGATTCAATTCAGTTTTTCGTCAGGGTAATAAATATACAGGTAAATAACATAGGTAGCCTTAAGAGAAGCTGAGGGAATTGGGGCTGTTTGACCTGAAGAGATTAAGGCTCTGGGAGACCTTAGAGCCTAAAAGGTGACCTGCAGGAAAGCTGGAGAGGGACTTTTTATGAGGGAGTTCAGTGATAGGAGAAGGGGGAGTGGTTTCAAACTGAAAGAGCATAGATTTAGATTAGATTTTAGGAAGAAACTCCTCACTCTGAGGGTGGTGGGCCACTGCAACAGGCTCCCTAGGGATGTCCTTTCCCTGGAAGTGTTCAAGGCCTGATTGGAAGGGGCTCTGGGCACTGTGGTCTATTATTGAGAGATGTACTTGTCTGTGGTAGGGAGGTTGGAACTAGATGACATCTGAGGTCCTTTCCAACCTAAACCTTTCTGTGAGTAAGTAATTAGAGCTTTCTTTGCCAACCTGTGTGATCATGCCTGACTGCCCCAGTGGGAAAAAAAAGGCACAATAAGAAACAAAGGTGATTCATAGATTAATAGATTCCTAGAATGGTTCGGGTTGGAAGGGACCTTAAAGATCATCTAGTTCCACGCCCCTACCATGAGCAGGGACACACTCCCCACTAGACCAGGTTGCTCAAGGCCCCATTCAATCTGGCCTTGAACAGTTTCAGGGAGGGGGAACATCCACCTCTGTAGGCAACATTAGGGTGTAGGCACCACCCTAATTGTGACGATAAAAATAGGTGCATTATGGGAAACAGAATTTTGAAGCAATTCAGTAGCCCTCACGTCCTTTCTTTTTCCATTTCTGAAACCAAATGTTTCTATGTAATATACAATAATGCACATACACCCAAACATCAGTAAGTAGCAGTCTTCTGCAGGTTCCTGCTGTTGTCACAGTTTTTAAGGAAAGAAAAATACATTGGCTGTGAACAGGTATTTTAATGCAATGGCTTACAAATCCCTTTGCTGTTGTTAGCTAGTCGTTCATTATTTGAGAGTGCTTTGTTTTAAGGCCCAGGTTGCTTGTTGCCTGATTGTGGCTAAGAGTTTAGAGCACTTCTACTCTATAGATAATAAGCATCATGATGCTTTCTGGCTGTTGTGATCCAAAGATCTTCTGATCAATTCAGCGTATGTACTGTATGTTTCGTAAGACCGTGAGCGAAAGTTGCTAGCAACCCAGTGTTTTGTTTCCAGCACTGGCAAAAAGCAATTTCTTATTTTAGGGAGAGTCTGAGCCTCAGGGTCCAGAGTTGTTGTGTTGTGTTTTATCAGAGGATGCAGTCCTGAGTGATCCTTTCAGTATTTGCATATGCATGAGTTTATGGATTTCACAGAATGGCTGAGGTTGGAAGGGAGTTTGGGAGGTCATCTGGTCGAGCCCTCCTGCTCAAGCAGGGCCACCTA
Source organism: Upupa epops (assembly GCA_013397515.1). Taxonomy (NCBI): domain Eukaryota; kingdom Metazoa; phylum Chordata; class Aves; order Bucerotiformes; family Upupidae; genus Upupa; species Upupa epops. The sequence goes on along the minus strand of VZRI01006715.1, from coordinate 11,155 downwards.
GTGCTGGTTGCCCAGCAATATCCAGGTGGCTTTTGTGTATGTCAGAGCATGGAGAGCCCACTTCTTCCCTGGGCAGTTTTTCTCAGTGCTCAGTCACCCTTAACATGTTTCCTGATGTTCAAAGGGAACATGTCAGGTTTTGGTTTGTGCCTCATTGTCTGTGGTCCTGTCATTGTGCACGACTGAAAAGAGCCTGGCTCCATTTGCTTTACATTCTTCCTTCAGGTGTTTCTGTATATTGTTAAAATACTCTTGAACTTTATCTTCTCTGGGCTGAATTGGTCCAGTCTGTTTTTAAATACGCTGGAACTTAGGCTTTATAGCCTTTAGTGGCAGCGAGTTCACTGGGTGCTATGTAAAGAAACAGTTGCTGCCTGTTTGTGTGCTTTGTTCTGTTAGGCAGATGTTGAGATATATGCATTTGCTACACATATAGCCTTCATGATTTTGAAATCTGTTTTCTTTGTTTCTAGATATATTCCATTTTCTGTTTGCAATTTATTAATCGACTCTTTTCTTTTACAGAGTTTAGCAAAACACAGTAGGAGTAACATTGGAACGGAAGGTGGCCCTCCGCCTTTTGTACCTTTCGGTCAGGTATAGTACACTTCATTTCATTAAAAAATGTCTCATGATATGCAGGGGATCCCATCCCAGTCAATAAAAGCCATCAAAACTCTTTAGGTCACGATGACTTTGATCTAAAAGCTGTGCCTGTTTTCAAAAAAATTGCATTGGTCCTGTCACTATATTGTGCCAATTTCTGCTTAATATTCTTCCCCTCCATTTCAAACTCAGCATTTCATTTATTATGTGGAGCCTTGGATTTTTCCAGTCAGGCAGGAACATAGCTTAAAATGTAAAACTTAACTCTATTTGGCCTTATCTAGTGGATGAGTGTGCTTTTAGCAAAGACATCTGGATGTCTTAGTTACACAGTTTTGCAATCATATTCTCTGTGTGAAGTTGTCTTATTCTAATGGAAAAATACCTTTTTCATCACAGAATCATTGAGGCTGGAAAAGACCTCTTGAGATCATCCAGCCCAGCCCAGGACCTAACATCACCACAATCACCTAGACCATGACACTAAAAGCCATAGCCCCACTATTTCTGATCCAAGCCAGGATGCCATTAGCCTTTCGTGCCACCTGGGCACCCTGCTAGCTCCTGTTCTGACAGTTGTTGAGCAGGTCCCTCTCCAGCCACTCATCCCCCAGTCTGTAGCTCTGCTGGGGCTTATTATGACCACAATGTGTGAACCTGTGCTTGGTCTTGTTAAACCTCCACCCGTTGGCCTCTGCTCATTCACAGCATGTCCAGTGGGACTAGGCAGAATAATAACTACTTCTTACGTTTTCAGAAATGTGCATCTCACGTGCAAGTGGATAGCAGAGAACTTGATCGCCGAAAGACTCTGCAGATGACAAATACTGTAAAACCTGTGGTGGAAAATGATGAATTTGAAAAGCAGAGAACAGCTGCTATTGCGGAAGTAGCAAAGAGCAAAGAGGTTAGAATTCTTGCATTGCAGTGTTTTAGTGTGATTGAGCTTTTCTTGTGAAGTGTGTCTTAAACGGTGAATGTTTCTGACGTTCATCTGCTTATAATTCTGCTTATGTATTTTTAAAAAGATGAATAAAAAAATACAGTCCTTTTGGCGTGATGTGCATGCTTTTAATTTAGTTTAGCTAATAACGCTTTATTGCAGGTGTGATTTTGATTTGATACCACCGTTAAAAATGTGGTTTTACAGTTTAGCTACCAAGATTTCAGTAATAAATGCAGGTTACCAGTTTTCATCTGCCTTTTCAAGTTCTCAAAAATTTCAGATTGTTTCGGTCTGACGGAACTGGTAGGATGTTTAGCTGTAATATATCAGGTTTTTAAGTTTTGCCTGATTTTCCTTTTAGTTTGTTTTTCAAATGTGCTTGTTAAGTCAAAACCTAGAGTTCTCTTCTTTCTGCAGCCTCATTTGAACACGGGGGAAAATTACTTTATAATTTTGCTCTTTGTTTTGCTGTATGTAAATGAGTGCTTTATTTGTTGAAGCAAAGTATCATAAAAGAAAACACTGCTGTGCTGATTTTACTGTGCTTTTTCTACTAGCTGAATATTAAGGCTTATTTTCCTAAGTCCTGTTTACTGAAATGTTTTTTTTCTGTGTTTATCTAAAGACGAAGACATTTGGAGGAGGTGGTGGTAGCAACAGAAGTAATCTTAGTGTCAGTGCTGGAGGGAATCGAAACAGGGAACTCTTCCAGAAAGAGAAGATAACAAAACCTGAGGGAAAGAATGAAGGTGTCTACCGTGAACTGGTAAGGTGGAAGACTTAAACAAAACCATAAAAGTGTGGTATTAAAAACCCAAACCAATGTAACAAAAATAAAACCGAAAGTCCCTGAGGAATACAGGCTTTTCTTTCAATTTATTTCCAGGCTGCTTTGGATACTTCAGTTGCTTTCGTTGCTTAATGAGTTTGTGTGCTTTTGTAAACAAGAAAAAAGTAATCCAGTACATTTTACAGATAAATCACAAAAGTAAAGTAGCTGTGTATGTCATATAGGACATCAGCATATAGTTCTATTTTTCTTATTTAAATAAGCCCAGAAGGTTTCTGTCTTCACATGTATTATTTTAGACAGGAAGACTTTAATCCTTCAATTTCAACAGATCAAGTAATTTTTTGATGTAGTTTTTCTTTTGGAATAATTTAGCATTTATTTTAAGAATCTGAATGGTTCTCTGACAATGGGAAAACTAGGTGGTACTCTGATAAGAAATTAAAAATATGTTTGGTGTGACACTTGAGTGTCACTCTTAGATGGTCAAAAGTAATGATTCTTGAGTGTCTGAACTGTTCTTCATCCAATATTTCCCCTTCCAAGATATTGTATAACCTTAGTGAGAAGTGTTCATGGAATCATACAGTGCTTTGTGCTGAGGCAGACCTATAATGATCAACTAGTTCAACCCCTCACCAAGGATAAGAGACATCTTCAGTTAGAACAAGATGCTCAGAGCCCTGCCTAACCTCGTTTTGAATGTCTCTAGGCATGAGGCATCTATCACCACTCTGAACAACCTGTACCAGTGTTTCACTGCTTTCACTGTAAAAAATTTCTTCCTCCTTGTACCTATCTACATCTCCCCTCTTTTAGTTTAAACTACTAACTCTTGTCCTGTTACGACTGACCCTACTAAAAAGTCTGTGTCCATCTTTCTCATAGGACAGTTTTAAGTGTCAAAAGGCCACAATAATTTTCCTCAGAGAACTTCCAGACTGAACAACCCTGACACTCAGCTTTTCTTCATAGGAGAGATGCTCCAGCACTCTGATTATCTTTATGGCCCCTCCTCTGGATCTGATCTAACAGGTTCTTATCTGTACTGTGCAGAAGACTCCAAAGATGGATGCAGTACTCCATGTGGGGTCTCACCAGAATGGAGTTAGAGGAGCAGAATTGCCTCCCTTGTCCTACTGGTGATGCTTCTTTTGATGAAGCCCATGGTAGCAGGTGGCTTCTAGGCTGTGAGTGCTGGCATCTTGCATCCAGCCTCTCTTGATGCAGCTCAGGATACAGTTTGCCTTCTAGTCAGGGAGCTCATATTGTTGGCTCATGTTCAGACATTCATCCACCAGTACCCCCAAGTCCTTCTCGGCAGGTCTGCTCTCAATTGCTTCATCCTCCAGCCTATACTGATACGAGACATTCCCCTAGCCCAGGTACAGGACCTTCCACTTGGCCTTTTTGAACCTCAGAACGTTCCCGTGGGCCCATTTCTTGAGGTTGTCCAGGTCCCACTAGGTGACATCCTGTCCCTTAGGCATGTTGGCTGCATCACTNAGGAGCAGAATTGCCTCCCTTGTCCTACTGGTGATGCTTCTTTTGATGAAGCCCATGGTAGCAGGTGGCTTCTAGGCTGTGAGTGCTGGCATCTTGCATCCAGCCTCTCTTGATGCAGCTCAGGATACAGTTTGCCTTCTAGTCAGGGAGCTCACATTGTTGGCTCATGTTCAGACATTCATCCACCAGTACCCCCAAGTCCTTCTCGGCAGGTCTGCTCTCAATTGCTTCATTCTCCAGCCTATACTGATACGAGACATTCCCCTAGCCCAGGTACAGGACCTTCCACTTGGCCTTTTTGAACCTCAGAACGTTCCCGTGGGCCTATTTCTTGAGGTTGTCCAGCTCCCACTAGGTGGCATCCTGTCCCTTAGGCATGTTGGCTGCATCACTCAGCTTGGTGCCTGCAAACTTGCTGAGGGTACACTCAGGCCCATTATCCTTTATGAAGATACTAAATAGCACAGGACCCAGAATGGATCCTTGAGGGAAGACCACTTGTCACCAGTCTCCACCTGGACATTGACTCATTGACCATTGCCCTCTAGGTGTAACCATCCAGCCGATTCTTTATCTACTGAATGGTCCACCCATCAAATTCATACCTTTCCAGTTTGGAGAGAAGGATGTTGTGGGGGACCATACAAAGGCAGAAGTCCAGGTAGATAATAACCGTAACTCTTTCCATGTTCACCGCTGTGGTCACTCCATCATAGAAGGCTGCCTACGTGTTCTTTAGGCTCACTTTGCTGAATGAAGTGGACGTAAGATGGTCAGTCATTGAAGTTTCTGTTTTGATTACTTCAGCATTCTCACAGTTTATAATGGAGGGTGTCTTTGTTCCCAGGAACTGCAGAGGCATTTTACCAAGTATGCAACAGCAATTGTTAACTCAGGCATAGTTGGCAATCACAGAAACATGGTGGGATGGTTGGTATAACTGGAGTGCTGCACTAGATTACTGTAGACTCATGAGAAGATACAGGCCTAGAAGGAGAGGAGATGGAGTGGACCTGTGTGTTCTGTAGTGTTTTATCATCTCGAGCCAAATGCTGGTGATGACAGAATTGAGTATTTATGGATAAGAATTAAGGAGAAGGCCAACCAGGCAGGTACTGTGGTGGAAGTATGCTACAGACCTCCCAGCCTGGATTAAGAGGTAGATGAAACATTCTCTAAGAAGCTGGGAGAAGTCTTACAGTCACTACCACTTGTTCTCACAGCAGTGAGGAAACAGTCCAAGAAGTTCCTCAGTGGAAGAGAACTTTCTGACACAGCTGGTAAGGTAGCCAACTAGGGAAGACTCCTTCTTGGACCTGCTGCTTGTGAACAGAGCAGGACTTACAGGAGAAGTAATCTCAGAAGCTGTCTTGAGTAAGGTGATCCATGAAATAGATCAGGGACTTACAGGCCAGTTTTCCTGACCTGGTCATCTTGAGTGCCAAGTATCACAAGGTGACCTGCATAGTGGGTGAAAGACTGTACACATTGTCTACATGGACTTCAGTAAAGGCTTCCCACATCATTCTCCTGGAGAAACTGTCTGCTTGTGACTTCAATGAATATCCTCTTTGTTGGATAAAAACCTGTTTGGATGCCATGGCCTAAAGTTTGGTGGTGAATGGAGTGAAATCCAGTCAGGGACTGGTCACAAGTGGTGGTTCCCAGGGTTCAGTATTGGGACCTGTTCTATTTGATGCCTTTATCAGCAGTCTGGAGGAGATTGAGTGCACCCTCAGTTAAGTTTTCAAATGAAATTATAAGGTTCTGGTGAGAGAATGTAGGGATGCAACTAGGAAAGCCAGGGCCTCCTTGATATTAAACCTTGCAAGAGAGGTCAAGGGTAANAACCTTGCAAGGGAGGTCAAGGGTAACAGAAAGGGCTTCTTCAAATACATTGCAGGTAAAACTAAACCTAGAGGCAATGTGGGACCCCTGCTAAATGGTGGGTGCCCTGAAAGCAGACATACTGAACACCTTCTTTGCCTCTGTGTATACTTCTGGGAGCTCTCCTGCCATCAAAGCCCAGACTGCTGAGGCTCCAGAGGAAGTTGAGGCAAAACAGGAGCCTGCCTTGGTTAATGAGGACTGGGGTAGGGATGTGTTGAGCAAACTGAATGTACATAAATCCATGGGCCCTGATGGGATGCACCTGTGTGTGATAAGGGAGACGGCAGAAGTCATTGCTAAGCCACTCTCCATCA
>VZRI01006714.1:87364-130315 GCA_013397515.1 Upupa epops | reverse complement strand
TCCTCCTCCCCTCCAGCAGGTCAGACACGGATAATTAACTCAGTGAAGTGCAGTTTTGCCTTGGAGACATCTGTACTGCTTTCCCGGGGCAACACGAGACCCTCGTGGCCAAAAGGCAACCGCTGGGGAAAGGGGAGCTGGGGAAGGGACGCAGGGAGGGAGCCCTGCGAGCTAGGGCTGCGTGGTCCTGCCTGCAGCAGTAACTTACCACACATGACGTTGTAAAGCTCGATATTTTCAAAAGGAGGTACCTTGGTCTTGTATTTGAAGGTAGGGCCGTACCCTATGAAGACAGTCTTAAAAGAAAGAGAGAAGAATCAAACAGGAGAGCAGGGGTGGGGGTCTTTTTTCAGTGATTATTAGTTTTCCTAGACCTCCAGTTCCTTCTGCCTCCAGTGCCCCTCATACCTGCATGCTGTTTATCTTGTTGTCGTAGCCGTGGTCCCCGTGGAAGAAACACTTGCCCGTTGGTTTCTTGTACACATCCACAGCTTTCCTACACAGAAAAAGCAGGGGGAGTTCTCCTCAGAGGTGTCGCTGCAGGGGGTGACAGCACAGCCTCCTTGGGGGCTACAAGGCAGTGCCTGGCTTCTCTCCTTAACAGCAGTAGTGGGGACCCTAAGTTCATCCTGCAGCCATGGGGTTTCTCCCTCTACTCCCACTCTCAAGAAGGACCCACCTGGCTGTGTTCCTGTGCCCCTGGGTCTGGGGGATCCTGCTGTGGCAGGGGGATTGGACTGGATGGTCTTTCCAGGTCCCTTCCATTCCCTAAGGGTTCTGTGATTCTAAGGTGCAAACTTTAGAGCCTCCTCTTGCTCAGTGATAACAACCTTTACTTGTACTCATGTGTTCTCAGCCTCCCTCGTCTCACATCACCTGGAGATGTCCAGGAGGTGTCTTGGGCCACACTCTTCCCACCCAACAGAGGCTTCTAAGAAAGATTTATGTGATGGTACACGATGCCACCTGGGGCTTTCACCCGCTTGTCTTCCCCACAGCAAACAAAAACAGGGAGCAGAAACAAGGCTGGAGGGAAAAGGGGAAGAGGAATAGCTGAGAAAACAGGAACAGTCCTTATCAGCTTCCACTGAGTTGGGTTTTCTCATGAAATAGGAGAAGAAAAGCCCTGTGCCAAGGGAATCCCAGTTCCCTGTTGCTCCAGGATAGTTTCTCAGCAGTGCTAGGAGGGCCGTGTGCAGGCAGTACGTGCAGGCACCTGGGTTAGCCTACACGTTAATTTACTCATCCGCAGTGAAACGATGCTCAGCCAAGGCTGGATTCTGGTCCTGTGAACTCGTGGAGCTACAGCAGTCATGTCTGTCTGTAACTCGGGTTTATTACCCCTGCACCATCTTACGGCTGGCAGCTGAGAGGTGCCGACGTCTACCGCACAAACAAGCCCGACTGCTGCGAGCAAGGAGAAGTCGCTGAACGTAAATCAACCTCTGCTGCCCCACCGGTTCCAGTACCACGGTTATAAGCAAAGTTTTTATAGGCCTGGAGCTCAGCGAGCGATGCTTTGAAATGCACACGAACCCTGGCCACAGCATCGCGCGCGGGGCAGCGGGCCAGGCGGCGAGCGGAGCGGAGTTACGCAAGGAGGCAGGGGGGCTCCTCATTCAGCGCCTGGGCAGAGCCAGCCTTGCGTAGTTCATGGAAAGATAAGCACAGATGTCAGAAGCCACTTACAACACACCGTGTGTTTGCCTGGCAGAAAAACCCCCCTCCTCTCATTTAAAACTCAGAGCAGACTGCCACGAGCCAAAAGCTGTGGCACCGTCCAAGAACCACGCAGCCAGCTCCACGCAGGGAGCCCAGCGCTTCTCACGCCGTAAGGGATCACAGCAAAGAGCACGGGTTAAACCGAACGGGGGGCACAGCTCGGGCGGCAAAGGCTACTCCTTGCCTGTTTGCTCCAGGCCTTTATGAGCCAACCTGCTTTTCCTCACTCAGTTTTTAGCTGTGACTATTAAAAGTCGCCTGTATTTTATAATGGAAAACTCAGAGGAGTGTGGGACAGAGCAGCGCCAGAGGGGCTTCCTCTGAGCTGCTTTCCTGGGGGGCTGGTTTTGCAGCCTGAGGTTGTGGAGAGGTGGTGGTCAGCCTCTTCTCACAAGGAGCAAGTGATAGGGCAGGAGGAAGTGGCTTCAAGCTGCCCCAGGGAAAGAGTAGGTTGGCTCTGAGGAGAAACCTCTCTAGAAAGGGCCCTCAGCCCTGGGCACAGGCTGCCCAGGGAGGGGGTTCCATCGCCATCCCTGGCTGTGTTTCACAGTCAGGAGATCCAGAGCCCAGGGATGGGGTTGAGCTGGGTTCAAGGTTGGACTCGATGATCTTCAAGGTCGTTTCCATCCCAAGCGATTCGGTGATTCTATGGATACGCTGCCAGCGCCTGGATGGCCTCTTGCCATGGCCCTCCCACACTGTCTCAGGCATTGTCCCGCTCAGCCCTTATCCCCAGTTTCTTCCCATTCACCCCTTGCACCCATCCAGCCTCTTGTCCCCTCACATCCCCTGGTCACATCTAGAATGAGCCTGCGCCTCAACAGCTCCTGTATTGGAGCTAATCAGTCAAAAAGCACGGAGCTGCTTGAGGACACCAGTCTGGGCGCTGGGTCTCTACCCTCCACCCTGCTACTGATCTTCCCAGACTCTAAACCAGCTGTGTGTTGTGAGCAGCCACCTCCCCCTGCACCCAGCGTGACTGAACCTCACCAGGAGCTCCAAACCCCTCTAGCTCATGGGGCACAGGAGTGGGTGCTGACAGACAGGGCAGTCCCTGATGCCTTATTTCCCCTGGATAAAAAAGGGATGGGGATAAAAGCAGAAGCAGGAGCCTACCTGGCCACGTGCCACTTGCGATCCACCAGCAGGTGGACATCCTCGATCCTCCGGTTGTAAGCGTAGTGCAAGCGTTTGGGCAGGTGCTGCTTCAGGTAGGGCTTGAAGTGCTGGTCTGGCTTCCGACACTGAAAAGTAAGGGGTTACAAGCCACTGCTGTCAGGTCAGAAGCACAAACCTCCCTGAGCTACAGGCACTGAGCTGTTACCGTCGTGATTGATGACGTCCTGAACACCAAGCGCACATCTAGAGTCTGCAGCCCAGCCCTTCCTGTGCTGAATTCATGTGGGACCAAGGCACTGGCACAGGGTGCCCAGGGGGGCTGTGGAGTCTCCTTCTCTGCAGACGTTCCAGCCCCACCTGGCTGTGTTCCTGTGCCACTGGGTCTGGGTGACCCTGCTGTGGCAGGGAGATTGGGCTGGATGGTCTTTTGAGGTCCCTTCCCATCCCTACGGATTCTAAGGTGCAGGGAGTCATCCAAGGATGGATTTGCAAGCCTTCACTCTCTTTCACCTGGTTGAAACCATCAGGTAAAATTGCTCATGGACAAGGAACTGACTCCTATGTGGAGCAAAGCCTCAGTGCCAGAGCTGAGTGCTCAGAGTACCCCTGGTCTGCAGAGGTATTTAAAGCCTTCTGGTGGTGTTTTAATCAGCTTTTATTTCAAACCCCATTTGTCTCCTTTAAAAGAAGGGGAAGGCCATCAAAAGACCTTCTGCATCGTCTTCAAAGTGCCTGTAAAATATTTACCCTAAGAGATTAACTTTCCATTTCTGACTGAACGAATAAATAGACTCGATTCAGGGAGCCAGGACGGTCACAGGGAGATGCTGGCTCTGCGCTACCCTGAAAGGTTATAAAAGCTACCAGTGGAAGCTGTGACAAGCGGGAATCTGTGCTCATGAAGGGCACCATTTCAGACTCCTCACTCACGGTCACGCTTGGCTTTCCTGCCGAAAGAGAGAGGAGAGGATGCTGAACAATGCCCCGAACTAAGACGTGAGCTGAGCTGAGCTGAGCAGTACGGACAGAGAGAGCTCCCGGCCCTACGTACTTACTGTGAGGTTGGCCACGATCACTTTCGGGTCATCTGTTAAGCAAAGTAAAGGAAACAAATATTAAACGTGCTGGAAGAGGGGGGGTTTGCTCACCAGGTCCCCATTACAGAAGCATTACTCTGAAAACAGGGGTGATGTGTGCTAAAAATACACTGGACACCCCCTAAACCTTTACCCGCACCCCCTGACTCGGGGATGCTGTAGTCGCTTGGTAGCTCTCCTGCCTGTTCATGGTCCAGGCTGTGAATGAATGGTTGCTCCCTTTCAAGTGTTTTCACTGCTTTCCTTCAAAATGGATTTAAAAAGCTCTTCCCAAACACAAAGCTGCTCTGAAGTTGCCTGAAAGCGGATTGAGCGCAGCAAGGCACTGCCTTCGGAGCAGGACGAGGAGCGCGTGGCTCCTTTGGCTCTGCTAGCATCTCACCTGTTTCACAGGCTGCTGCAGAGTCAGTGCAGCAAGCAAACTACTCTGCCTCTGTCGCTGGACTACGGAGGGACACGGAGGATGCAGGGGGCTCCAAGCCAGCAGCACTCCACACTGAGAGCCTTTCAAGCCCCCTTCCAACCCCTAGTGATTCTATGCTAAGTGTTTCTCACTCCTGAGAGGGAAAAACAGGATGATAGGAAAACTGGGGAGACTGAGATCTCCCTCTCCATTGGTACTGATCTTGCTGACTAAGGCACCATCCTGCTGAGGGGCTCAACCCAGCCTCACCCAGTGCCAAGCTGTGTGGCGCTATCCCACAACAGGGAGAAGGAGAAGGAGTTAGCGGGTTGCCGCTCAAGGAGGCAACCCCCAGATCTAAAAGTCAGGCCCAGGCCTCCCCGTCCTCTGCCCAGAGCCCTGGTTTGTTAGCCGCTGCAAACACTCAACCCAGCGAGCTGCGCAGAGGCCGGGGGAGGACACTGCTGTTGCGGGAAACCCAGGGGTGTGACTCAGAGGTCAGTCCCAGCGGCCGATCCGCTTGGAAGGCACTGCCATTCATCCTCCAAAGAAAACTGACTTTTCTCAGTATTTGGGGAATTCAAGGGTTGAAAGATCTTGTTTTAAAAAAGCTGCTCTTCTCAGAACTGAAACCTAAGTTCTCAGCAGACTGTGAGGTGCAGGAGTGCAGTGGCTGTGCTGGGGCAGGAGGTTGCATCGAGGTCTGCGCCAGTTTACACAATCGACCCAGGTCCCGGGAGCACAAACACCCCGCTAAATGCAAATCATGGTAAAACAAACCCAGTCCCAAATCAGTCTCTGGGGGAGTCTCTTAGGGTTTCCATCCCCCTTCTGAAAACTCTTCGTCTTCAAAGTCGCTGGGGTGGGTTTTTTGGTTGAAATCAGTCCCCGGCCAAATCACACCTGAAGTCGTTATAAAGGGTCAGCTGGTTGCCCCCCATCCTTCCTTCTCCCCTCTCTACCAGCAGTCATCCTTGTGGCTCCTGCTGTAAAACCAGTGGTGCTGGCTGGTCTCATCGAGACCAGTTAATCCCAGAGAGCAAGGCAGGGGGAATGGCTACCAGTGAGGTACAAAAAGGCCAGCAGGTGGGTCTTTGCTTGCCTTATCCCTGCATACCCCACCACACCGGGAACTACACCCTTCCCACAGCAGCCCAGGGAAAGGACGATGCCTGCTGCTCAGGAAATAAGAGAGACCACATCAACTGACTTACATTTCAGGTTATTGCTAGACCTGGGGCGAATTCGCCCCAGAGATCCAGGCAGCAGGATGATATCTTCTACGTTACTCAGGTAGTTGCTCAAGAACTCCGTTCTCTCGCACGTAGCATCTTCCATCCCTGCCGAAGGAGAAAGCAGAATTCACCCCGCTCCAAAACCACCGTGTTCTCCAAACCAGCCCTGCACCCCCCTTCCGATTCCTTTCCAATCCGATTCTCCTTCTTTCCAGGCATCAGATTCCAACACTGGGACTGAAGTTGGGGGTGCCTGTAGCCCAGTGTCCCAGAAGCAGCCCCCACCACGTACCCCGTGTGCGTGCTGCCCTCGCCCAACGAAGCTCATGGAAAACTCAAGGTCTGTTTCTGGTTTAGTGTCCTGCTTTGGGGTGGGTTGTTTGTTTTAAACAAAGGCTGTTCAGAGAGCTCGCACACAAAAGGTATTGTCTGTTGGTGGTCTGTTCTAAGGCAGCCACAGATCAACAGTTCTCTCCTACAGCCCTTGCGGTGGGGAGGAATGCACTGTGCATCACGGGCAGTTCTCGGCACCAAGCTGTCTCCCCTGGAAACCCTCCCTGCCTCTCACCCCTCTCTCCCCACAGCCAGAAAGGGGGTATCTGCCACTTTATTCCTAAGCAGGAGGTTCTGTGAGGCTTTCAGGAACAAAGCTCTAAGCAGAACTGGACTAAGCAGAACCAGCATCACCACAGTGTTGAGCAAAACCACGTCAATCACAGGCACGGGCAGGCTTCTCTCTAAGAAACCTCAGTTTCTCTTTGCTAGTACTTAGTGTTTCTTCTATTGCAAAGCTCCTGATGATGCCCGAAAGCATGAGACCTACCAAGCGTGACCTCTGCTCTCGGGTCACTTTCCACCTGCCCCTGAACTGTCTTTCTGCTGTTTTCTTCCTCCCTCTATTAATTTGAAGGCTTTCTCTCTCCTCAGTCCTTACAGATGTTCTCCAGCCTTTCTCCTAGTAGGACCATTTGATCCACTAGTTGCTGTGAAAATACCTCTCTCTAAGCCCTACTCTTCTCCCAAAAAGGAGAAGAGTGCTGCTAAATGGTCTCCTTCCTCCCATAGGAACTCCAAAGCGATTTCCCCGGGCACATCACAGCCTTCCCATCCACGGATGGGCACCAGCACGGCCAAGCTCTGCTGATCTCCAAGTGGAGACGTCAATCCCAGAGCTATAAACGAGCAATGTCCTCCTAAGGCTGAGCTGAGTCTGCACAGACTGCCTGGCCTGGGGGCTCGACCGGTCAGAACAGCCACCACAAAAAGCTCTCCCCTTGGCCTTCCTTTTCAGCCGTCTGCTGGCTGCACAGCCACCCCGCTCAGCAGCCCGATGCTGATGGAGTCTGGTTTCTGTTACCATGGTCACCGACAAAGATGACATTGACGCATCGATGCAGTTTCAGCTGCTTCAGCCCATCCATCAGTTGTCCCACCGTCTTGTCAATCTCTCTGAGGGGATTCACCATCATCTGTTTAAAGATGCAGATGGGACAAGAGTTACCGGGGTCACCGCAACGTCCTCCCCTCGTCTGCACACCGAGACCCTGTGGCCAGCTGGCAGGATCAGCGTGCGGGTCAAGAGGCAAAGCCTTGGCTGAGCTGTTACACTATAGGGTTTCCTACCCCCACGCTGTGATTTCCCCAGGAGAAAATCCTGCTCAGATGCTGGCACAAGACAGCAGAAGACATTTATGGGTGACGCTAGCCTGCCCGCAGGCATGGCTACGTCTGAGCTTTGAACTGGAGATACCCAGGAAAAGGCTGGTGATGCTGGGGGTCGAGTTTGCTTCCTACAGAGGAGCAGAGCTTTCAAACGGCTGGGTTTAGGCAAGACATGAACACGAGCTGACGCTTCGCTCTGGCGCTGCGAGTGCCAAGTTACTTAATGCAATTCACTTCAAAGGACATCTGATAGCGGGCTGACAACACACGAGTCACTCGAGCAGCACACGGGGCTCGCGGGGAGTGCTCTTCAGCTTCAAAGCCAGCAGTTTCCGACATCTCAGACGGCAGTCAGCAGGCTCCAGCAGCCGGGGATGCAGTGCTGGGACTCCTCCATTAAAGTCTCCTTCTCGTTAAGAAACAAATCAGCAACACCAGGACATGCCCACGGGGCTGCGTTCTCCGCTGGGAGGCAACGGGACGGACGGATGGCACGGGGAAGGGAACAGCTTTGCAGTCAGAGCCCAGGCAGAAAGAGCACTGGGATTTCAGTTGGATCTGGAGCAGAAAACAGCTCTGGTCACCCTATGCCAACTTCCTTGTCGGGTTGATCAGGCCACTCCAAGTATCCACAACAAAACCCTCTCCTGGTGACAAACAGAACGCTGACCAACGGGAGGGATTTGGCAGGGTTTCCCGAGCACAACAAACAAACCCTCCGTCCGTGTGACCCAGAAAGAGGAGGTCCAGGCGTTTCCCCCCTGCCTGAGTCATGACAGGGTGAATTTTCAAGGAGCCTGCTAGGTTAGGAGACTGGAAATGTCATCTAGGAGCACGCGGAGAAGCGCTCGTGGGAGACGGAACCGCGGTGGGGAGCGGCAGGAGCGGCTGCAGCAGCGTGTGGAAGCGGTTGAGGCGAGGGGTGAGGTTTTGTAGCATGGAAACAGGGGCAGCCCAGTTTAGTTAAAGCTCACAAACCCCTCCTGTTCAGAAGACAACAGAACTCCCCCTCTCTCTCCGTGTTCTGCCACTCGGATCGAAAGGATGTCTTGGAGAGATGGGAAATCCATTCTTATGGAAGTCTGTGTCGCGTCAATCGCACAGCTGCCACTCGGAATCCAGAGCTGATTCAAGGAGGTTGGAAATCCGGGTGGATTTCCTCTCCCAGCAGACCTGAGGCTCCTTAAAAAATCCCAACAGAGAAAGGAACAAGAAACCTCCAGAGAAGCCACGTCTTCACCAGCGAGGGCCAGTTCGTTCAGTTCCTGTCTTCACCAGTTCAGTCTTTCATCCCTCACCCGCTTGTGAAGCTGTGGGGACGTCGACACAGATGGAGCATCCTCTTCTAAAACAAAGACTCTCATAGGAACCCCAAAGAACCTCCAAGAGAACAAGAGAACCTCAAAGCCTCCAGCTGCGCACTGCTCCCTCCCTGACGGCGCTCAGCAGCTCTCAGAAAGGCATCGCTTCATCAGGGCTCTCGCCAGCATCCCTTCATCTCGGTTGCCTGTCTCTCTCTTGAGCTTGGAAATTCAGCTGTTTTTATCCACCTGGCACCCAGGATTTCATCCCAAATGGCTTTGGGAGGCTGCCTGGGGGGGACCGATTCACGCTGCTCTTACAGCTCTGGTTCTGCCCCAGATGCCACTTCCAAAGAGTGACCAGCAGGCATCACCCCACCTGCACCCCTCTTCACCCACTGCGTTGGTACCAGCGCTGGGAGGCTGCACGGGAACATTTTCAGGAGGTTTGGATCTCTAAGGCAGCGTCACAGCCCCACTGTGGAGGTGTTGGGTTCGGGATCCAAGGCTGCAGCTGGATGCTCTCCCGAGTTTTCCCTTAGACGAAGTCAGATTAGAAGAGTTGCCCTTCACGCTGGGGGGGTTTTGGAATCGGTAGGCTCCAGCCTGGGCTCTGTTCCATCGCTCTCAACAGCACTGAAGAGTCACTTGCAGATCTGATAGGAACTGTTGTGCAACATCAGGGCTTCTTTTCTGAGTCACAGTGGCAGAGGCTCAGAGGAGCCCATCAGCAGGAGCTCCGCAGGAACAGTCTCGTCCAGACAGAGGAAGGGTGAAAGGGACAAAGAAAGGGTCATGTATTCTCACATCCATGAGACTGCATCTGGAGTGCTGTGTCCAGCTCTGGGCCCCTCAGTTCCAGAAGGACACAGAGCTGCTGGAGGGNGGGGGCTGTGGAGTCTCCTTCTCTGCAGACGTTCCAGCCCCGCCTGGCTGTGTTCCTGTGCCACTGGGTCTCAGGTAATCACCCAGCTCACTCAAGCAGGGAGGTTAAGGAGGCTACAACATATTGCAGAACCTGTAGTAGCTCAGCAGGGTTAGCAGCACCCGGAGGGTCTCCCCAGGGATTTCTCTGACACCCCCTGGCTGACAGCTGGATTCAGCAGTATCAGGAGATTCTAAAGATGACTGTTCCTGAGCCAAACAGTCTGAAACAAGAGAAAACAGCTCCCGGAAGACTCGCTCTGGCCTGGCTACTTCCCTTGGGCTCCATCAGCCATCACATTTAGAGACGTTCTGCCCGCAAACTGAACCCTGAAGCTAGAGCAGTGCCCCAGTATCGGCACTCGCCCCGTAAAGTTTGGGAAGACAGGTAGACTTACGTTCTTCCGGCGAGCTCCCGCAGCGTACTCATCCACGCTATGTACTTTTCTTCTTTCCTTTGCAGCTGCAACTGGTCTTTCCTGTCTCCTCTTAGGAGGAAGCTTTCTCTTAGGTCTCTTAGGCGGAGTAAGAGGGGAGCCATAACTACTCTCCTGTACTGGCGGGGAGAGATGTCTGGACTCAGAAAGCCTGTCTCGACCCACAGCAGACAGTCAAGCTACCAGCGCCAGCAGCAGAGGCACTGTGGCCTTTTCAAAGCCCTCGGCTTTGGGACACTGGAGGGTCTCTCTTTTTAAGGAGAAACCCACCAAAGGGTACGGGAAGCAGGAGAGCAGTTACAGGAGCGGCCAGCGTCAGAGCAAACGAGGTCAGGGTGTCACGAGAGAGGAGGGGCTTCTGGTTTGGAAAAGCTTGGCTGTGAGGGGGGACCGATCAAGTATCGATCCTTTCTTACTACAGACATGAAGCCAACTCTTGCCTCTCCAGTAGAATTCAGGGTGTGGGTGTCTGGGATAGAGAGCGTTCTCTGCCTGGATGATGGTCCAGGGATGAGCTCTAGCCCCTGTCTAGCCCAGGTGGCTTCTGCAAGGCTGCCCACGGCCACTCTCAGGCAGAATCAGTGACACCAGCTACCTGCATCAGGTGCCACCGGTGCATGCCAGGCCATCCCCACCCTGAGAGCATCAGGACTGGCTGCCCCTTGGGGACTCAGTTGTGAAGACGATGCTCAGCACGGGGCTAGTAGCTTTCAAGTCAGCTCTGCAGGGCTGCCCTGCTACCGGCTTTATGGGCAACCCAAGAATTTCATCTCCCAGCACTCACACGCTGTGGCATCTTACTGGGTGACAGCCCTGCACACACAACTACCCGGGACAGGCTTGGACTCGGAGAAGGGGGAAAGGAAATCGAGACAAAGCTGGAGAAAGCTACTACCCATCCATCAGCTCGTTCGTATTTTGCAGCTCAGCCCCTCTCTCTGACTTGCCCACAGGTCACGGGCTCCTGGCACTGCTCAGGGCTGTGTGTGAAGTGCTGATGACTGGCACCTACCCTACCTGGAGATGGGAACTAGGAGCTGAGTGACCTCCAGCCGTCGGAGATGTGTGTGCTTAGTGTCTGTGTGCTTAGGCAGCTTCTCACAGCTCTTGAGTTACGGGGTGGGGGGAAGGAAGGGGATGTTACCATCGGCCATGCTGTTTCATTGCTTCCAAGGCAAGCAGCTGGAAAGGAGATTCTAGTCCCGTCTCATTCGTCTCTCTTCAGAAAGGCATTTTAATAAAGCAGCACCGGAGTTTTCGGTGTTTAAAGTGCTCCAAGCTTTGTGCAGTCCTGACGAGGGGAGCGGCAGGGAAAGGAAGGAGTCTCGGTTTGCTGTCTCGGAACCAGCTCAGACAGAGCTCCGCAATGCCAGAAACACCCAGGTCTGAACTCGGGGAACGGCCGTCTCGAGACAGCGTGTTAGAGGAGCAGCAGGGACGGCTTAGCAGAGCCAGATCTCCATGTGCTTTGGAGCTCTCATGGCAGGATATTTCTAGAATCTTATTTTATAACAAAAAAAGAAGTTAGCTGGGAGGAGGGGAAAAAAAAACCAACCAAACTAGAAGAAGCCAAGTTCTTATTAACCAGCCAAACCTTAGTCTTGCTTTGAGAAGAGCCAGAACAGCGTTACGGAGGAGGGAAACCAACCCCTCCCCGCTTACAGGAGGGGACTGAAACATCACAAGGGTAACCAGCCAGCCAAAGCTCTGCCTCTTGACCCGCACGGACCAACCTACCAGAGTTCAACTGCAGAAGCGCAGAGGGGGAGAAGAACAATGCAGAAGTAACTGGAGAGCAAGCACGTGTTGGGTCACCCCCATGACAACCCCCGGAGGTGCAACGGAACCCTCTGAGGGACTCCCTGGGGAGACCATGTCCCACAGGAACACCCCAAACCCAACACAGACCAAAGGGCCCTCAAACCCTGGACAACAACTCATTTCCACTGAAACTCCTCGGGCTGAGGCCGTGCCGAGCTACAGGAGCGGCCACCGGCTGTAATCTCGGTCTCATTCTATCAGCTGGACTGCAAAGTGGATCTAGAGCCCCTGCACGCCTAGCTTCTGGGGCACTGCTGCTGTGCCCATCACCCTGGGAAGCTCCAGGTGCCTCCGCTGAAACCTGGAGACTGAAAGTTGTCAGTCATGAGCATCATCAGGCCTCTCAGATCACAAACTGAGACTGCATTTACAGCACTACTTGGTATGGGGTGACAGTTCATAGAACATAGATCCTAGAATCCTCAGGGATGGGAAGGGACCTCGAAAGATCATCAGGTCCAGTCCCCCTGCCACAGCAGGATCACCCAGTGGCACAGTTGGACCTGATGATCTTGGAAGTCTCTTCTACCCTTACTGATTCTGTGCTTGTTTGGTATGATAAGCTCTAGTAACCACTTGCTTTACTCTAGAAGACATCTGGAGGACACAGAGGTCTTCTCTAGAAAGGCACAGGAGCTCTCATGGGAACAGCTATCAAATGATCCAGCGACTAAACACAGCGAGGAAACTGAGCCCAGCACCTCCAGTCTCCTGAAGAAACAGGAGAACCCATCTTAAGCCTCTCACAGGGTGGTTTGGAGCTTGTTTGCCACCGTTACTGTTCGGCTCCTCTGCCTTTGCACAGAGAGAATCAAAGCGGTCAGCGCTGCTCCAGCTGCCTACCCGCTGGATGCAAACCAAGGCTGTGCTCTCGGGATCAGGGAAGCAGCCGAAAGGGATCCCCCCACCTTGAGGACCTTCCTCCTAGCTGATGTCTGGGAATTTCATAGCCCCTAGAAGCCATGACACTGAAAACCGTGTCACGAGAAGCGACACCGAGCGCTTCCCGGCCCCCCTGTGCCAGCCCCACAGTACGGCTCAGCATCGGACAACAGCTGCCTTCCCTTGCTGACATCTCCATCCACACAGCTCATTCCTTGGGAGAAGACACAGGCTCATCCCGCCTGCCCTCAGGTTGCTAAGAACTAACGCCCTGCTCCCTCTGGCATCGATCAAGTTACTGGCAAAGTTCTCACGAGCTATTAACCTGCTCTCACAGAGAGCCCAAGCTTTGCGTTGCAGTGAGCAGTCAGCCTTCACATAACCCCCCTGGCAAAAGGGGCCTGGGGGGCCTCTCTGCTCCTGTAAGGACTTTTCCTACGAGGAAGCAGTTAGGCTTCGTGTTTAGACCTGAAACTGGGGCATCACCTTGGACTCTAGCTAGTTAAAGGCTGCAGTTTAATGAAGATTCAGTGCTCTTGTCTTCCTATTCTCTTTTCAGTCCATGGAGAGGTCCCCACGACTCTGCTGAGTGGGAAGAGGTGGTCTACAGGTAAGTAGAGTCATCGGTCCTAAGCCCCAAGCAGTGTCTGCAGCACTTTAAGAAACAAGAGAGCATCACTGAGTGCCCCTTGAATCACAGGGCTCCCATGACCCACTCCTCGACCTCCTTGAGTCGACTCCTCTCCTGCTCCGAGTCCAGCGGTGACACGGAGACGTTCGGTGCCTGGCAGACTTCAACTACCACCTATCCAGAAAAAGGGCTTTTAACCCAGTGGGGTGTCTCAGCGCTGGGCTGGAGTCATTCCTCTCACCCACAGCTCAGGCTGCTCCAGCTGGGGGCTCTTGCCAGTACCAGCGATCCCCAGGTGATGCCAGCCCCCAGCCCACGAAGCAGCAGGCTGTTGGGGTGCACAACTGACTTTCCCTCCCCACAAGTGGCAGATAAGGGCATCTCCTGTGAGCTCTTGTCACCTGGTTGGTGGTGGCAGAAAGCAGCCCCCCCCAGTCCCAGGCAGCTGCCTGAAGCTCTAACAGAGGGTTAAAGCTCCAGGAGTGATTTGCACTTAATTCCTCATTAAAATACCAAACCCTTTTCCAAACCTAACAGTCTGCTCCTGGGGGAACAGTACTGGCAAAGCTCTCTGACCCCTGTAGGGCCCTGTATGAAACTGGAAGGAGCAGCTTCTTACAGCTCACGACTGACTGGGATTGTTCTTCTGGCTACTGCAGGCTGCCAGGGAGCTGCTTCTTCCCTGCGTTCCCCCTCAGTATCTTCTGCCCTGCGTTTGCACTGCTCTCAGAGCGCATAAATCACCAGAGGACACTTGCACCCAAGTCTCGACTGCTCTCCTTGCCAAACAAGCCCCTCCATCCGCGTTATCGCATCGCACAGCGTCCCGCAAGGCACGGGGAGCTGCTTCCCTCGGGAGGGAATCTCACGGGACACAACCCCCTTCGGACGATCCCTTGGCTGTCTCTGGCAGAGGGGGATCTGCTGCAGAATCTGGCGAAAAGCAGCTGCTAAAACCTACTCCAGCCCATCCTGAGACACGTGCTGCTCTGCGGGAGGAAGGCTGCACTAACCTCTGAGTTGAAAGGGCCGTATCTGTGGCCAGCAGCGTCCGGTTGCTCGGAGTAGAAAGCGTAAACATAAGGCCTGAAAGAAAGGAAGGTCTTGTTCAGCACAACAACGCGGCTCCCCGGACCTGTTGGGTCAAGTCAAATCAAGCCAACCCTCCCAGCGAGCCGGCTGGGTGGCAACAGAGCTGCTCCTCAGTCATGTGAGATTAAGCAATTAGTTGTTCTGGGGTTTTATTAAGTCCCAGGACACAGGCGGGGAGGCACTCGGGGCGCCGTCGGAGGACGCATGCTCTCCCGAAGCCTTGCAGGAGACACCACCACAACAGCAGCCCGGCTGCGCCCTGCAGCAGCAGCACGGGGGGAACTCGTGTGCTCAGAAGCACTGGTGATTAAAATCTTTTCCCCATCCTCAGAGCCCAGTCCTGCGCCGGCTGCTGCCTGTGAGGCTGTTCAACCCCAGCAGGCTCAGGAGGATAAGAACAGTCCCGGTTAGTCTGGGTGACTAAATGCGTTGTTGTAAGACAAACTCATTCATCAAGGGCAGCGAGAAGGAGGAAAACACTGATGCTCACGAGCTGAGATTAACACCCGGCTGAACACAACCCCCTCCGAGCCCCCAGCGCAGTGAGAGGGTGCTGCAGACTGAGCTCAGGCTCAAACTGCCCCTTGCTTTCCCAGCCAGCATTGGAGAGAAAACAAGCCCGCAGGTAGCCCGCAGCAGGTAGCCAGCAAGGGAATTACCTCTCATTGTCAGGAAGCGTCAGCCACTGCAGTATCGTCAGTATCCGGCGCTCGTGGGGGATGACGCTGGACCCCAAAAGACAGAAAGAGGCCTTGTTACTGCAGAACAGGAAGCTCCTCCAGAACTGCCAGTTCTAGCCCGGTGGAAATCAATCACGGTGACACCGCCTGCTTCCAGCACGCGGAACCCTCTTCCTCGCCTGATGCTGATGCTTTCTTTGCCAACACAATCCCTCCATCATCTCTCCCGGATGCCCACAGACTCCAAAGGACAGATGGTTCTGTAGCTGAAGTCAGCACTCGAGGCAGTAAATCTGACTGCTCCACACAGGAACGAGCAAAGATCCATCCCGGTAGCGCTGCCCCAGCTGACCCTTTCTCAAGCACAGCTGGCAGGAGTAAAAGGCATGACCCTGGCACAGCAGAACAGGTTGAAGCCATCACCCTGCTGCGCAAGGCTTGGAGACGCTGGGAACGCTCCTGTTGACTTCACAGCACCCAGACTGGGGGCCAGGCTGCTATAAATCACGGCAGCCACACCGAACGCCAGGCCGTCAACACGAGGACTTGCACAACTTGTGACAGCACAACAGAGCCGTCCTATTTCACTGCCTGCACCCCGAGCCTTCCCGCTCAGCTGCCGGGGCCAAGCTGATGCCATGAGCATGACTAACCCTCCAAAGAGCTGCCAAGGTCCCAAGTACCCCTTCGCGGGTCAGTGAGCACACAGGTCACACACAGCACGGTCACTCCCGACACCGTTAGAGCCGTAGAGAATCCCAAGGCAGGCATCGAGCCCCTGGCCCCGGCACGCTGAAGTGACCTCAGCTCTCTGACAGGGACGCAGAGATGCCAACAGCCATTGGCAACGCTCACTCTTAACACCTCGTTAACAACGCTGAGCCCCGCTCTCCACCTCACAGAGACCTTTGGGTTGTAAAACCATGGCCAAAGGAGCCGTCTGGGCGAGACTGGGCAAGCGGGGCAGCGCCGTCGAGCAGAGAGCACTTGGGGGGACTGCCCGGCCTTGGCTGCTTCACCGGTTGTGCAAGAGGAGGGGCAGCCAGTGCTGCATCGGGACCTCGGTGACCCAGGCTTCTCTTCACCAGCTGGCCTGAGCCGGAGACTGAGAGGGCTGAGTGTCCAGGGAGGCCACAGTGACAGCACTGGAAAGGATGACAGAACCGACGGAGGGAGGGAGGGAGGGAGTTCACGAAGGAATTCATGAAATGAAAAATTAATGAAGGGAAAGAATGAAATGAAAGAATTCCTGACAAATTAATGTAATTAAAGAATTCCTGACAAATTAATGAAATTAAAGAATTCACGAAAAATTAATGAAAAATCAATGAAATGAAAGAATTCATGAAATTAAAGAATGAAATGAAAGAATGAAAAATTAATGACAAATTAATGAAAAATCAATGAAAGAATTAATGAAATGAAAGAATGAAATGAAAAAATTAATGAAAAACTAATGACAAATTCATGAAGTGAAAGAATGAGATGAAAAAATTAATGAGAAACTAATGACAAATTAATGAAATGAAAGAATGAGTGAAATGGAGAAACTGATGAAAGAATGAAATGAAAGACTCAAATGAAAGAGTTGATGAAAGGGAAGAATTAATGACAAATTAATGAAATGAAGGGATTAATGAAATGAAAGAATTAATGAGAAAATTAATGAAGTGAAAACATTAATGAAAGGGAAGAATGAAATGAAAGAATTACTGAAAAATTAATGAAATGAAGGAATTTATGAAAGAATGAATGAAAAATTGATGAAAGAATTAATGAAATGAAGGAATGAAATGAAAGAATTGAAAGAATTACTGAAAAATGAATGAAATGAAGGAATTCATAAAATGAAAAAATGAATGACATGAAAGAAGGAATTCATGAAAGAATGAATGAAAAATTGATGAAATGAAAGAATTCAGGAAATGAAGGAATTGAAAGAATGAAATGAAAGGATGAAGGAATCAAATGAAAGAATCAACGAAAGGAAAGAATTCATGAAGGAATTAATGAAATAATTAATGAAATAATGAAATGAAAGGACTAATGAAATGAAAGACTTAATGGAAGAACAACACAGTTTGCAGGAGCCTGTGTTGTATTCACAGACAGAGCTGCTGCCTGGCTCCCTCGCTGTCTCTGTGCACACGACACATCCTGGGGTACTCCCCACAGCCTTTCCTACCCCCAAGTATTGGCGACTCTGTCTGTGCTCCCTCTGCTAGAGCATCAGAGGGGAGAGAGCCTGGACCCACTGAACAACTCACAGCCAGCAACCATCCTCAAGGCTCTCTTTCGGGACAGAGGAATCGGGTGCTTGACTCAAAGGTCAGGCTGGACTGTGAAGGGAAGGAGTCAGCCAGGCTTTGCAGTCAGATGCCACGAGATGACAGCTCCACGAACGCTCGGAGGACCCCAAAACACTGCTCCACGGAGGCAGATGAAACAGAGCCGCTTAGTCCCAGAGCTGCTCTCCAAACGTGAGCACACGGACGGAAAGGAGCAACCCACAGCCCCAGCTCTGGTCCTCAGAAACGCTGCACAGCCAGGGCAGGGGGGGGACAGTGGGGTCTCCAAACACGCAGGGTAAGGCAGGGAACTCAATCAACACTCCCAAGCAGCAAACGCAGACTTACTCGTCACAAAGCTCCAGGAAAGAGAGGGCACTTACACAGACCAGAAGAAGGTGCCAGCTTTCACCCCTTGCTTGGCTGCAGTAATCCAAATCTAATGAGGAAAATATAAGAGGATTAGAGTGTGTTCAGCTCGTTAATGACCCTCTGAAGTCAAAAGAAAATGTTTGCAAGCCACATTCCTCTGCCCTGAAGCCCAGCACTGCAAACCGACTCTTCCAGCCGCCGTGGCTAATTGGAACACGTGGAGTGCCAGAGCTGGGGATGCTCTGTGGCTGTGACTTTCACCCCTGAATCTCTGCGCTGCTGTTCAGGCAGAGCAGCGAGAGACACAGACAGCAGTTCCTCCAGTGCTCTGTCTGGACCCCCTCCACAGCTACCCAAAGGGTCACTGCAGAGAGGTGGGCACTGGGCTCTTCTCACAGGTCATCTGTGAGAGAACAAGAGGGAAGGGCCTCCAGCTGCTCCAGGGGAGGGTTAGACTGGACACCAGGAACAAATGTTATGCTGAAAGAGTAGTCAGAGCCTGGAACAGGCTGCCTGGAGGGGAGGTTGAGTCCATCCCTGGAGGGGAGGTTGAGTCCATCCCTGGAGGGGTTTAAAGATCACTTAGATGTGGTGCTGAGAGATCTGGTCCAGTGGTGACCTTGGTATAGGAGGGGTAGTGTTTGGACTGGATGATCCCAACCTGAATGACTCTGGGGTTGTACTCCATGGAATATTTCAGGAGTCCGTGCTCCCTTTAATCCGCACTACTCACCAGATCCTTCCAGTGCTCCAGCTCTGGCAGACACGCAGTTGGGAGCAGACAGGGCTCAGCGCTGCCCATGCTCTGCACACACAGCCCCCTTTCCCCATCATCTCCCAGAGCGTTAGGAACGAGGACACAGACAGGGGCAGGTGAGGAGCAGGGAGGGGACACCAGTGGGGGGGAGCTCCCCCAAGTGAGGGATGAAGGGGCAGAGCCCATCCCTGGCAGCTGCGCAGACCCTTTCTGCAGCCCTTCAAACCCCGAGTACTTTCCTGGCTCTAACTCAGCCTGCAGCAGGAAGCTCCCCGATGCAGTCACACACTGTGAGTGAGTACATCTGTATTCTGGGGTCGGCTTTACTGGTCCAACACTTGTAGAAGCGGTTATTAACCCTTTCTCTTCCCACTTCTAAGCACCACACACTCTATTCCCCTCTATCTGCTCCTTCGTGAGCAAGAGCAGCCTCGGTTTGTTTGACCCTTCTCTAACAAAACCCCTGGGCATCTCATTACCCTCTCTCTTTCTCTCTTCACCCTCTTTCTCTACCCTACTCCATGAGTGTCCCCATAGGAGGCAGGGACTGAGATCACCCACCCAGCAGACAGCTCCTCAATCCAAGACAGGAAAAGCATCAGTTTGGGTGCCTGCAGGACTACAGTCCCCTAGGCGTGAGCTAGCCACACGGCCTCCAAACTCACTGCAGAGGCAGCAGGAGCTACAGACATCGAAGCCAGAACATCGATCCCTTCCTTGATAATCGCAAGTGAACCTTCTGAAAACACTCCAGACCCCGTGCCTCGCTCACGCTGGCCCTTCCAAGCCGTCAGATGCCCTGCCTGAACTATTGCTCCCTCGGTCTGAGTGCTAAGAGCACTCGGATTTGGGAATCGTGTTATTTCCAGGGAGAAACAGTCATCTTGGCTCTTTCAGGATCCCCCCCTGGACTCAGCTCTCATCTTCTGCCCCTGGAAACCTCTCTGGACTCAGTCCAGTCCAATTAACATCGCAGCTCTAACGACACAGGATAAAGAGGAAACAGTCCCATCCAACAGCAGCTCCTAGGGCAGAGGGGAAAGGCTAAGAGAGACTGGGGCAGGGACAGAGCAGATTCAAACTGGATGTTGGGAAGAAGCTCTTTAGCAGGAGAGGAGTTGAACACAGGACCAGGTTGCCCAGGGAGGGAGCTGAGGCCCCATCCCTGGAGATCTTCAACGGGAGGCTGGGCAAGACTGCTCTAGTTGAGGATGTCCCTGCTCTCTGCAGGACTGGATGCCCTTTGGAGGTCCCCTCCAGCCTGAACCATTCTCTGACTCTAAACTGATGGCAAGGCATAGTCTTGTCTAGGGAAGAGCACACCCAGGGTAACTCAGCAGAGGTTTACTGAGAGCAGCAAGAGCAAAAGCAGAGTGGCAGCTCACTCAGGTTCTTCTTTCTTCTCCTCAAGAGTTTGACTTCAAGGTTGGTTCTTATGAGTGAAGCAGCTCAAACTGCAACCAACCAGAGTCCCCTGAGCAGTTCACTGGTTGCTCATGACCTTCCCAGGTGAAAAAGGGCCCACACAACACTGAACTCACGTTTTCATTTGCTCTGTAGATTCACTCCTGCAGCAGATCCCCTGCCATGGCAGAGAACAGAGGGCAAACACAAATGCAGCACGAGGGTGACTGGAGCACTGGAAGGGGCTGCCCGGGGGGGTTTGGAGTCTCCTTCTCTGCAGACTTTCCAGCCCCGCCTGGCTGTGTTCCTGTGCCACTGGGTCTGGGGGATCCTGCTGTGGCAGGGGGACTGAACTGGATGGTCTTTCCAGGTCCCTTCCCATCCCTAAGGATTCTATGAGTATCAGCTCCTCTCTGCTTTGCTCTTCGGTCCTGCTGTGCTTGGAGAACCACTGTCCCTGCAGAGCCGCGGGGGGTTCAGTTTTCATCCCAACTGTCTGTGCTCCTGCTAAGTTTCAATAACTTTGCAGCTCTCTCTGGAAGGCACCAGCGAACCAAGGCCAGGGAATTCAGGAGCTGGCTTTCACTGTCTGTTAACTCTAGTTTGAGTGGTCCAGCCTGCCTGGCTGGCCACTTCAGAGCAGCCAAGTTCCACCCCCAGCAGCTGGAGCTGCCCTGTCCTGCTCCTCTCTGTAGGAACCAGCACCCTGCCTGCAGCGAGGGGGCAGCTGGTTTGATTCCTCCTGAGCACAGAGCCTTCTTCTGGTGCCAACCCCTTCTGCACCAGGAGTGCAGATCGCTCCCAGCTGCGTTCCTGTGGGAGCAGCAAGGGCTCTCCAAAGGCAGCGGGCAGGCTTTAGAGAGGGACAAACTGCCCCCACCCTGCTACCAGGTGATTTCACCTCGGGAAACATTGGCACTGACTGCTTGGGAGAGGACTTGTTGGCTGCAGCTCAAAGCAGCTCAAGAGCTACCACGATGGGTGGCTGAAGTCAAGACCAGCACACGCACGGGCCCATAGCTGAGCAGCATCTGGGAGAAGAGTCTGAATGGCTCCAGCCTGACCTCTCCTTACTGTGTTTTTAACTTAACGTGATCTGCATTGTCATGGTTTCACTTAAAAAAGGTCACTTGACACCAAGCCAACAAAATGCACCCCTGGTCCCCTTCGCGCCTGAAAGCTGCTGCTCAGCAGCCTTCTCTGCAAGAGACCCCCTGGAGCACCAAGAGAAGCAGCGAGCAGCTAGGTGGAAGAACATCTATCTGCCCTGAACTAGCTCCACATCAACTGTCCTGTGTGATGGAGAGCTCCTCTCTTGCTGATGATGAATCTAGCAGCCTCTACCAGGAGAGCCCTCGCTTAGCCAGACCCTCTACTGGCTGGGTGCAACTGGATGACAGACTGGAGCAGCTGGTAGGAGCACATGAGCTCCCTCACTGCCCTCAGCTCTAGGGCAGTAACTGCAGCAGGACCCCCCACCAGAGAGGACATTCACTGTCCTTAAACCCCAGCAGCGCTGCTCCAAGGCAGACACAGGGCATGCCTCTTGCAGGCCAGTTTAGGTCTACACCAGTACAGGACAGGAAAACAAGCAGATGATGCCCTCCCAGCCTCGCCCACCCAAAATCACAGGAATTAGAAGAGAAGAAGGGTTCATGTTCAGTNGGAGCAGCTGGTAGGAGCACATGAGCTCCCTCACTGCCCTCAGCTCTAGGGCAGTAACTGCAGCAGGACCCCCCACCAGAGAGGACATTCACTGTCCTTAAACCCCAGCAGCGCTGCTCCAAGGCAGACACAGGGCATGCCTCTTGCAGGCCAGTTTAGGTCTACACCAGTACAGGACAGGAAAACAAGCAGATGATGCCCTCCCAGCCTCGCCCACCCAAAATCACAGGAATTAGAGGAGAAGGGTTTATGTTCAGGGGACAGAGTCTGGATCTAGTGGAGTCACCAAGGGTCAGAGCTGGGACCAGTCCTCTTCAGTCTATTCATCAATGACTGAGATGAGGGATCAGGGGGCACTAGCAGAAAGTTTGCTGATGGCACAGAGCTGGGTGCTGACACCAACCCCCCAGGGTTGTGTTCCTGTGCCACTGGACCTAGGGGATGCTGCTGTGGCAGGGGGATTGGACTGGATGATCTTTCCAGGTCCCTTCCCATCCCTGAGGATTCTAGGATACAGGAAATACACCCTGCGAGTCCCCTTACTGTCATCTTTATACCCTAGTGCTGGACAACTGCAGCTCTTCTCCTCCAACAGGTTCAGTGGCCACAGAGAGCATGGCAGCCCCAGGTTGCCCCTTCTACTCAACAGGCTGTCCCCCACCTAGGGAACCTGGCAACCCCAGCTGTGTGAGGCTGTGGTCTCTGTTAAAGGCTAACAGTGACAGCAAAGCTGCAGACAGGGTCACTTAAACAACCTTCAGCTCTGGGGGAGTGAAGGTGTTCCTGAAGGGGCGAGGGGTCTTGGAGCCCCACTCAGACCCGAGCTGGGCTCCCTGCCGAAGCAGCCTCTGTCCCCATGCAGCTACAGAGCAGCAGTTTTATTCCTGGCACCTTCTGACCTTGGAGAGGATTTATTTCTAAAGAATTAATTCTAAAGAATTCAGTTCTGACTAATTTAATTCTAAACAAGAATGAACAGATCAGTGGTAGCACAAGCTTCATCCAACGGAGCCTTGGAAAGCAGCTCCCTAGCAGAAGCCAAAGGCAGTTGGGACCTCCTGTAGGGCTTGGAGTTACTTGGGATGAAAACAGTCTCTCTGTAATGAAAAATCCTTCCCCCCCCCTCCCGGGATCATGGGCCCCGACCTCACCCTGCTGGGAGATGCTGCAACAACACATGGTGGAGCCTCCTCCTCTGGAGCCGTTTCAAACCCTCCTGGTCTGGTCCTGTGCGACTGGATCTAGGGGCTCCTGCTGTGGCAGGGGGACTGGACTGGATGATGTTTGAGGTCCCTTCCAACCAATGACCCTCTGGGATTCTCTGTGACTGTGGGTCCCTCCAGTCAAACGCTTTTGTTTTGAGAGCAAGGTTGATCTGAGGGGATGAAATCAGTCCAGGCTGGACACCAGATGAGGAAAGTGGGCTTCAGGGAATGCCACAAGGAGGACCAGCACCCCAAAACCTGCCAAGCTACTTCCTCCCCTCTCCTCCTTTCTCTCTTAACATGAATGACTGATGATGCTCAGTGTAGAAACCACTGCTGCTCCTCTGCCAGGTCCCACTGATGGCTGTGGCAACCTGGCTGCAAAAGGCTGGGTACAGGACAAGTAACTGAAGACAGAGGAAAGAGAAACCACCCCCCCAGTCCCTCTCACTGGCTTTAACAGAGCGACAGGGCAGGCTCCGGGAGCAAGCAAGCCTTCAGCACTAGACCCCACTCCCTGCCAGGCACAATGTGAGCCGGGGGGTCCCAGACCCTTCTCCTGCCTTCCTGGGTGGAAAAATACCTCCTAATCTATGCCAGCCGGGTACCACTGTGCAGCTGAGCAGCCAGCTGGACAGCCAAGGGCTACAAACACCAGCTTGAAGGGGGGATACGACAGACGAGACGCAGAGACCTGGCTTTGCCTCCTCCCTGCTTCATCTTACTCTCTTGTTTCTCAATACCAACTCCGGGCAGCCTGACGTCAGGGTGATGATTCCAGAAAAGACTGGAACGGAGTCACCACCAGACTGTTTCTGGTCCCTGTGGGGATAGGGATAGCTCCTTTCTCTGAGGATCTGCAGTCCTCTGACCGGAGGGGCAGCTCCTCCACGTGCAGAGACACTGTCACCTACATCGAGTCTCTGCAAGAGATCCACCAGCTCCTCTCCCGGCCACTCCACCAGCAGTGCCAAACCTAGAGGTTTCCCTCCCGTTAAGTGTGTGGGGATTGGACTGCAGCCCTTTCCTTCCCCCGGGCAGTTGTGTCCAAGTTTCCAAGGGCATTTCCACGCCATCCGTGTGCTTCCTGTTCAACCCTCCTGCAGGTCAGCTCCTTCGTTTCAGCGCCGCTCGTGTACCCCGCGCTCCCCCCTCGTCCCCGCAGGACTCCATCCAGGCTCTGGCCGTCCTCGGTTGTGTAACTGGCCTGAACTCTTCCCAGCTGACATTCTTCCTGACCCTTGTTTACAGCCCGGACCGACCGTAGCTCTCTGGGGCTGTTTCCAGGGAAGCGGGGTGGGAATTACCCACCCTCCCCGCTCAAGGCGGCGGCGACAGAGTATTTATAGACTCGAAAAACATCACAGCCTAAAAATAGAGCCGTCTGCACGGTCCCCCCAGAGCTCCCTGCCCAGCTAACCGGGATGAAGATGCCCAGCTACACCGGTGATGTGTAGCTCCTGGTTGACAAGGTGTCCCCCCCACCCCGGCAGCTGAGGCTCCGAGCTCAGCGCCCTGACTGCAGCCAGCGTGGCTGGTTAGCTGTGTGGCTCTGTGGCTGAGGTGGAGGAGGAGGTTTCCTGCTTCCACCCTCTCACTGCTCCTAGCTCTGACCCCGTTCCTTTGCCCACGTCTGGAGGACACTAGTTCCTCGCCCTCTCCTCTGCACACAACCCACGCCAAGAGCTAACGCCGGGCAAGGGAGTGACTACGGACCCAGTACACCAACAGCTTTCACCAGAGCACACTGGCTCGCCCTGGCTCAGCTGCAGCCAGACACATCTGCCCCTCGCACATCTGCCTGCAGCTCCCAGCCGTCCTGTCTGCGCTCCACGTTCAGACAAACAGCACTCGGGTGGAAACCACGCGAGCGCTGGGGTCTCTCGGGATCCCTCTGCCTCTGGGGGGGTGACCCTGATCACTCCAGCAAGGACAGATGACGGTGTTCTCAAACCCCTTCTGATTGCCCCCGCCTCTGCTGCCTCACTCTTCCGTCGGGTTAGCTGGTCAGGGAGCTTTTAGAGTCGAGTTCCCTACGCGATCGTGCGGGCGATGAACCCCGCGGGCACCCTGGCTGCTTGGACACACAACCCAGTGGCTTCATTGACCCCGCATCAGGGCGAGAGAGCAGCGAGGGGACCCTCTCAGCTGCAGCACCGCGGGGCACTTCCAAGGAAGCCATTTCCTTGCCTGGAACAAGGGTTCAGAGCTACAGAAAGCACCGCGTCCGCTGGGAATCCAAGAGGGAGGGACCTCCAGCCTCCTCCTCCGCTCAAGGCAGGAATTGATTCTCGAGCTTCTAGAGCCCCCGCAGCTGGGTCCGACTCTGCTCGCGGAGTCAACCGGCACTAATTACAGAGCCGAGGGACGCTGAGCTGACGGGACAGCAAGCCCGACGTCTCCGCAAGGACGAGAACCCGGGAGAAGCCCGCAGTGCAAAGGAAACGCTCTGCCCCGCTGCCGCCCGCCTGGCCTTGAAGCGCTGCCCGCAGGGAGCCTTTTCCTCCTGCTCTCCCTCGCCACAGCTCAGCCATGCCGGTCAGGGCGAGCACCGCTCCGTAGTCAATGGCTTTATTCTTCTGGGCGGCACAAGGCGGCTCAGAAGGTCCCATTAAATTGATAGACACGGGGCCAGCCGGGGCAGGGGGGCAGAGCCGGCACAAATTGTTCACAGATGTATTTTTTAATTATTAGTATTGGCTAAGGGCCACGGCCGAGGGGGATGGAGGGAGGGAGGGAGAGGAGGAGGAGGAGGAGGAGAAGGGAATCTGAAACTTACTGGTTGACCTCCCCACCATCTGTGATTTAACTTCTCTCGGCCTCGAAGGCTGAAGCTGGCATCAAACACCGGGTCGTACATGGAATTGCCAACGATGCCGTGCGATTCAGGATAGAGTCCCTTTGTGCAGAAGGAGATGAATTAGCAGGGCTCCAATGCACACACATCCAGCTCCCTCTGCAAACACCCCCCCACACACCCCCCCCGGGCTGTCTGCAGGTCAGAGAAGGGGTTCTCTCCACGGCCGGCACGGGGAGCGCTGGCTGCAGGAGCAGAAGCAGTGCTGAGCAAGCACTCCAGCTCCTGATGCCCAGTACTTGCAAGTGTTTTTACCCCAGTTAAACGTTGACTTCCAGCAAGCAAACCTCCACCAAAAGCTGATGGATCTGAGTTTCCAGCTCCTCCTCATGGATTCCCCTTTCTAGAAACAGTAATTCCTTCTCTGGTTGCAAGAGTTAACGCTTGCACTTCCATTCGTAATGGGTTCTCTTCCCCAGAGCCTCTGCTTCCCCCACGAAAAGCAGCCCAAGGCAAATCCCCCAGAGCCATGGCTCTGGATCACCACCTGCCCAGCAGCAGAGACAACCCAAGAAGTCCCTGCTCTCCTCTCCATCTCCTAATCCTCTCCCATCCCCTGCTCTTTGTCTCTTCACCCTCTCCTTTCTCTTCCCACTCAACCTTAGTCCCCAACCGCAGGGCTGGGGACAGCCTGACCACCAGCCCTGCACCGAGTGCAGCAGGGATGGCTCCTGTGACTGCAGCAGGGATGGCTCCTGTGGCTGCAGCATCCAGTCACTGCAAATTGTGCCTTGGCTGCAGTAAGGAAACACAGGACGGGGTCTCCAGACACTCAACCTCGAGAGAAATCTGTCCCAGGGAACACTTCACGCACCCAAAGCCCCAGAAGGATGGGGATGGTGAAGGAGTTTGAGTTAAAAACCCCCTTGTGCTTCCCATAGCCCTCATCTCAGCTGCGCTGCCCCCCTCCATGGTCGAACCAGCCCTCCCCAGGGACTTACAGTAGCAAGGGTGTACAGGTTGGGGAAGGTCTTCGTGGGGTAGACGGGCCTCATGTAAGGAGAGTGCGTTCCACAGGATCCTGCAACGATCAGCAGGGAATGCAGGCGTTAGGAAGAGAAGCCCTCGCATGTCCAGCAGGCGTTTGCTGGACTCTGGGTGCTGCAGGAACCCCTAACGCTTGGACTCTTGGAATGAGCACTGGCAGCTCTTCCCACCCACAGCAGCTCTCTCTGGACCCCACGGTCAACCACTGGCGCAGGGCAGGCAGAGGGGACAACAGAGCCAGGTCTATGGGCTGGCAGCCCTTCTGAGCCAGCACCCTCCTTCCAGAGCCAGCGAGGTGCCTCGTTCAGTAAAACACAGGCTGGATGGATGCACTAAAGCAACAGACTCGTGAGGGGCTCTGGCCCCTAAGGGACTGGCTCCACAGACACCCACAGGGGATGTAAACCCCAGCACCTTCCAGGTGGGGAGGGGTACACACAAAGTACTGTGCCATACTGAGCAGCTCAGCATCCAGGACTCTGTGAATCCAGGGGATGTCTGCTCCCTCGGGAGTCAGTGCAGGGCTCCTCTTCGCTACGGATGCCCCAGCCAGTCGGCACAGGCTCGCTGCAGCTCCTGCACCCACTCACCCGCAGCCTGACCTCTTGTGAATCGAGTGACTGCGGGCAGCTCTCCACCAGCCTGTAAGAGGACTTGGTTCACACCGTGTCCTGAAGGTGCTGAGCCAACAGCCCTCTCCCCACTCGCGTTGTGTGAGCTGCTCTAGCTAGGGTGCCCCCAGGCCATCAGTCAGTACCTCCTAGGGCAGGGGGACTGCTGCTGGCTCCCCTTCATGGAAAACACAGGACCTTATCAGCCCTGTCAGGCACGGGAGCCCAGGTTTGGCACAGCCCTTGTACCCCCCCGCCTTCCCTGCTGCTCGATGCACTCACTCAGTTTTTCGATGTTGGGCATGACCTTGCTCCCTTTCTTCATGTAGGACGCACGGAAACCGTCCACGGAGAAGATGATCAAGGGGGGACGCACGAAGCTGAAAGCCAAAGCAGCAGGGCTGTCAGGCAGCCCCTCGGAACCACCCCGATTTCCACCTGCTCGCTGAGCCTCCCCAGCATCCCAGGCGGATCCACGGCACACGGCTCTACCCTCGCTCAGCAGAGCACACAGAGGATCTTCATCAACCCCAGCGTTTGCTCACGGGCACCGAAAGGGCTGAGCTCCTGCACAAACCCACCTCCCCCGAGCAGCTAAAGGTGCATGGCCCAAACCCAAGGGTCTGCAGGAGGAGGTGGAGAAGGAACAACGAGCGTGAGTCCCCACCCCAGCAGAGTCTTTACGCAGAGCGGGGTCTCTGCACAGCTCATCTCCTCGCAAGGTGGTGTCGGAGGGAGCAGCGTGAGACAGAGCTCATTCCCAGGCAGGATTGTTCAGCATTCCAGGTTATCCCATCAGCTTGATTTACTACTGGCACTGGGAGCTGGATGGAAACACCCAGGCTTTTCCTATCAGTCACCTGCTGGAGGGGAGCAGCCAGCACGAGGAGAAGCAGGAGCTCTCATCTCCTCCAAACCACTACCCCAGTTAAACGTTGACCCTGCACAGCACCCAAGCAGATGCCAACCTCAAGGACAACAGCGAGTGCACTGGTTTCACAGCTTTCTC
Organism: Upupa epops; assembly: GCA_013397515.1. Lineage (NCBI taxonomy): Eukaryota > Metazoa > Chordata > Aves > Bucerotiformes > Upupidae > Upupa > Upupa epops. Next base: position 102,154 of record VZRI01006714.1, on the reverse strand, counting down.
AGTGCTATTCAGAGGACAAGAGCAAGCCTGTAGCTCACTGCCACCTGCAAACCCTTCCGTGGAGGGACCATAAGGGCAAAAGGACACCGTTCAGTTCACGCAGGGCCCCCCCTGAACGTTATGGGAACCAGAAAAGCCTAAACCTTTCCCCCACTGCAGAGGGTGTTGGTTACCTTTGCTCTGCAGATGAGAGGCAGGCAAAGCCACCAGCAGGTGAACCAAGCCCACAGCCCCCCCAGCACTCATCCCGCAGCTCACAGCCCAAGGCACTGCAGTCATCATCAGCCGGACTGCACAGCCAACCCAAGGGGGGGGTCAGAGCCTCTGCGACAGGACCAGCACAGTGCCGGGTGGTCAGAGGAGCAGGGCAGAGCTGGGGACCGCTGGCCTCTGCGCGGGTGACTGTGCACGGAAACACTTACCCCGCGGGACACTCAGGAGCCTTGATCTCCTCACAGTCGTCATCCACCCAGTGGGTTTCTCCTGCCAGAAAAGTCACATTGGAGTCTCAAGAAAACCCCACAAACCCCCCACGCCATCCCCTGTGGACACAGCCCTCACAGACAAGGGCAAAAGGATAGAGTCCAGCTGCAGCACGGGCTGCCCCCCATGAGCAATGAGCAGGTCTCTGCATGCAGGTGAACGAGTGAGCTGGTGATGTTCTGCTCAGCAAGGCTTCCCAAGCCGCTGAGAATTGGGCTTCACAGAGTCCTCTTGGGTGCAGAGGACAGCAGGGACACTGCCGGCACAGGGGACATCTATTTGGGACCACATCTGCAGTGCTGTGTCCAGTGCTGGGCCCCTCAGTGCCAGAGGACACAGAGCTGCTGCAGGGTGACCAGTGTAGAGCAACAAAGAGGATGAAGGAAGGAGAGCAGCTCCCTGATGAGGAGAGGCTGAGGGAGCTGGGGCTCTGGAGCTGGGAGAAGAGGAGGCTGAGGGGGGACCTCATTGCTGTCTCTCAATCTGTGAGGGGTGGGTGTCAGGAGGATGGAGCCAGGCTCTGCTCAAGGGCATCTGGGGACAGGACAAGGGGCACTGGGTGCCAGCTGGAGCAGAGGAGGTTCCCTCTCAATCTCAGCAGGACCTTCTTCCCAGGGAGGGTCCCGGAGCACTGGACCAGGCTGCCCAGGGGGGCTGTGGAGTCTCCTTCTCTGCAGACGTTCCAGCCCCGCCTGGCTGTGTTCCTGTGCCACTGGGTCTGGGTGATCCTGCTGTGGCAGGGGGTTGGACTGGATGCTCTTGCGAGGTCCCTGATCCCTAAGGATTCCTTGATTTGTTTTCATTTCTTGTTTCTCCATCTGTCAGAAGCAGGTAGTGCTGCTCCTGGCTGTGAACTCCCACCCTCTCTGGCAACTCCCTGAGCTGATTCAGCTGGCTACAGGCACAACCCAAAACTCATTCTGGGGAAGAAAAACAACTCTAAATAGCTTCCAGCTGGATTCAGGAGCTGATCAGCTCATGGATCAGGTGAGACTGTGACAGAGCTGAGGGCAAAGCATTAATACTCCTCCAGAGCCAGATTAGCCAACATTACTTTAAGGAGTCCTCAAGGTTCCCAGTGCTGACTGCTGACCAGAGAGGAGCTCACGGCTCGCCCTTTCACAGGGTCGATGGACAACCAACTTATTAGCTAATCCATCTGCCTTCCTCGGCCCAACACCCCGCACGGCACCTCGGTTCCATCTAAAGAACCAAAAGCACCACAGCAAAGATCTGCAGCAACCTCTGTCCCGCAGCAAACTGGGTCCCTGCAGCAAAGCAGGGTCCCTGCAGCAAACCTCTGTCCTGCAGCAAACTGGGTCCCTGCAGCAAACTGGGTCCCTGCAGCAAACCAGGGTCCCTGCAGCAAACCTGGGTCCTCCAACAAATCTGGGTCCCTGCAGCAAACTGGGTCCCTGCAGCAAACTGGGTCCCTGCAGCAAAGCTGGGTCCCTGCAGCAGTTGCCACTGACCATGACAGGAGCTGCGGGGGGGGGCAATTTCCCAGGCAAAAACACCCCAAGGAAAAACACTCCATCGTCAGATAGGCGAAGCAGGAATGAAGAGGAGACAGTGTTCTCACACAGGGCTCCTGTCAGCGAGCCAGGGTCACTGAGATCATTTGTTAGGAGCCAATTCAACCCAAATCATGCACGGCGCAGCTGGAGCCACGTAAAGCCCTCTGTCCTGACCCTCGCAAGAGGGGGCTCACGGAAGCGCTGCAAAAGCAGCAGTGTTTGAGTGGGCTCAGCCTTGGGCTGCCGGGAGAAGGAGGAGGACTCAGTCTTGTGGAGAATTCAGATTTCACTTGATTCCCAACTGCAGACTCGGGTAAAGACCCCCCCTGCTTTGAGTGCACAGACAGCTGGTCTATGCACATCTGCAGCTGGACAAACCGGGGTGTGAGGGCCAGGGAACCCCCCCTCCAGCACAGCTAACGAGCTGATAAACTGAGAACTGCCTGCCCTGCAAACGTGAGCACCTGCGGAGCTCCCTGCCAGGGCTTAGAAGGCCTGATGGGCATGGGAAATACCCTGCAGGAGGCAGGGCATGCTCTGAAAGGTAGGGGTAGAGGAGGAAGACTGAGCCTTCCCTGCCCATCCAGCCCCAGTGCAGGCTGTGCTGCAGCCCCGGCGTGCCCAGCAGCCCCGGCATGCCCAGTCCCCTCAGTGTCTGAGGCCATCTGCAAATTACAGCCCTTGGATCCTCCCAGCTCTATTCCCACCAGAAACAAAGGTGTTAGGATGAGTGGTCTGAGCCTTTGTGGGGGGGGTGAGGAGAGATCTTTGAGACAGAGATAAGGTATCTAGGAATGCTCAGCTCCTCCTGAGACCATCAGATCGCTCTGCTTTCCCTGTCAAAGGCATCTGAACACTCCTGGGCTTCCTTTTAAATTCTTCTCCCTCCACCTGCACCTTCTCTCTGGCTAGAGCTCCCCAGGCAAAGGCACCGTCCCTCTGCCCCCCACAAACCAGTTATTCACCTCTGCTGCTGCCCAAAACCTACAGACCCATTCCCCACCCTTCCCTGCTCCTCTGAGAAATCAGAGCAGGACACGGAGAGGGTTTTCCCCTTTAGAAGGAACCTCCTGCCTCACAGGGGAGCCTCCTGCAGGGTTTGGGAAGACGAAGGTAGGAAGAGCAGGGCTGTACCTTTGCAAACGACTTGGTAGTTGGTGCAACAGTCTCCTCTGCTTAGGCAGTCCTCCGAGCAGTGGCAGGCGTTGTCCTCATTCCTGGCCTCTCCACAGCGGTCCTTGGTGCATTCCCAGCCCCGAGCTGCAAGCAGGTGAGCAAGAGCTAGAGATTAGCATCAACCCAGAGCCAGCAGGGCAGCATTCTCCTCCTCGAGACTGGATGCACAGCCCTTAGTTAGCCACTTCTCCTCTGGAGGAGGAGAGTCAGCCAGAAGCAGCCAGACCTCGGTGGTCTGCAAGTGCAGGAGGGCATCTCCACCCCCTCGCAAGAGCTTCTGCTGCCTTCAGGTGCTGTGTTCTGTTCCGGGCTTTTAGGGCCCCTGTGCCAGGGAAAGTGGCGAAGAGAAGCCAGGAAAGGAGCTTGGCAGCTCCACAGCAGGGGCTGAGGCACAGCCCAGGCCCCCCCTGGTTGGGGGGGACCCCCATCTTTTCCTCTATGCAACCTGCAAGCCCCACGTTCGACCCACAGGGACAATCTCAAAACAACTGTGGGTGCTTTAGCCCCATCAGTTCCTCACCCAGAGGGGGCCACTCAGCATCACCCACGAGGTTCTGAGGACACGAGCTGCTCTTCAGGGAAAGGCAGGGCACGGCTGCTGTAAAACACCCCAGCTCCTCTCAGCTTCGTTTGGGACCGAGCTATTAGAGCTTCACAGACACAAGGGAGGGAGTCAGGGCACCTCGGTGGGCAGTGACCCTTGCAACCACTGCTCTTCTGGCTCCCTCAGCTGGAAAACGCTGAATGCACCTCTGACACCAGGCAGACACCGCGTGAGACTCTGCTGAGGGAAACCCAACTCACGGCCCTCTCTGATGTCTCCCTTGCCTACAGCGCACGACAACAGCCCTGAGACAATGAAGGCAGCGCTGTATTTCCACCCCAGGGACCTCTGAGTCGGAGTCAAGCGTTTTCACCAGTGCGTGTGTGAGCACTGGCATCTGGAATTCGGGGGCTGGGGCAGAGGTACCAGCCCAGCCTGGCAGCTGGAGCTGGGAGGATCTGAGCTGCCTCAGTGCTGCCAGGTCCTGAAGAGCCTTCACGAGTGACCCTAAAACAGCCCCCAGGAGAGCATGAACTGCTCCGCTCTCACAACACCACTGAGGAGAAAAAAGGGTGTCTGATGGGGAAGGACCCATCTCCACATCCTTCATCCACACAGAACATCTGCCTTGCCTGCAGTCGGAGAGCAGCCTGGTCCCCCCACCCTGGCACCACGGCTGAAGCTCCTCAGTAGGGAGAGACGGCTGTGCATCCCCGCTGCTCCTCGCAAGGAACCAGGGGCTGCAGGCTGGNGAGGAGGAGAGTCAGCCAGAAGCAGCCAGACCTCGGTGGTCTGCAAGTGCAGGAGGGCATCTCCACCCCCTCGCAAGAGCTTCTGCTGCCTTCAGGTGCTGTGTTCTGTTCCGGGCTTTTAGGGCCCCTGTGCCAGGGAAAGTGGCGAAGAGAAGCCAGGAAAGGAGCTTGGCAGCTCCACAGCAGGGGCTGAGGCACAGCCCAGGCCCCCCCTGGTTGGGGGGGACCCCCATCTTTTCCTCTATGCAACCTGCAAGCCCCACGTTCGACCCACAGGGACGAAGGTACAGTCTCAAAACGACTGTGGGTGCTTTAGCCCCATCAGTTCCTCACCCAGAGGGGGCCACTCAGCATCACCCACGAGGTTCTGAGGACACGAGCTGCTCTTCAGGGAAAGGCAGGGCACGGCTGCTGTAAAACACCCCAGCTCCTCTCAGCTTCGTTTGGAACCGAGCTATTAGAGCTTCACAGACACAAGGGAGGGAGTCAGGGCACCTCGGTGGGCAGTGACCCTTGCAACCACTGCTCTTCTGGCTCCCTCAGCTGGAAAACGCTGAATGCACCTCTGACACCAGGCAGACACCGCGTGAGACTCTGCTGAGGGAAACCCAACTCGCGGCCCTCTCTGATGTCTCCCTTGCCTACAGCGCACGACAACAGCCCTGAGACAATGAAGGCAGCGCTGTATTTCCACCCCAGGGACCTCTGAGTCGGAGTCAAGCGTTTTCACCAGTGCGTGTGTGAGCATCTGGAATTCGGGGGCTGGGGCAGAGGTACCAGCCCAGCCTGGCAGCTGGAGCCGGGAGGATCTGAGCTGCCTCAGTGCTGCCAGGTCCTGAGGAGCCTTCACGAGTGACCCTAAAACAGCCCCCAGGAGAGCATGAACTGCTCCGCTCTCACAACACCACTGAGGAGAAAAAAGGGTGTCTGATGGGGAAGGACCCATCTCCACATCCTTCATCCACACAGAACATCTGCCTTGCCTGCAGTCGGAGAGCAGCCTGGTCCCCCCACCCTGGCACCACGGCTGAAGCTCCTCAGTAGGGAGAGACGGCTGTGCATCCCCGCTGCTCCTCGCAAGGAACCAGGGGCTGCAGGCTGGGCAGAGCAGAGCCACCAGGCCGAGGAGAAGGGAACAGGGGGTGCAGGTTCCTGCACGGGCAGGGAGCACTGCTTTGCCAGGCAGGTCCCTTGCGCTGGCAGGGCCAGGAGTTGGCAGCGCGGGACGGGAGAGCCCTCGTACCTGTCTTCAAGCACAGCTCATCGAAGTCGAAGCAGCAGCTGTTGTAGCTCTTGCACAGGTTGTCACAGCGGCAGCCAGGAGGCTCTGCCTCTTGCAGCTCAAAGCACCGGTTTTTGCAGGAGCCGGAGGTGCTGATCCAGGGGGAATCTGAGAGGACTGAGTGGAACAAGAAACAGGGCAACATCCGTCAGGCTGGCAGCCGTGGGAGCCCCGAGTCCAGCCCGGAGCCACTCGGATGAGCACAGCCTGGGCTCTGGGGAGAGGAGAAGGGCTGCTTGGAGAAACACACGGGGGAACAAAGGCCAGAGGACCAGGACCCCAGAAGGCTGCTCCCGGGGGGCAGTACAGTACAGGGCTGCCAAAGAGAAGGAGGCAGCGTGCTGTGATAGGGTCCTGCTCAGAAACAGCCTGCGCTTTGCTTCGGGAAGGTTCATTAGCAGCCATGAACCAAGCCTCCAGCCTCCCCCCCTCCCCTGAGCAGCAGCCTTTCTCAGAAGCAGCCTTTGTTTGCAGAAGCCCAGTGACACTGCCATGGCCGGCTGCTCCGTTTGCACAGGAAAGGTCTGCAATTAATCCACACAACTCGGGCTGCTGCACGGGAAGGAGCCAAATCAACGTCCAGAGTGAAAGGGAACTGTTAGGATGCTCTGGAGAAGCAAAGCAGGGCTCTTCGCCGGGCTGCTGCGGAGCACTGGGTTGTGAGAACCCCAGAGAGGCCGGGAGGATGAACAACCAGACAGAAGGCACCAGTGTGAAAGCCATGGCCACCTCATTCAAGCTCGATAACCTGTTTGTTCAAAGGGGCCCCCAGTGTCCCAGGTGACAGCTGCTCCTCTGCTCTTCTCCCAAAGTCCATCATACACACTACATCACAGGATCCTTAGGGATGGGAAGGGACCTGGAAAGACCATCCAGTCCAACCCCCCTGCCACAGCAGGGTCCCCCAGACCCAGTGGCACAGGAACACAGCCAGGCGGGGCTGGAACGTCTGCAGGGAAGGAGACTCCACAGCCCCCCTGGGCAGCCCCTTCCAGGGCTCCGGGACCCTCCCTGGGAAGAAGGTCCTGCTGAGATTGAGAGGGAACCTCCTCTGCTCCAGCTGGCACCCAGTGCCCCTTGTCCTGTCCCCAGATGCCCTTGAGCAGAGCCTGGCTCCATCCTCCTGACACCCACCCCTCACAGACTGAGAGACAGGAAAGAGGTCCCCCCTCAGCCTCCTCTTCTCCAGCTCCAGAGCCCCAGCTCCCTCAGCCTCTCTTCATCAGGGAGCTGCTCTCCTTCCTTCAGCATCTTCGTTGCTCTATGATTATACACGTTATATCATAGAATCCTGGAATCCTTAGGGATGGGAAGGGACCTTGCAAGACCATCCAGTCCAACGCCCCTGCCACAGCAGGATCCCCCAGACCCAGTGGCACAGGAACACAGCCAGGCGGGGCTGGAACGTCTGCAGAGAAGGAGACTCCCCAGTACCCCACTCGCTGTTCCTCAGTGTAGGACACACAGGGTAAGGGAATCCTCCACAGCAGCGTCTACAAGGCAGGAAAGCCACGGTGAGCTGCTCTCTAGGGTTAATGCTATTTATGAGAGGATCCAGTGACCGCCTGCGATCCTCTGCACTCAGAGGTGCTCCAAGGAAAATTTCACAATGCCTTTTACTCCTTGAGAGACCGATTAAAATTAAGACTCTGAAACGGCCTGGGGTTTGTTTTCCTTCAGCCCGCAGCCCGGGTTTGGCACAGCTCCCCCTGATGAGCTGCAGGCTCTGCAGAGCCCTGATGCAAGGGCTGTTTTGGGAACCGGTCGCCCCGATTCCCCTCTGGTTCGGTTCTCCCTCCTCGTTTACATAACTGCCAGTTAATCTCCACAGAAACTGAGGAGAAAGCTTTTCCCTGACACCATGGCTCCAGCCCAACACCACGAGAAGGGGTGGGAAAGAAGATGAAGGAGGAGTTTGGAGGCAGCACTGCAGTAGCTCATGTCCCACCAGCTTCCATCCCCGCTTCCCTTGGAGCAGCACTGCCTGGGCAGCGGCATTAACTACTCCAGGGAGCTCAGTGGGCAGCAAATGCTAGAGGGCATGGATCTGTGCTGCCAACACACGGGTCAGGATTTGCTAGAGCAGCTCCCTGATGAGGAAAGGCTGAGGGGGCTGGGGCTCTGGAGCTGGGAGAAGAGGAGGCTGAGGGGGGACCTCATTGCTGTCTCTCAATCTGTGAGGGGTGGGTGTCAGGAGGATGGAGCCAGGCTCTGCTCAAGGGCATCTGGGGACAGGACAAGGGGCACTGGGTGCCAGCTGGAGCAGAGGAGGTTCCCTCTCAATCTCAGCAGGACCTTCTTCCCAGGGAGGGTCCCGGAGCCCTGGACCAGGCTGCCCAGGGGGTTGTGGAGTCTCCTTCTCTGCAGCCGTTCCAGCCCCGCCTGGCTGTGTTCCTGTGCCACTGGGTCTGGGGGATCCTGCTGTGGCAGGGGGACTGGACTGGGTGATCTTTCCAGGTCCCTTCCCATCCCTAAGGATTCCATGATTGCATGCAATCAGCCACAACGCTGCTAGACACGAACCGCACGAGGATGGCTTCACAGCCTCCTCACCCTGGCTTTCAGAGTCTTGCTCCTTATTTCTGGTGACAGCTGCTTTCTCCCAGATGCTTCTGAAAAGCCTGACACTCAGTAACAGTTCCATGATCTCTAACCCCTTCCACAGCTCTCCTGTTTTGGAAGGCAGGAGATGGATGATCACAGACCCAGAGGGCTGCAAGGCACAGCTAGTCTGGGCTGGCTGGTACAACCCACCGGTACACAGCCCTTACAGGGCACTGCTGCGGGTGACAGGGAGCTCTTTTCAGAAGGACAAGAAGGAGAAGGCATAAACCTGACTGCAGGTCGGGTAAGGGACACCCCAGGGAGGTGGTGGAGTCCCCATCCCTGGAGGGGTCTAAAAACCAAGCAGCTGGAGCACTTGAGGTCATGGTTCAAGCATTGGGGAGCTGTTGGGATGAGGGCTGGACTTGAGGATCCTGGAGGTCCTCTGCAGCCATGAGGATTCTATGGTTCTATGATCCCAAGAAGCTCATTTATCAGCTCACTGCTGGAACAAACTGCCCACAGAGGCTGTGCAAGCTCAGACCTTGGGATGCACAGGTCTTTGCAGCTGGTTAAAGGACCCCTCCTGCTCCAGCTTCTACAGCTGCAAGGAGGGTTCCCATGTCCCAAGAGGAAGGCTCAGCTCAGCTACCCTGACTCTCCTTTTTCCTTCTCTCTCCACAGCCACTGCAGTCCTGGGCTGACAAATGGACTCCAACTACTTGGGGAATTCAGTCACAGCCCGTGAGTCAGCGCAGGACCCTTTCCTTGCAGCCACACCGAAGAGGACCTGCTTCAATCCCTCCCAGCTCTCAATACCTGAGGTTTGCTCCTTTGTTTATCCGGCTTGACCCTGCCTTTGCAGCCAGGCCATGATTTGCAGGTCGTGCACAATGCCGTGGCACGGGTACTGGTGCATGCAGAGAGGCTTGAAAATCCATCACCAGGAGCTCCATCCCTGGAGGGCACCAGCAGAGGAGCAGAACCCCCTGAACACCATCTCAAACCCTTGGTCAGGATTCCTGCGCATCCCTCCACAGCTCCTGTGATTGGTGGGACCTCGAGGGGCTGATCCTTCCCTTCTTACTGAATGCATTCAGCGTTTCACATCCTTTTCCACAGCTTCTGGCTTGGCCAGCTAAGCTCACACCCTTCATCCAAGCACTGTCTTCAGGTTGAGCACAGATCTACTGACAATATCCACTGCAAGGGGATTCCACCACCTCCTTGGGAAGGCCCTGCCAGTGCCCAACCACCCTGGCCACTTCTCAGCACGTTCCTGGCTGGGATCAGCACTGGGGTGGCCAGCAGCACCAGGGACCTCATTCTGCCCCTGTCCTGGGCACTGGGGAGGCCTCCCCTCCAGTCCTGGGGGCAGTGCTGGGCCCCTCACTGCAAGAAAGCGATGGAGGGGCTGGAGTGGGTGCAGAGAAGAGCAAAGTGGCTGGGGAAGGGACTGGAGGGAAAGGCTGATGAGGAGGGGCTGAGGGAGCTGGGGGTGTTCAGCCTGGTGAAGAGGAAAAGCCCCTCACGTTGCTTTCTCCTCCTTTAGAAAGGACTTCCATGCCAGGGAGCTGGGGGGCTGTTCCCACAACCATGCCACAGCCCTGGAGGCAGAGCAGGCTGGGCTGTGCGGGCAGCAGTTGGTGCTTTACCAGTCCGAAAGAATTAACCCCGAACACCCAGCAGCCTGGCCCTCAGCAAAGCCGAGTGATGCTGAACAGGCATTCGCACTCTCTTCACCCTGCAAACATCCCTGCAGCGCTGAGCAGCAGTGGCTGGAGCTCCTGCCGTTAGGGCAGGCTGGGCACGTTCCCCGGTCACAGCGTGGCTCCTTCCTTCTCCCTTTAGACAGACGGCTGCAGCACCCGGTCCTTGCCCATCCCAGCCTTCCTTCTCTATTTTGCTGCCGGTGAAACAACCAAGCAGTTGAGCACAGAAGGGACCAACCCCTCTGTCCCTCCTGTCTCGCACTGCTGCAGCCCAGCCAGGACTCACCCGGTGCCCAGGTGCCGGGACAGCCCCACCTGAACAACCGATTCCTCTTTTTCTGGACCTGAGGCTCCAGGAAAGCCCTGATGCCAGCCCCGGCAGCCTCGAGCGGTGCCCGGGTGGCTCAGATCTGGCACCGGCTGCAGCGCTCCCCCAGCCTCAGCCCAGTGGGGCTGAGAGAAACGCAGCTGAGCAGCCCTGCCCTGGAGCCTCGACCATCCGCAGCCGAAAGCAAAGCACCAGGCAGCCGGGAGAGCAGAATTGACATGCAAATCCCCCCTCGCTATGCACCGTTCACACCCCGCAACCGCTCTGCAGGTGAAGGAGCAGGAGAGGGAAACGGCAGCAAATTTGGTTTTCAAGAGCATTTTTCCCCACTGTTTGATAAAGATCAGAAGCAGCAGCCGCTATCGCTGCGGCCACCGCCTCAGCCCAGCGCCCAGCAGGTCTGAACAGACACCCGTGGCAGGGGAGAGGACACAGAGCCATGGCCAGGAGACAGCAAACGGTGGCCATGGCAAACCGCGACCCCCTTCCCCTCACTTCCATTGACCGGCTCCAGGGCAGTGACCACAAGTTTCTCTTCTCCCGGCATAAGTCACCCCCTTCCACCCCCCCATTTCTTCTTTTCAAAAATGTAGTTAAAAAAAGGTATTAAAAAAAAGTAGTTTAAAAAAAGTATTTAAAAAAAGTACTTTAAAAAAGTTAAAATACTTTAAAAAAGGGAAGTGGACAAAAAAGTAGTTAAAAAGGAGTTAAAAGCAGTCTAAAAAGGCATGAAAAATAAAGTAGTAGGTTAAAAAAAATAGAGCTCGCGTTCAAGAAGTCTGTTTTCCATGTCCTCTGTTTTTCCACTCGGACTCCGCCTGAGCTCGCCAGCCCCAGCACTGCCCCACGACACAAACAGCCCCCTCTGTGGCACGTTCTTGCCTTCCTCCAGCGGGAAAAGAAGCGAGCAGGAGCGCAGAGCAGCCCAGAGGACGGGGTGACAGCACATCTGGGTGAACACCTGCTCTGCGCTCCCCGGCCGAGCTCTGCCGTCTGCCGTCCACAGACCAGCATCACCCCGGCAGCCCCGGAGATTGCGGCAGCTTCTCTCTGAGGTTTAGAAACCGCTCCAGCGGCTCCCGGGACAGAACCAGGAGCCTTAAAGCCAGCGGGGAGCATCTCGGAGCTCGGGGAGGGAGCATCTCGGAGCTCGGGGAGGGAGCTGCGCGCAGCGCGGGACAGGCAGCGCCCGACGGCAGCTGCCGGGGGCTGTGTCCGCGGACTGCCAGCGCTCGGCCGCAGAGAGGCTGCCTGTGCGCGGTCACATGCGCACGGAGCAAGAGTTTAAGTAAACAGGAGCCCTAGAGGTGAGTCCCAAAGGTCAGCCGGCTCGGCTCGGCGAGTTATTTATTCTTCCCTACATCCTGGAGGGAAAAGGAACAAGCGAAGCACTGTTTCGGGGTAGGAGGGGTTTCTGCCCGCACTATATAACATAGGGGGACGCAGGATTTATGTCAGTGACCCTACCTGAGACCGGGCCCTCGTCCCATTCTTCCGACCTGCGGAATCGATTGGCTGTAAATCCCACGCAGGCATTCACTCCAAAGGCGAAAGCAAACAGAGACAGGACCTGCAAAAGCAAAAGAGCAGAGTAAGCAAAGGCTGCGAGGAGCAGGGCTTCGGGGGACCGGAGGGGCAGGGACGGTGCCGGCTACATTGCAGCTCCCCAGCACGGCGCTCCCCATCACCGGAGCAGCAGCTGACAGCGTCACCGCCGGAGAGGAACGCGAAGCAGAAGGGGCTGATGAATAAAACATTGATGAATAAAACAGCTCTCGCTGGGGCTGAATCGCTCTTTTTTTTTCTCTCTCTCTTTTTTTTTTTCTCTGCAGGAACTTATTTGGGAGAGACGGGCTACTCCTCCTCCTCCTTCCAGAGCAAACACGCTGCTCGCCTCTTCTCCCCTACCTGGTGCGAGTGGCCGCAGCCCTTCTTAGCCATCCTAGAGAATTCTTGAAAAGCCCGAAGCGCCCCGTCGCCTCGGCTTTATAGCGAGCGCAGCAGCGCTCTGCTGGCTGCGGGCTGGGGTTATTAGCTACAAGCAATCCCACCTGGCGAGGTTGACAGGCTCGTGTGATTTGTCCAGGGGGTGATTTCATCATGTTGCTCTCACAAATCGCAGCTCCGAGTGCAAGGAGCTGCAGGCATCACCCCTCGCTGCGCCCTCCCCCAGACGCACACCCGCACTCGATGCTTTTATGTGGTTCCCTCTGGCAGGGGCTCCGCTGGCTGCTGCTGCCGCGGCCAATGGCCGTGCCTGCCCGCACAACGAGCAGGGCTCAAAGAGAAACCAAATGCGGTCCCCGGGCGAGCAGCAGCGAGGGGGAGAACTTCGCTCGGAGCGGCGCAGCGCAAGCGCCCCGATGCCACCCTCCTGCGGCGTCGCCCATCGTGTGGCACTGCCAGGGCTGCCAGGTGGGTCCGGGCGCTCCAAGGGTGCTGCTCCTCGAGCGTGCGGCTGGGTCGGAGCACAGAGATCCCCCGAGGAAACTGGGGATCCCGCAGAGCAGGGGTGTCCGGCCGTTTGCCAGGAGCATGCGAGGCTCGGACTGGAGGGAGGGCAGGCGGCTGGGGCTGAGGAGCTGGAAGGGACAGCCTCCCCGGGAGGACGGGGAGCCACCCGTTCCCTCTGCCCCACATTTCCCCGTTCCCATCAACAACAACAACAAAAGCCGGGCTGTTTGGACAGGCGCTGCTATTTACAAAGCGGATGATAATGCTGAGCAGAAGGAGGGTTTGAATCAGTGGTTTAAAGATTATTTGCCAAGGCAAATTATTTACCAGCGTCGTTTGCCACGTTTTTCTCTGATGAAAGCTTCTTTCATTAAAGTGTTTACTAACAATTACATCGAAGGGGACAGAGCGGAGGTTCACAAGCCCTCAGATGGCAACCAGCTTCCCCCAGGACCTGTCCCATATTCGGTCACACACACAAGTCAAGTTTTCTTTAAACTATCTCGCAGCATGGAACACAGGCGACTTTAAGCCTTGGTTAGAGGTACCAGGCAGCTTTATAGGGCAGAGGCTAAAAACACCCCTCTCCTCTTAGCTACCCACACATGAGTAGCCTGGTAGCCCCAGCTAGGAGCCGACCCTTTTCTAGGCAGTTGAAACCAAGCCTGGCTCTGTTGTGTGGCTGCATCTTTGCTAAGGAACAGGTATTTAGCCCCCAACCCCCCCACTGTCCTCTCTACACCAGGACATTGTATTCCTCTCCCTCGCACAGACCCAGCGCTGTTCCCTTCATCACTGGCTGCTTCAGAATCAAGCGGCTTGCAATAGGAAAGAGTTTTCCAGCAACAAAAGGTCTAGAGAAAAATAATCCCCGAGGTTTTGCATAGCTGTTCCTATCAAACTCTTCACTCTTAGCCCCTGGGAAAGCAGCCTCAGCCCCAGCGTGTGACGGCAGCAGCAGGGAGACCAAAGGCGTTGCCAATAAAATAACCCGACGGTGCCGGGCTCGGCTAATGAACTTCATGTTTTCATCAGCAAACCATGGGAACCAGCTGGCCCGGGCTCCCCTCCAGCCTGGGACCCTCAGGCACCGAGTGCCTCTGACTTTGCAAACCCGCTGGCCAGCCGTGAGTACCCAGAGCACCCAGCCTCCTGCTCCGGGATGCTTCCCGGGACAGAGGTGCTCAGCTCTCCCGAAGGCAACTGCCAAGAGACCTTAAAACTGGCCACCCGGGGAAGCAGAGCGAGGAGCAAAAGCAGAGCAACCCAGCCTCGTGGCTGGCTCCTGAGGCTGTCTGAATCCCTCTTTCAGTCCCCGTTGTGGAGCCTGTGAGCGGCACCGCTGGACGCGAGTGGAGGAGCGGGGTGAGGTTGCCTGGCCCGTGCTCACTGCACGGCTATCGGATTCATTAGCCCCCTCTGTAAGGGCCTTCAGAAGCGCAGAGGCTGAGCACTGTGCAGCTGCTGATCTCTCTCAGATGTGCTCCTCACGTCAGGCATTCTCCAGTGGCTCCGGCCCGGCCGCGGCCGCAGATGCCCCATCGGCTCTCGGTCACAAGGACGGTGCCTGGGGCCACCCCGCAGCAGCACAAGGAAATTATTAGGGTGAAGGAGGCCGAGTGGTTTCGTTCAGGCAGAATTTCACTGGCAGCTCCCTGGTGCAGTAATTGGTGCCGTTTGGACTCTTCGGGATAGGAAAGACCACAGCTGAAGGAACGTGGTCCTGGCCCGAGAGCGTTCGGCGCGGGTTTGAAGGCTCAAATAATCCACATGAAAAGGGATTTTAAGAGGATCGGGGGACAGAACTGCCCCCTCGACAGTTATTGTGTGGAAGGACGGGCTTTGGGCTTTGGGCTTTCATGGATGGGTAATTCTCCCCCTGCGCTGGGCACTGGGGAGGCCTCCCCTCGAGTACTCTGTGTGGTTCTGGGCCCCTCGCTTCAAGAAAGAGACTGAGGGGCTGGAGTGGGTGCAGAGGAGCAACGAGGCTGGGGAAGG
>VZRI01006714.1:66772-83674 GCA_013397515.1 Upupa epops | reverse complement strand
CAGGTAAATACTCCAGCTCTTCAGCAGGAACCTCTGGAAGGGAATAAAGAGTCTTTTCTTGCAGGATTAAGGGAGCAGACTGCAGGGCCACTTCCATCCCGACAGATTCCCTGGGGTTTGAGCTCAGTTTCGCTTGACCCATCTGCTTTTTCACCTCCTCAGTGAGAGGACGTGGAGAAAGGACCAGCTCCTGCGTCTGGTGGCTGCTGAGTGCCCTAAACCACAGCAGCTTGGCCACGCTCAGCCCTGGCAGAGGGCTGCCCACCCCAGGAGAGCCCCCTGTGGCAGCAGAGCAGACCGAAGGCAGCAGGGAATTGCATTTGTTGGAGTGACCCAGGGCAGGGACAGCTGCTGCTGGGCATCCACAGGGACCCCACGGGACAGCGGGGACCGCTCAGCATCCTTTCACTGCCCGTTGCTGCCCCTTCTCCCGGGCGCTGCCAACGGCACAAGTGGAGCAGCCCCAAAGGAGCGCAGAGCCCTCCTCTGCCAGCCAGGCCTCCAGTGCCAGGAGTCTCTGCTCAGCTGGGAGACCTCACATTTCATCCTCTGGAGTGAGGAGATGCCCAGCCCAGCCGCTTCTGCCCTTCCTCTGCAGCCCACCGGCCATGGGAGTTCTGCTGCCTGGGCGCAGAGCAGCTCCAGAATGAAATCACCTTAACCCCCCAGGCCGGACTACACTCTGCTGAGGAGCCAGGATGGGTGACGGACACAGGCGAGGAGGAGCATCACCTTGACAGAACCTTCAGCAAGCATGGACCTTCACACACAAGTTCCCAGCTCGAGTTGGCTGAGCTGGAGCACCCCGACCTCTGGGGTGAACTGGGTTCCTTGGCACTGGCACCCAGCAGGGGCCCCTCCAAGGCCCCGCAGCGGTCGGTTAAGCCACCACAGCCGTTTGGAAGTGGAGGAGTGCACTGTCACCTCATGTTCATTCCCCTGCTTGTAGGCAGCTTAGACCTGGAGCACCTAGGAGCACTCAGCAGATGACCCTGCACTGATGCAGAGAGCAGCATCCACCAGGACAGGGAGGTGGGTGAAGGGCATCCAGTACCCCAGGACTGGCACGGGCACCTCAGGCCGACCATGGAGAACGCTGGGCTGGCTGGGCAGAGCAATGGAAAGGAGAGAGAGAGAGAGACAGCTTTGTGTTGGAGATGGAAAAATGGGAATCTCTGAGGAGAAGAGAGCGCTGGGCAGTCCCTCTGCTGTGGGGCCTGGGGGGAGGAAACCACCCTGGTGATGGCTGTTCCATTGTTCACGCTGTCAGAACGGCTGCACAACTGCAGTGTGCGGTGAGGGACCCCAAGAGATCAGAGCCTCTCTGAGGGCACCGAGCTGATGTGGCCAAGCACCAATGGCCTGAGTAGCTCAGCAAAGCCAGCGGACACGGGGAGCCTTCAGGTTGGCTCCTTCAAGAGAGGACTTGGGCTTCTCAGATTCTGAGGAGGCATCAGGAGGTTCTTGGGTCCAGCCCAGTCCTTGCCAAAGAACTACAAGACACTGCTTCTCTGAGCTGGAGAAGGAATCCTCACCTTCTGGATGTCCACAGGGCTCTTCTCCTGGTGGAGGGCCATCTGCTGTGAGCTCAGCAGCCCAGGATGCTCTGCCTTGCCCATCTGCCTTGACCTTGAGCAGAGCCTGGCTCCATCCTCCTGACACCCACCCCTCACAGACTGAGAGACAGGAATGAGGTCCCCCCTCAGCCTCCTCTTCTCTCAGCTCCAGAGCCCCAGCTCCCTCAGCCTCTCCTCATCAGGGAGCTGCTCTCCTTCCTTCATCCTCTCCGTTGCTCTACACTGGACACCCTCCAGCAGCTCTGTGTCCTTCTGGAACTGAGGGGCCCAGCAGTGGGCACAGCCCTCCAGCTGCAGTCTCACCAGAGCAGAGTAGCGGGGGAGAAGACCCTCTCTCCATCTGCTGACCACTGAAACAGCCACGACAGCCCAGCAGGTCTGCAGGGCCAGCAGAGCCCTGGTGCCCCCCGTTTGTGTGTGTGCACTCCCTCGTGGTTGCAGTGACAGCCAGCCCGCTCTTCTCCGCTCCCAGTGTGGGCAGCCTGCAGTTCCGTGGGGCTGGGACAAAGGCAGCCTGTGAGATCATCCCTTCTGCCTCCCTGCAAACACAGCCATCATCGCACCCAGGGATGAGCCCCAGGGTGGCTGCAGCCCAGCTGGGCTGGCACCAGTGGCATGGGGAGAGTGGCACTGGGAGGCCCCAAACCTCCCCTCTAGCAAGGAGACCAGTACCCCTCAGAGAATGTGAAAACCAGTTTGTGTACTGGTGTGTCGCCAGTAAGAGGCTGTGCTTGGACTTCTCCAGAGAGCCATTCCTCTGGTGCAGAGCCATGAAGGAGCAGCACTGGGGGCTCAGCTGAGGTGGGGCAAAGCCCAGTGCTGCCAGGGGCAGCCTCATGCCACCCCTGGCCATCTATAAACAGGGGAGGGGTGGGTGTCAGGGGGATGGAGCCAGGCTCTGCTCAAGGGCATCTGGGGACAGGACAAGGGGCACTGGGTGCCAGCTGGAGCAGAGGAGGTTCCCTCTCAATCTCAGCAGGACCTTCTTCCCAGGGAGGGTCCCGGAGCCCTGGAAGGGGCTGCCCAGGGGGGCTGTGGAGTCTCCTTCTCTGCAGACGTTCCAGCCCCGCCTGGCTGTGTTCCTGTGCCACTGGGTCTGGGGGATCCTGCTGTGGCAGGGGGGTTGGACTGGATGGTCATTCCAGGTCCCTTCCCATCCCTAAGGATTCAGGTCTCAGTGATATTCCTGACCTCTTCCAGCTCAGCTGATGCCAAAGCACTGTGCCCAGCGCCCCGGGACAAGGCTGCTGTGTGAGCACCAGCAGCTCCAGCTTTGGAGGGAGGACCAGAGTAACTCAGCGATGCAAACTCAGCCTGAGGAATAACCCCCCCAGCCCTGCTGAGGTGCCCTCAGCTCCACCTTGAACCATCACACCAGGTGCCCTGACACACGAGCACACACTGGGGTCTCTCCTGAGCTCCTTGCAAGGGGGAAACTCTTCTACAGCCTGACCCTTGGGAGAATCTCCTTTCTCATCTAAAAGCACCGACACCCAGCTCTGCTCAGTGCCACAGGGTGCAGGGGGGCTGCTGACGGGCAGACTCTGCCTCTTCTCTCTTTTAGGTGCAGGCAGCCCCCTGCCGACTCTCTGTACCCACCAGGCCCAGCCACTGCCCCCTCCCTGCCAGCCCCCAGCCCCATGCAGGTCCAGCAGCGAGCGGACCCCCAACACTCCTCTGGTCAAGGACATCTTTCAAACCTGCTTCCCCACTGCTGGTGCTCTGGAGTCCCACCAGGCAGCAGCCCTCCTGCCCTGCGACCTTCCAGCCCCTGTCAGGGGGCTGGGGAAGGCTGTTCCCAAGGGCAGGGAGCGACGGGATGAGGGGTCCTGGTTTGGAGCTGGAGAAGGGCAGAGGGAGGCTGGACAGGAGGAGAAAGGGCTGGAAGCTGAGGCTGGGGGATCCCTGGACCAGGCTGCCCAGAGAAGATGTGGAGGCTCCATCCCTGGACCACTCAAGCTCAGGCTGGCTGGGGCTCTGGGCAACCTGGTGTGGGGAGTGCTGGCCCTGCTGGGTGCAGGGGGGTTGGACTGGGTGCCCTCTGTGGGTCTCTTCCAACCCACTGTGATTCCCACTGCAGCGTGGAGGCTCTAAGGGCACTGGTGCCCGGCAGGAGGAAGCCTGCCCACAGCAGCAGTAGCTGGAAGCAAAGGATAATTGAATCTGGAGCAACTCAGAAGCACAAGAGACTCCAGAGAGGGGCCGGGTGATGAACACTTCACAGTCAGAGCAGGGGTCTCCAGAGATTCCCCTTTGATCCCGACACCAGAGCCCGACCACCCGGAGGGGGCACTACGGGGCATCGAGCGCTGGGTTATCAGCTGCCCCTCTAGCCAGCACTTCCCAGCGGGGCCCTGGGGAGCTGCGGACGGAGCGAGAGGTCCTCGAGGAGTTACCACCCTGAGGAAAGAAACCCTCCGTTTCCTCCAGGGAGTAACCCTTAGGCAGGGGCTCTGCTCACAGGAGCCTCACTGAAGCCAACGGCCTCTGGCCAGGGCTCCTCCGGACGCTGGCAGGGCTCCTGTGACTCCAGAGCCGAGCAACGTGGGAGTTGCAGACTCGTAAGGATGTGCTTGCGTGATCTCAGTGCTGCAGGAGGTAAACACTCACGGCCCACAGCCTCTGCCAACAGCAACACCGCTGAGGACAGCCCCGCACACGGCGGGCAGCTCACGGGAGGGAGGTTAAGAGAGAGGGCATCTTCAGGAGGCCACACGAGCCGTGGGAGAGCTGTCACGGGGAGGGGGTTAAGCACCCGTAAGGTTTGCTGCCCTGTGCTTTCTCCCTGGGAATGCCAGGGCTCCTGGCATCACCCGCTGGCACCCTGCGAGGACCTGCCCAGTCCCCGGGCGAGCAGCTCGGGTGCTGCTTCATCGCCTGACCCTGCCGGTAACCATGTTTGCTTAAGACTGCTCCAAGGGGCCGGGGAACGGGAGGGGAGGGGAGGGAGGATGCTCCTACCGTACCAGTGGGGCTTTTTTCTCCATAACATGGGAACTTCGCTTCGCCCTGGCCCCAGCAGCCAGATGTCCTTGTCTGGGTGGGCTACCGGTTGCCTTGGTGCAGGAAGGGCTCCTGGGGGCTGCCTTGGTGCAGGAAGGGCTCCTGGAGGCTGCCTTGGTGCAGGACGGGCTCCTGGGGGCTGCCTTGGTGCAGGAAGAGCTCCTGGGGGCTGCCTTGGTGCAGGANNNNCCCTGGGGGGTGCCTTGGTGCAGGAAGGGCTCCTGGGGGCTGCCTTGGTGCAGGACGGGCTCCTGGGGGCTGCCTTGGTGCAGGAAGGGCTCCTGGGGGCTGCCTTGGTGCAGGAAGAGCTCCTGGGGGCTGCCTTGGTGCAGGATGCTGCCTGGCTGCCCTGGGCTGGGGCTGCTGCTGCAATGGGGCTGCAGTCAGGGTACCAGCTGCCCCGGCCACACAATGGCTGCATTGGGAGATGCCTGGGGGACAAAGGCGCTGCTCTCAGGATGGCTGTACATGCACACATGTGACCTCTGCCCGCAGTCACTCGCCGGCTCTTGCTTCATCCATCCTCTTCTTTTCTTCCCCTCTTCCTCCTTCATTTTTCCCCCCAGGTGCCCGAGGAGAGCTCACCTGCAGGTAACGGGGGGCTGCCAGGCCCCCTCGGATGGTTTCGCAGAGGTAGCCAGCGCTGCATTCGGTCATCTGCTCCGCTTGTCAGAGCCCTTCCGCAGAGTCCGCTGGCTGAGGAGCTCTGCCCCCTCTTCATACAAAGCCAGAGCCACCCAAAGGTCCTGAGCCAACCCCCCGGCCCCTGCGAGCACAGGGCACCCCCACTGGGGTACCCCCGCTTCCGAATTTATCCATCCAGACCACAACAGCCTCTGAGTGGGAACGGAGGGACTCCTGCCCCCCTTGCCAGGGTTTACCTGCAGCTGAGGGGTTCCAGCACTGCAAAGGCCGGGTAAAACAGAGCAGCTGGGGTTTCATGGGATCACCTGGACTCGGTGGTAGCTCAGAGGGGAGGCTGCAAGTCCTGGGCCCCTTTGTCAGCCAGCTTGTCCTCTCCTGGCTGTGCTGCCAGGAGCCAGGGCTTTCAGCCCACTCTGTGAAGCCATCCGACCCGTCCTCTCCAGCAGCAGCTCCCAGCCCCACAAAGGCCAGAGGAGCAGAGTGGGTCTGGGGGATCCGGGATGAGCAGGCATCCCCCATCTGTTCAGGACAGGCACCCACCCACCCCTCCTGAACTGCAGGCAGATTTGCTCAGGTCATGAATCTCCAGGAGATCTTGGTGCCTGCCCAGCACCCTGTGAGGTGCTCACACCCCCTGCTCTCTGCCTGCCCAGCACCCTGTGAGGTGCTCACACCCCCTGCTCTCTGCAGATCATCCCCTCCGGGTGACCCTGAGCCTCTCGTAGTTCTGCCTCAAGGAAAAGCAGCTTGGAAGTTGTTTGCTGTAGCTGGGCATGAGCAGGAGCTGCCCCCCCTCTCCTTCCAGCACCTCTGCAAAGGCTGTGGGCAGCTCCTTACCCCTCGCTAACAGCCCAGCTCCTGGTCACCTGGCTACCAACCCTGTCCAGTCACACCCAGCTGAAATAAACCCCAGCCATGGAACCACAGACTGGTGGGGTGGGCAGGGGTCTCTGGAGATCATCCAGTCCCTAGGACAGGGCACACAGGAGCCCCCAGACGGGTCTGAAAGCCTTCAGAGGGGAGACTCCACAGCCTCGCTGGGCAGCCCAGGCCAGGGCTCTGCCAGCCTCACCGCGAAGAAGCCCTTCCTGGTGTTGAGGTGGCATCTCCTGTGCTCCAGCTGGGACCGGCTGCCCCTTGTCCTGCCCCAGGGCACCGCTGCAAAGAGCCCGGCCCCTTCTTCTTGACCCCCACCCCTCAGATAGCTGCAGACACTAACAAGGTCCCTGCTCAGCCTTCTCCTCTCCAGGCTGAACAGCCCTGGTTCTCCCAGCCTTCCCTCTGAGCAGAGGTGATCCAGGCCCTTCACCATCCCCGGAGCCCTCCGCTGGGCTCTCTCGAGCAGCTGAAGTGGGAGCCCAGACTGGGCACAGTACTGCAGCTACGGGCTCACAGAGCAGAGGGGCTGAGAGCCTCAGTGGCCCTGTTGGACTTCTATCCATAACCAGTGAGTTCTAACCAGGCAGGAACAGCCCTACGGGGGCTGTGCAGAGCCACCACCTCCCTGGGCAGACCGTGGCCTCTCATCCCCAGGGAGCTGCGCGCGAAGCTGCAGGATCTGCTCTCTGTGGGCTGTGCAGTCCGAGGGGCATCCGTGCCCTCAGACCAGGACCCGGCTGAGCTCCTGGCGCTGGACTGAGCTGACGTGCCAATCCTGCTTTGCAAAGCTGGGCCTGGAGATGCCCCAGCCTGGCTGGGATGAAGGGGGCTCCTTCGCAGGGCCGGTTGGGATGGGTGAGGGAATGGGAGCGGGGGTTCCCCCACGGAAAACAACGCTTGGAAAGGCAGCGAGAAACAATCCCCCCCCCAGACAGCCAGGAAGGAGAGGGAAGAGGGTGACTTACAAGAAACACACAACCCTCCTCCTGCTAATCTGTTCCACATTTGATGATGGAGCACGAATTACAGCCGAAAAATACCCCGGGGGAGGACTGGATCCAGGCATCCACCCCCCGCAGAGCTCAGCCTCCTGCGGTTTCGCTTCATGAGGGGGGCTCTCTGCAGCCCCAGCGCCTCTGCAGCTCAGTTTCACCTCCTGCAAACAGGTCTGGGCTGGGTGACCCCGCGCAGCCCCAACTGCAGGAGCTGAGCTCATGGAAAAACAGGGCTGCGTCCAGCTCCCCCCTGGGCACAGCTGGAGCCACCGTCCTTCGGCCTCAACGGGGGACGCAGCCCTGCACCCCAGGCTCTGCTTTGGCAACACTCTCGTAGCCCTGAATTTACAGCCCGGCAGCTGTGCAGCAGCTTTGCTCCGATCTGCAGCTTTGCACTGCAACGGCTTCTCCTGCAGCAGATGCATCTTGCAGCAGTGCGGGTGCTAGAGGAGCCTCCGGCAGCAGCTCCAGCACCAACCCATCTGGGCTTGGCGGAGGCATCGGCCCCTCTGCCAAACGATCAACCCTCCCTGAGCTCCCCCTGAGCTCCGTGCTCAGCGCCCAGGGAGCCAGGCCAGAGGCTCTGCTCCAGAAACCTGCGCCAGCAGCATCCGCCCCACGGAGGGTCTCTGCCGCGGGGAGCTGGGGGTGCAAGAGGAGCAGCCATAAACTCGTGCTGGCGGGGGTGAGCGCGTGCATCTGTGAGCATCACGGGCTACAGACCCTAAACCAGGGCTCAGGTCAGCGTGAGAAGGCTCTGCGTGGGCTGACGGAGTCCTCTGGGAGCAGGAGCTCGCTGAGATAGCCCAGAGCTTGGGGCCATCGCGCAGAGCACTCCAGATCCCGGATAAGGGCCCCGGGGCAGAGCGGAGCAGCAGCAGCAGGCAGGATCCTGCTCCTTGGCTGGAGGGCTGACCCCACGGCCCCTCTATCTGCTTTACTGAGGAATTGCCTACTGCACCTGCTCTCGCTCAGCTCCCGCTGGCTTTGCGGCCCAAAGCCAAGCCCAAAGATCTCTGCAGCCTCACACGGACAGGGCTCCGAGCCTCTCACACCGTGCTCGACTCAGATTCCACCTCTGGAAAGGATGTGCAGGGTCAGGAGGGACCCGCTGCTCAGAGTCCTTCAAGATCCAACCAACAGCTGCCTCAGAAAGGCAGATCCAGCCCAAAGGAGGGTCACAAGGAAGGTTTGGCCAGTCCTGCCTCCCGTGGCCACTGGAAGCACTGGTGGATGATTCAGGGAGCAGGAAAACACCGTTGCCAGTGGCTGAGCTGAGCAGCTCCAAGAGCTGATGAAGCGCAGCAGAACTGAGCGTTACCCAAGGCCGTGGGCTGCGGGCGCCCCGCGGGAGCACAGAGCACACGCTGAGCGGCCGAGTCCAGAGCCTTAGGAAACCAGCTGGCGTGAGAGGGAGAGAAGGCTCTCCTGTCCAGGGGGGGGTTAGGTCGCTGGCGCTGGTTCCTATCGCATTACTCACGCTGGAGAGACTAACAAGGAGCTGTTGCCTCAGCGCCCCGCAGCAGCCAGGCTCATTTCCCAACGAGCGGGCAGGGAGAGAACGGTCTCAGCAGAGAGGTTTGTCCTGCGGGCTTCTCACAACAGTCAGCTCCTTCACGGGAGGCCGATGTGTCGGGCACAAGCAGCCAGTGTGAGCAGCTCTCACANAATCTTCTACATTCTGAAAAACTCTTCTTGAACTGTTTCTACCTCCTCTCCCCTCAACCTCCTTTTCTCTCCCCAACCTTCTTCTCTTTCCTCAACCTCCTTCTCTCCTCAACCTCCTTCTCCCTCCCCAACCTCTTTCTCTCTCCTCAACATCCTTCTCTCTCCTCAATCTTCTTCTCTCCTCAACTACCTTCTTCTCTCTCCTCAAACTTCTCTCTCCTCAAGCTCCTTCTCTCCCCTCAAGCTCCTTCTCTCCCCTCAACCACCTTCTCTCCCCTCAACCTCCTTCTCTCCCCTCAACCTCCTTCTCTCTCCTCAACCTCCTTCTCTCCCCTCAAGCTCCTTCTCTCTCCTCAACCTTCTCCTCCAATCACAGAGCCATTCCGGTTGGACAAGACCCTCTGGATCACGGAGCCCGACCACCAACCCTACCGTACGCGTTCACCCTCAGCTCCTTTCAAGAGTTCTCCTGGTTCCAGCCTCCTAGAATCACGAGCAGTTCCTTGCAAGGGCCTCCGGCCTCTCCCGGAACGGCTGGTGTGTTGCAGAGGGCTCCTGCCCACCCTCCACCAGTCAGCTCTTTGAGACCCACGTGAGGAGCCTCAACCCCAGGCACAGGGGGTGAAGGCTGCTGGGGTAGGAATCACCTGAGAGGTCGGCCGGGCTCACGGCAGGGTTGATGCCCCAGGGTTTCACCCTGCTTCCCCCGCTGCTTGGCCGGTCTCTTGGAGGGATGAGCTTTTCCCGAAGCCTGGGCAGCTCTCAGATGGTTTTTACCTCCATGAACGGGAAGAGGTCCTGAAAAGCAGAGGAAAACAAGTGCAAGCAGTGGCGGCCCCGCGAATGGGTCCACAACACCCACAACCAGGAGGGTCTGCCACAGGAAGGTGGTGCAAGTGAGGCACCCACCCTCTCCCAGTCCCTCTGCCCTGTGGTNCTGCAGGGGGGTTGGAGTGAATGATCTTTGAAGGTCCCTTCCGATCCTGTGATTCTATGATTCTATGACCACCTCCAAAATCAGAAACCCAGCCCCAAAATCAGACCCCAGCCTCAAAATCAACTGTGGAAGTCAGGGACAACCTAGAGGGGTTGCAGATGATGAAGAGAAAGAGCTTCATCCACCATCCAAGCACCAGACCTGAACTGATGTCCCAAGCCTGAAAGCCATCGTGGATTTTTCAGCAGAGGAGCTGAACCGCAGTGGGTGACAACGCTGGCAGCAAATGCCTCACACTGCACCCATGCCCAGCCCCTGCAGGGGGAAACTCAGCAGCCAACCACAAAACCAGGGAAACAAACCGCTGCAGCAAGGTGCCTGCACTGCGGCAGGGCAAGACCTGCGGCCCTTCTGCACGAGAAGCCCTTTGGGATGGTCCTGGGTGCCCGTCTGAGTGCCTGGCACTCAACAAAGAGATTGCTTCTTGCAAAGAAGATCTAAGCCCTCCCTTCCCTCAGGAAGTTATCACCAACAACAGCTGGGTTTGTTGTAGGGTGCTTCGGGTACTGAGAGGGAAAGCTCCTTCCTTGGACTCACACTTCCCTGTGCGACTGGATCCTGCTCTGGCAGGGGGGTTGGACTGGATGATCTTTGGAGGTCCCTTCCCATCCCCGACACTGTCATTCCGTGACTTCTATCCCAGAGCAGGAGCACTCAGTTCCCCTTCTCCCCATGTCTGTCCTTTCCCTCTGGAGGAGTTAGCCCACCCATTCCTTTGGATGCGCTGCCCAGAAACTCCTGGACACCGTGAACACACACCCTGCGAATCCTCCCGGGAGCTTTCACAGCAGCATCGAGCTGCTCACCCTGTGCTCTGGGTGAGACAGAGAGAGCAGCTGGTTTCACACCCTTCCCCACTGCCCTCCCTGAGCTCAGTGTTTCACACTCGCTCCTGCTGCAGCTGGATCGCTGGTGCAACCTGCCCGGCGCCTCCCAACCTGTGAGCACGCAGACTCTGCTGCTTGCCTTGCCCCACCTGCAGACCTCACTCACTTTGGACTCCATCACTCGGGGGAAACGCAGGCAACCTCAGCAACTGCTCTGGGAGAGTCCTTTGCCCCCTCGGTCAGCTTCCTTGGGGAGTCCCCCCCGGCGTTCGGCCGAACACGCAGCTGCAGGACCGGGGTGTCGCGGCTCTGCTGCCTGTAGGACAAAACAATCCAGTTCTCCTCAGCCCGAGTGTAAATCCTCGTCTCGGAGGATAAACTGCCCCGGCCTCAATTATCCATGAGCTCATTTCTAAAACATAAACCCCATCTGCCCCGGCTCTCGCAGACAATGGCAGCTTTCAGTGCTCATTAGCCCAGGTCTCCCACAAACACCTCTGGCTCCGTTACCTCACTCCTCAGCCAAGGGAAAACCAGCTAGAAATATTTCCATCGAGCTGTTACCATCGCCCCCCACCCTCCGCCTGTGACCCTCGGTGAGCTGCAGTCAGCCTGCGCAGAGCACAGCCTCATCCTGCCCTGCTGCTCCTCTAGCTCACCAGGCTCTAAGAGCTCGCAGCGCTGCCTCTTGCTCCGCTGGCACCGGCACAGGCGGGGAGGCTGCAGCGCTGCCCCAGTCCATCGCCTCTGATCCGGACACGTGTCCTAAACACAGGGCTGAGACAGCCAGCCATGGCATCCCAGGGTTACTGCGTCTGAACAGGGGAGAGTGCGTGTGTGTGTGCTGCAGCACGCCTGAGCCTGTCCCCTTCCCACAGAGGACCAGGCAGCGCAAACACTACAGCATGCGGCAGCGGGTGGATGATAGCAAAGCGTTGACTGACCTCCACGGAACAGAGTATGGCTTAAAAAGAGGCTTCCTGGGTCCCTGGGGAGCTTTCCCTCCTCGCCCTAACAAAGAGAAGCAGCTACCGCAGGACTCTGGGGGGAAGAGCTGCATTTAACCCCAGTACAGCCATCCTGCACAGAGCTGAACTGCAGGCAGCAAGCAGTGCACGGGAACCAGCCCCCTGGCCTGTACACACACACAGACCCCCCCGAACAGCAGCAGGAAGGGCTTCTCTCCACTGTCAAGAGCTCCAAAACCACAGGGTTTCAAATAAAGCATCTGCTGGGGGTGCAGAATCACCGGGGAAAACAGAGCCGGAGGAACGGAGAGGCATCTACCACCCCAGACCCCGCTCAGCCCAGCCCGGAGCCGGAGCTGGGGTGTGGAGCCGCGCGGAAAGAATTCTGCCCGTGTCAAAAGAATCTGCAAACTTTATTGGGTTTTTAAAAGCCTGATTACAGGGCAAAGCATGCACCGAGCGCTCTGCCGAAGCTCCCGCACCGGCGCTGCAGGCTGCCTGCGGCTCCAAACAGCCCGGGCTTTGTAGAGACAGTCAGCATCGGGCACGGCGAACGCTCCGCAGGCTGCTCGCCCAAGCCTGGCCGTACAGTGCAAAGGGTTAAAGCCAGGAACAGCTCGAGGAGAAGCCCCCCACCCCGCCCCAGGTCTGTCTTCGCAGGAGGGTTGTACAGAGCTTCGCTGGAAACAGCCCGTCACCGCGGCCTGGCAGGCGGCTCCTGCTTGGAACCTCCTCTGCCTGACAGCGGTGGCGAGCAGGGCCAGCGGCCTGCGCGGGGGGCTGCCAGTGGACACGGGGCCCTCACACAAAGGGCTCTTTTCTTTGTTTAAAATGGAAAAAAAGAGTGGGAGGTGAGGAGAGCAGCGAGCTGCAGAATGAGTCAGGACCATAAACCACGGCTCCGGGGTCAGGCATCCCAACAGCCCTGCCTGCTAACAGCTTCCGAACTGCCAAGGCGATTCTCCTGCCCTCGCGTCCACGGGACACGACAGCAGGGCTGGCTGCGTCCACCCTGCTACAGATTCCCAGGGAGCTGCAGGGCCGACTCCGGAGGAGCCGACGTCATCAGTCTGAAAGCGACGGAGAGCGGATGGAGCGCGCACTGGCCGGGCTGTTGGAGAAAGCGAAGGGCTCCTTCTCCTTGTCCTTCGCATCGTGTTTGTGTTTGTGTTTATGCTTGTGCTTGTGCTTCTTCTTCTTCTTCTTGTGCTCGTGGTGGTGGTGATGGTGGTGATCGCTGTGTTTCGAGGAGTTCGATTCTTTGCTGAACACAGAGAGTGGAGCTGTGGAGACAGGGTGCATGTTCACCTCTCCTGAAGACTGCTCCTTACCTGAAAGAAGGGAAACAGTGGGATGGGTGAAGGTTTAGCTCGCACCGCTCTCCAGCACAAGGTCTCAAGGGTTAGATTAGCCCTTCGTCAGCAGTGGAAGGGGTGAACACACGACTGTGATGACGCCTGCACCCGCAGCTGCTAAAAAGCTCCAACACCACTGAGCTTCCTGCACCCTCCCTCTCCCTCCAAGCCACCCGTTATCCAGGTGATCGGGAGCTGGGACAGGTTCAGTGAGGACAACTGCAGCACCTGCCTCAGCGAGTACTGCCCACGTCCACCAGAGCTACTCAGACACTGGGAAAGGATGAACTGAAGGAAAATCTGAGCCCTGTGGCCTCTAAACTCCTGAACAACTGTCCCCTTCCCTCTCTGCCTCACTGAGAGCTGCCTTATTCCCCACAACCACAACAGCTTCAGTCAGAGGGATTCACGGGTGACAATCACCCGCGGGTGAGGGGACACACACTCACAGGCAGGGAGTGCCTGCACTGGTGACTGACTGCAGCCGCAGACAAGTGCCAGCGCATCTCTGGAGGCCGCAGCCCCGTGAAGTTTCCCTTCAGATGGATCTTCTTTGCTGCAAACAGCCCCTCACCGCAGCCTGGCAGTCGGCTCCGGCTCGGAGCATCCTCTGCCTCTGTGAATTTACCTCCCTGCAGGTAAGGCCCAGCCCTCTGATCACCCTGCCCTGGCAGCCATGCTAAGGCAGCAGTATCTATCACACCTCTGCCTCCTCCAGGGGGCTGTTTGAAACACCCACTACTTCAAGGGAGCAGGAGAGTGGAGCAGATACAACAGCAGCCAGCGGGCCTGAACTGCTGGCCACGAGCACCTACGAACAGTGAAAAAGCAGCAGCATCTTCAGTGAGGGGAGATCCACTGCACCCCAGGGGCTACTGATGCTTGAGGAGGCAATCGCTGCTGCTGACAGGGCACAAGCAGCAAGAAGAAATCAATCTGCTGCTACTGAGCCAGGACCAGGAGTGCAAAAGCACTTCCCCCTGCCAGAGGTCGATGACAGCAGTAACCTGCTGGGGTTCTACGTGCAGGAAGTACCAGCTACCCAGAGAGAGCCCTCCTTCCACTGTTACCCAGTGCCCTGAGACCACATGCGGTCCAAAGGCTGCACAGGAACTGCTTTCCAGGGCACTGCCCTCCTACCAACCAACAGGGGTCCCGGCACTGCTGGGAACAGGCACCAGGCACTCCCTCTTCCTGCAGGGAACCCGCTTCCTCCTGGCAGGGGGAGCAGGACTGGAGCCCCAGAGTCTCAAACCACAGAGAGCCACAATAAGCGGAGGGTGAGCCCAGGCTCTCACTTGTGAAGTGGTTAGCAGCATTCCTTGGAGGAACACACGTCTGTGCCCCTTGGATCTCCTCCTGCGCAGGATGTGGGGATTCCAACATCAGTACTGGCTCTGCGGGGCTCCAGCTAGGTGGGTAGGTGCTTAAAGTTAGACAGGATTCATATTCCATGGGAGACAGGGCAGGGACTCTGGGCACTCCTCGTCACAAAGGCCGACACGCATCCAGTGGGGGAGCAAGCTTTCCTAAAACCAGGCCCTGTAGCTCCGGTTTCGTCTGAAGAGGGTGGGACACCCCAGACTTGCAGGCTCGTTTCCTTGCGTGCACAGCCAGTGCAACCGAGCTGGCTCAGGCAGAGCTTTTCCGAGCCGCTGCCTGTTAAATGTGACCCCACTGGCCCCCCCATCTGCTCGAATGCCAGGGAGGGAGAGACCCACGGCACGAATCACAGGAAAGGGTGAGGCCCAGGGTCTGCTGTTGCGGCTGAGGACAGGGCTCGTTGTCCAGAACCTGACACCAGTCACCTCTGGGGAGAAGGGCCATCAGTTATAAGCACCAAACACCCAATAAACCGCCCCCAGAAGCCACAGACAACTTGCTAGTGAGAAAAATAACATCCCCTCTGTGCCTAGCAGCTACTGCAGCTCTGGCTAGCGACTGCTCCAAGGAGAGAGCACTAAAAGCTGAACAGCTTGACCTTATTTCCTTGTGACCCTTCTTTCCTTCCACTTCTCTGGTTAAGTACAGCCCTGGAAACGTAACAGACAGGCTGGGTCTTTAATTCAGTGCTCTGTTCGTGTCTCTGTGGAACCATGAGCAGAACACACACAAAGCACACAGCACGCCAAGCTTCCACAATCCCACGGGGGGCTGGCTGTTCATCCTAAGAACCAGGATTCTCACAGAATCACGGAACAATCCCGGGTGGAAAGGAGCTCCCAGCTCCCCCAGTCCAACCATCCCCACCCCAACACAACCCCTCAGTCCCTGAGAGACTGACAGACACAGCCTGCCCCCCTCCCTGCTGCCACTCCAGCAGGGCTGAAGCACCATGGCTACAGGGTTCTTCAACACCTCCAGGCAGGGGGACTCCACCACCTCCCTGGGAAGGCCCTGCCAGTGCCCAACCACTCTGGCTGCAGAGAATCTCTGCCTCAGAGCCAGTCTGACCCTCCCCTGCCTCAACTGCAGAGCAGTGCCCCTGCTGCTGTCAGCAGTCGCCAAGGAGAAGAGGCCAACAGCCACCCCCTACACACCCTCCCTTCAGGGAGTTGGAGAGGGCAGGGAGGGACTGTTCCTGTGCCACTGGATCTGGAGGCTCCTGCTGTGGCAGGGGGGCTGGACTGGGTGATCTTTTGAGGCCCCCTAACACTCTGTGGCTCTGTGACTCTGATTGCCTGCAGTGTGTCTCCACCCCGCCTTCCCCAGCCACACGCAGAAGCTAACAGGACAGCAACAGCTTCTAAAGGAGAATCCCTGCCTTTCCGGGGGCTACGTCCACTCGAACCAACCCAAACGATCAGCTGGAGCAGGGAGCGTAGAGCAGCCGAGAGAAACCAATTCACGAGGGATCCGGCAGGACCGGGACCCAACATGAACTCCCTCCTGGCAGCTCCAGGCTGCTCCAGGCTGCGCTGGCTGCTGACCCAACCCTCCATGGGACATGCGGGGACACAGCCCACAGCTGTGAGAGAAGCACTGAGCGTGGACTAAGAGTCCACTGCCTTCCAAGTCAGAGTCACTGAGCCGGGGCAGGCGCAAGGTCTCGCGGATTCCTAACACCACCCTGAGAGCACTTCAGAACCCGTTGCCAATCTATTCCCAGCGAGTCCCTAAGTGCACCCATCCTCTCACACGGCTGCAGAGGCCCTCAGCAACTGCTATCTGCCAGTCCCTTGTGGCAGGGCACACGGCTGCGTGTGAACAGCTGTACTGATGGATGCACTGCGTTCCCCCACCTCTCCCTGGCAGAATTACACCGTCTCCTAAAGGCTGCACTCTCTTTACTCTGTCTGGAGTCCACACAGCTCTGCTTCTAAGAAGAATGCTGAACAGAAGAGACAGGTGTCATTGGAGAAGTGAAAAATATCTTGAGTGGAACCGCTCAAATCAATCTGAAAGGCTTCAAAATGAAGTCTTCCAAGGGCTTACAACTGAAAATCAGTTCAGTGGCAAAGCCCAGCATCCGGCTCACCCACTGCCAGGGAAAGAAAATCCCTCAGCAGCAGAGCTAGCAGGTCCTTCAGCTCTCAGCTGAGACCTCGAGGAGCTTTGCTCTGCTCCAGGGCTGCAAATGCTGCACTCAGCTGGCCACTGCTCCCTCCCTGATCAGACCTTCCCCTTCTGGGCTGCAAACTGAATATGCAACAGTCCTGCAGCAGAGAGCTGGCATGGAGAGGGTCCCCTGAGTCCAATCTGTGACCTGGCAGAGCGCTGGTGATGAGCACATTCTGCGGAGTGTGTAAAGCTAGTGAAACAAGCAGTTGTTGCAAAACACCCTGTCAGTTATAAATACCAATCCTCAGCGGACCGCTGCGCGCTCACGTGCCTGCAGGCGTCATCCTCAGCCAGAAAATCTGATGGCTGACCAACATGCTGAGGACAACATTCAAAGCAGCACTGGGAAGAGTAGAGGTGGAGCACAAGCAGGCTTCCACGCTCCTGAGAGCAACCTCTGCACTGCCTTCCCCTCTGCTCTGCTGAA
>VZRI01006714.1:34114-66677 GCA_013397515.1 Upupa epops | reverse complement strand
GAACAGAAGGTGAGAGGAGCAGACTAAGCACTGCGCTTCCTTGCTAGGGACCACTAGCCAAAGGAGGTGAAGCCCCTCAACGAAGGTCAGCCTGCCCTTAGGGTGCCACGAAGCACTACTCTTGGACAAGCAACATGGTCAGATGCTTTATGAAGCAGACGCAGAGAGAGGTGGCAAATGAAGTGCTTGCAGTGAAACCCTTTCACCCACGGCTGCTCTGCAACTTCGAGAGGCCTTCCCAAGCCTCCGTAAGGCTGGTGTGGTTCTGCTCCACTGCTGTGACGTCATAAACCTTGGAGTTTGGGGCTTTTCACCTGGCCCTGCTCTGGTTTTCCAGCGTGAATCCTCAAAACGATTGCTTTTGTACATGCTATCTCTGGCAAAGTGAGCTTTACCCAAGGGCTTCAGCCAGTTCTGTTTCAGCTTTATGAGGCCTGAGGAATTGCTCCTCTTTCGTAAGCACAACACAGTCTGAGATGCGTGAAAACCCACCAGCACAGCTACCTGTAAACACACTGGAGGCTGCAGACACGTTCTTACACCCCCCCTTCCACCCCTGCTGGGATTCAGTTAACGTTTGACAACGCTGATCTGCAGGAAACAGCAGCAGCCAAAAGCCACCACCCCACAACCATGCCATCATCTTTCCCACACGTGCGCTTGTACCTGGCGTGGACGGTCTCTCCAGCATGTTCAGGTGATGGTAAATAAAGGCCTGACTGTCGTGAACGGTGTCCATATCGATTTCCTCCTCTTCTTGAGAGTTTGAGAACTAAGGTATCAGGGAGAAAAAAATAAGCAGATGCTAACAAGTCACGAGAAGAGCACTAAACAGAACCGAAGCTACTTCATTTCTGAGGTAAACTGGGGGTGAGAGGGAAAGGAGGTGATATCTACCACTGCAAGGGAACGAAAGGCCAATCAATTACAAAGGGCCAGTGTCTCTCCTCCTTTCTAATCGACAGCGGAGCTGTGCGAACAGGAACCGTAACGGTCAGCTTCAGTTCCTGCAGCCAGTACAGCATCTGACGGGACGTGATTGTGCCAAGGTAAGCGGAACAACTACTGGGCACACGGAGACAACAGGCCTTGTGTTCGCACACAGCTCTACGGGAGGGCAGCTGAAGCCGCTGCTGCGATTCTGAACCCCCTACGTGTTGTGCAAGTGGAATTTCCATTTCTTACTCTGATTTTGAGTTTGACTTTACTGTCTTCATTCTTCTCTAGTATTTGCCCTGGCTCCAATGGAGACCCGAGTGGCATATCAGCCTTCCTCTTCACCCCCTGCTGATGACCAGAAATGCTGGATGCTGTTTCCTTAATAAGATGATCATCCTCCTGAAGCAGCATTAAAAGACCAAAATTAGAAGATAGCAAGAGCCATGTTGCAGCCTAAAAGAGACCTGACAGCTGAAAACACTTCTGAGTCAAGTGGGTGGTTCAAACAAAGTTTTCCCTGTAGTTCTGGCGACAAGTATTTTCTAAAACCCTGTGTGGATGTGTGCCAGCCTCTCCTACAAACAGTTTCTCTTCATTCCTATCCCTGCTCCCTCTGCATATCTAGCACTGGCATCTTCTCTGTCTCTGCTCACAATCGCGGTACTGTTGGTGTGCAACAACATTTGCTGCCTCTGAATAGCCTTCCTATAAATCTGTGCCCTGCCCGCTCTCCTCGGTCCAAATCTCGGCTGAAACACTGCGATAGCCTCTGATCTGCACAGGGGGTGGATGGAGCACAGCTCCTTCCCCTCGGCAGTAACAGCTAGCGCTCTCGCTGGTGCATACGAATGGCAAGCGGGGCTTACAGCTGGGGGCTTTTCCTTCAGCCTGCACTGCAATACACACTCGGGCTGCTCTGGGAATTGCTGCTTAGCTATCACAAAGCCAGGGCCAAAGGACTGTGAAACCAAGCAGGGAGAGTCGACCGAGTCACACATCAAAACAGGAGACAGGTGTCCTGACAGGCACCAAACACAAATGGGTAATAACAGCAGCACAGAACTAAAAGCCTGCTAGGAACTAGGTAAGAGAGACTCTCGAGAGCATGGGCTGCTCCACCAAACAGCTCCTCACCCTACAACGGGCGCTCTGGCCCCAGACTGCTGCCTCAAACAAGTCAAACTCAACGTTAGGAGGTGAGTAGCTTCCTATCCTCAGCAGATTCGGTGCCACAAGTCTCTGAGTGTTGGCTGTACTCCATTCTGCTCTCAGGACACAGACTCTCCCTCATGCTCTGAGATTCATTCATTTCATGTATTCTACCCCCAGTTTTGCATCCCTATCACTTAACCCAAGAGTGCTGCTGTGAAACACCTGATCCTCTCAACCTGGGCTGCTCTGAAAGGCAACCCCTGGTTTCCATTACTGATTTGACTTCTTTTTGTACACAGGGAAAAGCAGTTGCATTGATCTGGGGGGAGCAGGGGCCAGAAGAACGGGGAGGAGGCATGGGAGAAGATACAAGGGATGGAGGGGGAAGCAAGGCTCGTGCTAACGCTGTGTTCTCACAGCAGCAGGAGCCACAGCTGCTGCTACAAGAAGCTGCCTCCTCCACACGCACTTCTGCCCTGGCATTTGTGTAGCTGTGTGATGAACTGGATGAGGAAAGCGCCCAACAGGAGATACGTGTTCACAGCAGAGGGGTTTTCAACCACATCCTCCCCTGATCCAGCTCACTATGCAGCCAACAACAAACGTACTAGCGCAGGGCAGAGGGAGAGCACAGGGAGAGGACGAGTTAAGAGGAAATGTTTTGATTCAAATAATCCAGCTGGATAAAAATCACGAGGATGCTCAGTGACCTGCAGCCGAAAAACCTGCCAACAGAACGTCTCCTGCTACTCCATTGTGACGTTTCTGTGCAGCACATCACCATTCATTGCATGTTCTGTGAATCTGTGGGATAGCTCTACTGACAGCTTGACTCTATCGGCGTCATTTTCTCCCCCTACTGGAAACAGCCTGCAAGGTACTGCGACAATTTCCTCTCTCAGGACACTGCTGGGCACAGATCATTTACAAATTGTCTGTGGCACTGCTGAAGTAGAGGCAAAACACCTCCTTCAAGAGGGTGGGAGGCCTCTCAGCCACGCCAGCCACATACCCCTGCTCTCTGTGGGATTCGGTCCTGAGCAGTTTCAGCAAAGGCAGTTTTGGTTCAGGAAACTGCTCGTGGTCTCTGTGTCTGGGACGGGCTCTCTCCCTCATCGCTAAAGCTGTCCAACAAACGTCCCGCAGCACTGGCAGGTACTCTTAACAACTAGCTGGCAGGTTCTATCTTCTCACTACGCGCTGGACTATGTGGGGGGCTGGAGCCTTCAAAGGCAGAAAGACGCCCGTGCTCCTCCCAAGCTGCTACAGACCCTTCAGAGCAGAGTATAACCCATCAGATTCAAACCCATCAGCGAGATGCGAGTTCCAACGTGCACATCTCTGTAAAAGGAGGTGTCTCTATGCACGGGGAGATGCAATAAAGGCACCAAGAGGCGCTGGCTTGGAAGGCTGCATCGCTTGCGTTAAGCAATACTGAGTCTAAATCACAAAGCTCTCGTCACAGCATCAAACATTTCTGTGAATCACTTCACGTCTCAGGCAAGAGAGAAAAAGTCAAGCTTGATAAAGAGCAGAGAGGATGCGACTAGGGAAAACACCATTCCGAGCTTGCATACGCTACGCCAGAAGAGCTCTCCACGTCAAAGGAAAATGACATCTGCCAGCTTTTCCAGAGCAAAGAATGAAGAGCAGCACAGTTTAAGGGCAGCTCAGGTGTAAAGCAGAAGGCTGAACGCAACACAGAATGAAGTCAGCCACCGACTCAAGGACAGGCAGCCAGCAGAGCGTGTGTATGCAGACGGTGTGTGCTTACGGTGTTCTGAAATCCCACTGACTGCCCGTGGTTGTTGGTGATGGCCATGGGCTCCTGGGCGTTCACCACTGACTCGGGGATAATGGTTGGATTAAGCACGGCCTTCTTTTCTTTCAGGTTAAGAACGAGTCCAAGCTCTGGTAACGGCAAACAGGACGGTCTGCTGAGGCCAAAAAGTGTGAAATAGAGGTCCACAGCCCCACATCGCAATCTCCAGTCATGTGAAGTTCCTAGAACCCAAAAGAGATCATCAGTAACGCAGAGACACAATCCTCTCCTCCCTGACTAAACAGTTTCAGTGACCTGGATCCACCAGACTACAAGATACTCTCGCTTAAGCTACACCACAGAGTCACTGTTCCAGCCTCATCATTGCTGTGATACCAACCCCACTGGAGCTGTCTGTGCAAACATTACCCTCTCGTGTTCTCCCCAGTGAAAAAGAAAGACTCCATCATTTAAAGGGAACTATAAAGGCAACATCACTGCAGATCCAAGAAGGGTTCTTCTCCCCCTCTACTCTGCACTGGTGAGACTGCATCTGAGTGCTGTGTCCAGTTCTGGGTCCCTCAGTTCCAGAAGGACACAGAGCTGCTGGAGGGTGTCCAGCACAGAGCAACAAAGAGGATGAAGGAAGGAGAGCAGCTCCCTGATGAGGAGAGGCTGAGGGAGCTGGGGCTCTGGAGCTGGGAGAAGAGGAGGCTGAGGGGGGACCTCATTCCTGTCTCTCAATCTGTGAGGGGTGGGTGTCAGGAGGATGGAGCCAGGCTCTGCTCAAGGGCACGTGGTGCTAGGACAAGGGGCACTGGGTGCCAGCTGGAGGAGAGGAGGTTCCCTATCAATCTCAGCAGGACCTTCTTCCCAGAGAGGGTCCCAGAGCACTGGACCAGGCTGCCCAGGGGGGCTGTGGAGTCTCCTCCTCTGCAGACGTTCCAGCCCTGCCTGGCTGTGTTCCTGTGCCACTGGGTCTGGGGGATCCTGCTGTGGCAGGGGGACTGGACTGGGTGATCTTTCCAGGTCTCTTCCCATTCCTAAGGATTCTGTGATTTGATGAAACATTTGCTTTGAACATGTGGGTCAAAGCACGATTCTACTCCAGAGCTCATCAGAGCACATCACAGCAGCAGAAAACAGAGTGAGAAACCAGGGCAGTACTCTGTGTCACTGAGATAGTCCTGAAGGTATCTGACCAAACTGAGACTGAATCTTCCATTTCCAAGTATTGAAACTCAGATCTCCTGGCATGTTCCCAATCTCCTGGCATATTCCAGAGCAGGACTTCAAGACTTAGTTCAAAAACCAACCTGAATTCATCAGCTTCCAGAGCTGATCCACCAAAGCTTCGTTACACAGAGGGGACTCCATGTTCTTGGTGAAAGGCGGGTTCTTTGTCAGCATATCCAGGATCTTATGCCTGAAAAAGCAACGGACAAACCCACGTTTGTTAAATCCAAACCAAGTGTATGCCCTCCTCAGCCTGCATTGTCCTTACAAACCCATTCAAACACAGCGTTTCCTCCAAAACCTTAACCCGTGCTTTATGCTTTTAGCTCCTCCTCCCGTCTACAAAAGGCACAGCCACAGGCTGACTGAAGACACAAGGTGTGAAGCAGCAGGATGCTGCTGGACATCGTTTTCTGGCACCTAGGCACAAAGCCATCTCCTACGCTCTGCTCTTCTGCTTCCTAACAGTCTGCTCTACACACTGGCTTGCTAATTCCAAAGGAGCAGCACTGGCCATCAAGGTCCCTCCACAGCGACACCAAGGGAGCTGTAACTTGCAGTGTTTCTGACTGACAGGAAACAGCAGGACCCAGACCAGTGACCGGCACCACCTTCTTCTGCAAAGGAACACTGGCAGCTCTTCAGTTACTCCGGTGAACAGAGCCTGCCCTTCTCCGTGTTTCTCGGGAGGGTTAGACGCTGAGCTGACAGCAGATAGAATCTTCCTCGCTTTGTTACTTTGAACTTGGCCTTGAGAACATTCTGTCAAGAACGATTGTTCCACTACTCATTACATCCCCTTCCCAGACGGGAGCTCAACCTCCGCACTGAGACTGACTGCCTCTACTTCCCTAAAACGGGATGGATTGACATGCGAGAACAGTCCCGCAGCCATGCTCTCTGTCACCTGGAAAGAGAACTACAGTTTCTAGTGCTCGTCTTTGAAATTCAGTTATTACTGGTGGCCAGAAGAGACTGGAGAAACCAAGGGCTGTGAGCACCAGCGTTCAAAGC
Source organism: Upupa epops (assembly GCA_013397515.1). Taxonomy (NCBI): domain Eukaryota; kingdom Metazoa; phylum Chordata; class Aves; order Bucerotiformes; family Upupidae; genus Upupa; species Upupa epops. Next base: position 60,574 of record VZRI01006714.1, on the reverse strand, counting down.
ATCGAATCCCTCCCTGGGGAAAGCAAAGCTACATCGAGTGACACTAGAAATGACCCCACCTCTCCACGGCACCCTTTCACCCATCTACAGCCTAACACTCGCTGTACACTCCTTCCTGCAAAGCACTGTGTGCTCAACCTTGGACTTCTCTAGCCATCACTAGGCTTTTCTGCTGCAGGCAACGTCACGTTTGTAGACTTTGCTATGGTCTGGAAACGACCTCTAACTTCAGACCTCCAGCACAGGGGTTGAACAGAATCATTCGTGGTGGAAAAGATCTCCAAGGTGGATCCAGTCCATCCACCAAGCCAACCCCACCTTACCCAGTGCCACACCTACCCGGGGTTTGAACACCTCCAGAGTGAGTAAGAAGAGAATATAACAGCTCTTGAGGTGTGGACTGTTGAGACATCAAGACACACTTTGTATTATAAAGGGAGAAAAGGAGTTCTGTGAGAAAACACGAAGCAGTTCAAGATTTGCTCTACTGTAACAACTCCGGGCCAAGAATGTTCTCGGTAGTCCCAGCACTAACAGAAACCCTGGCTCTGTGTTAACTTACTAACCTTATGTAGGGCACTGGATCGTTCTGCACCATAGTGAGCAGCCACTGTAGCTCCTCGTAGCTCCTATCAACTGCAAAGAGAAACGAGAAAAATGCCTGTAAATGCACTCCAAAATCATCAGAGAGAGCCTGGGGAAGCTGTGCCTAGGACGTGGCTGTACAGGGTCAGTGGCCGCCTGTGCTCAGCAATGTGTGCAGCTGCCTGCTGCCTTGCCTGGGACAGAAGAATCATGCAAGAGCTCAGTTTGAAAGAGACCTCAAAAGATCACCTGGCCCACGCCCTCAAGAGAAAGGGCACCCAGTCGGCGTTATCTGTGCACCCTGTGCAGCTGCCTCTTGGAACCCTCCAGTGACGGGGACTCCACCACGTCCCAGGGAAGGCTGTGCCACTGTGCAGCTGCCTCTCGGAACCCTCCAGTGATGGGGACTCCACCACGTCCCAGGGAAGGCAGTGCCACTGCCTCTGACTGTCCTCACTGCTAACAGTCACACAACTACCAGAAGCTAAATAAACAAAGGTAATAAAATGCTGTTCGCCTCAATCCAGTCAGACCAACTGCCCGAGCCCCCCCACGCTGCCTCGAGCACTTGACCGTGACTGTGTCTCCAGAAAAGCCTCACTGTTAACAGCAGAGAAAGCAGCTTGTTCGGTTCCAGGGAGAAATGACTGCTTCTAAAATAACTCTGAAAAGCAGTGCCATTCCCACCCCGAGAGCTGACAGAAAAACACGGGAGTTCCACGCCGCCTCACCAAACACAGACTTGGCTTTTTATGGGAATTACAAACGCGCTCAGCTTCCTCTACAAGAAGTGTTCAAAGGCCAGCTCTGGCACAAGCAACAGGCATTTGATAGCTGCTGGTTTACGTCCAGTATGAACTGGAAAGCAGGTAACTGGGAACAAGAATCAGGCCTCTTGGCAACAGGCGGTCAGTCATTTCTCCTTCCAAAGTCGGGTTTAGGGCCTGACTGCGAGACAAGCGCTGCAGTCAGTTAGCACAGGGAGCCTCTGGATTTACCCCTGCACCAAAACCTGAGCAGCCTTGCAGCAGGAGCAGAAGCTAACGTGTCCAGTACCTGAAACACGACCACGTCACCCAGTGAGGAAGCAGGCAGTGGAGTGAACTGTAGGGCACACAGGCATTTGCATCTGCTATCTTGCACCACAGAAAAGCCACTGGCAAGCTGAGTCCAGTAACAGTGAGCCCTCATCTCCAGATCTCGCAGGGAGCTCAGGCAAAAGTTGCATTCAGCTCCATCACTGACCTGAAGTCATCTTCCTACTACGTTTTACCAGCCCATGTCTACCTTCCAGTGGGGCATCTCAAGCACGTTACCCTACCAGCTTCACACAGTGGCCCATCTCAGTCTGAAGAGGTGCTGTGTTACCCTGCAGTGCAAACACTCTCATCCAAGTCAGCTACTCAACACAAACACTACCCATAAAAGGTCAAGAGCTGAATGAGAAAACATCATTCTATCAGCCTGCCTGTCCAAAGGGTGGGATGAACTGGTGGGGAGATTATTCTGAAGGAAGCAGGCTGATGAGTAAGCTTTCCACCCTACAGCAAATCTTTCCACTAACACACCACAAAGGGAGGAACAAAGCAAGCAGCCCAACAGAGAGAGATGCACAGCACCAGCAGCATTCTGCATTAACAGAATGAATCAGAGAACGGTTTGGGTTGGAAGGGACCTCAGGTAGAGTCTAGTTCCAAACCTTCTGCCATGGGCAGGGACACTTTCCACCAACCCAGGTTGCTCAAAGCCCCACCCAACCTGGCTCTGAGCGCTGCCAGGGATGGGCAGCCACAACCTCCCTGGACAGCCTGTTCCAGGGCCTCACTCTGCACAAAGCAAAGGCAACTCCATTGCTCTGAGAGGGAAAACATGAAGTGTGAAGCAGAATAATCAGAAGCCTAGAACCACCAGTCTGCTGGCAGAGGAAGAAGGGAAGGATTTGGTCGCTTTGACAGGGACAATCCTTCAACAACCACGGTGATAGATTTGCTGAACAGAGAAATATTAACCCAAATTCATGGAGAGACCACTGCACAACTAAACTTTCTCCCCGTGATTTCTTTGAAGGACTCACAACAACCAACAGTCAACGTGAGAGGAGTCCCACAAACACAGGCTACGTAGAAAGAAAAGCAAAGCAGAGTCAATCTGTTTCCAAAGCTGCATGTAAAGAGCAAAATAAGGTGTTGGAGAGAAGGGAAAACAAGACCAAGAACTTGGACCAGGAACTCCGGCTGAGCTCAGCCTGCTCACCCTTGGTGTAATCAACGACAGCCTCCAGGGCCGCTATTCGGACATCGACGAAGTGCCCATACTCTGCGTACGACTTGAAGAGAGAAGGGTCGCTTGGGACGTGCCCGTTCTTCTGAAGCACTCGGATGGCTTTCAGACAGCTGGGTGTGGAACAGAGAGGGTGTCTGCATTAGCTTTGTGGAATCCCCTTCCTTCAAACTCAAGCCCCGTGACTTCTCCTAGAATTACTCTGCCCAAGCGAACATCTCACAGTGCCGTCTGCAGCATGGGCACGCAACACTCGTTACCTCTGAATCAGGCAGCAACGAAGTCCCCCCAGTGCCAAATCCATTGTTTGGCTGCAGCAGAGCTGTAGTAACTGAGGAGATCCAGCTCAGACTGCGCTGGGAACCCTTCAGGTGCTGCTAGGGCAAAACTTTCTGAATGCTACTCTTAGAGGCACGACATGACCGGCTTAGGACTTCTAGTGAACGGCCTACACTGACAGCAAGCAGTGCTGGCAAGCACAGCAAACTCAGACACACTGGCACCCAGAGCTCTGGAAACTGCGAGTAACCTGACACTGAAGAGGCAGAAGCCACAATCCCAAACACTAAAGGTGTATCAAACCAGAAGGGTACCGGCACGCCTGTGCTCTCTTCATGAGTGAGCCCCACCTGACTGTAATGGTGTGTCTGTAACTGGGAAGAAGCTTCTCCATGTTTAGGAAGCGGGTAATCTCCTCAAGAATGAGGCGGACATCGGGATTCAAGTTGTCCAGCGTTCGGACTTCATTGTTCACACTGACTGCAGGAGTCACGGAGTTGGCCAGGGCGTCGATCAGCTCAGCACGATAGTAGTTGTCTGAGAACTAGGACAAACCAGCACGTGAGCACCAGCGAGTATCAAAACACAGGGCCTTCCTAAGCTGAGCAAGGAAGGGATGTGTGTAAATGAGGCCAGGCAGGTCCTCAGTAATCAACAAGCACTGGTTGCTCTGAAACCTCCAGGATCTGCTGCCATGGAGTAGTCAGCTGCAGAGCATACAGTACCACTGGCTGTTAGTGCTCAGCGTGTCCCCTTTCCACCACCCCTTCCAGCCGGGTGCTTGCTCTAGTGCCACAAGCCATCCTGCAGTGTATTAACTGAGACATTTTTCAGTTAAGAAGGAGAGCTATTAAAACAAACATATCCCTACCTTATTCTTCCTGTTATCGTTGTACTTGATCAAGTCCAAGATAAACATTAAAACCTCCTTAGGACAGAGGTTGTGAACATCTCTCAGAAGGGCCATGGCAACGGGCATAGTCTGTGAATAAAACCAACACTAACATCACTGTCCTGCACAGAGGAAGCAGAACCAAACCTGCCTGTTGTCCATAGGCAGAGTGTGGAAAGTGTGAAGTAACTCAGTCATCCCATACAATGATGAACTGAATCTTGAAATGAAGCCTTTGCAGTTCACGTTGTCATCCACTGGTCAAAGCACCAGGATGATCAGGGGGCTGGAAGACCTTCTATCAGAACAAAGGCTAAGAGCACTGGGTCTGTTCAGCCTGGAGAAGGCTGAGGGGGGACTTTATTGCGATGCTCCAGTCCATCCAGGGTGGTTCCCAGGAGGATGGAGACTCCCTTTGCACAAGGAGTCCAGTGGAAAGGCCAAGGGGGAATGGCTACAAGTTGCTCCAAGAGAGATTCCCACTGGATTGGAGAGTGGTTCCTGCTGAGAGCTGTCAGACAGTGGAAGGGTCTTCCAAGGGAAGGGGGGGACTGCTCAGCTGTAGACCATGCTCAGGCCCAGCTGGACAGGGCTCTGGGCCAGCTCATTTCAACTGGATCCTGCTTGAAGAGGTTGGACTGGATGATCCTTGAGATCCCATCCAACCCGCAAACCTGTGAACCACTAGAGATCCCAGTAACAAACCTACCCCAACAGCAAAATGAGCTGCACTGCTACGTGACAGTGACAACCAACAGACAGGGAAGCACAAGAAGGATTACGCAGTGCCTTGAGTTAGAACAGATCTTTAGAAGCCCCTAGATTTTACCTTTTGGAGAAAGTAGCTTTGAAAGTTCATGAAGTTGTTGGTCTTCACGATGTTCGGACAGGTCTTACAGCAAAACATTCGGGTGAAGAGCGACTTCATGGCCGGGGGTCCTGTCCATGTACTTACCATGGAATTTGCAATCTGTGTGATCAGGAGAAAGGGAAACAGGATTAACATCACTGCTGCATTTAGTTTGGCTGCAGGAAAAGTCAGTTCCCATAATCAAAAAGGCCAATGGCCAAGAACATACTGTCCTTCAAACAGATAGGCACTTCCACCAGGCTATTATTTCATAGGAGCTAAGGTTTTACTGCCATCCCAGTACAGCTTCTCTACATTAAAGGTACATTTTATGAAAGCTGTTCCACTTGGAAGATGTCTGCAACTAATTATCTTCCCATGATAAACTTCTGTTCCTCATTATTCTCTCTTTCATACTTTACACAAAAATTCCTCCTTTACTAAGCCAGGTTTTCTGACTCCACAGAAGCCAGGGATGGAAGAAGCTTCTGCAGTACCAGCTTCCCAAAGTTATCCTGCCAGTAACCTCAGCCTTGAAGCAGTCCTCAGCCTCCCCACACCTACAAGACCACCCCTAAGTGGAAGGTGGGTAAGGCTCCACAGAACCGCCTGCGTGTCTGCCCAGCACCCAGGGTTCCACACCCTTGCTGTATGGAGCAAGGAAAGGCTGCAGACAGCTCCTGGGGCTGATGATGGGAAGCAAGTGAGAGAGTTAGGAGATGTGCACGGCTGAGCAGAGATACTCAAGCAACTCAAGAGAGCTGCTGAATAAACACTAAGATGATTAAGAGACTTTAAAGCGTCGGTCATCTCAGGAAAGGCTCAGGGAGCTGCATCTAATTAGCTGGGAGGAGCCTCATCAATGCTCATCTAAAGGGTGGGTGTCCGTAGGATGGGGCCAGACTCTTTCTTGGTGGGGTCCTCTGACAGAAGAAGGAGCACAATGGAAAACAAGAGGTTCAGCCCAAACACAAGGAAAAGCTTTTTAACTGTGAGGGCAGCAGAGCCTGGTACTGGCTTCCCCAAGAGATTGTGAAGTCTTTATCTCTGGAGACATTCAAAACCCTGGTCGTGTTCCTGTGGGATCAGCCACCACCACTGTGATAGATCCGAGAGGGAAAATCAACCTGTGCACTGCCAGGCATTAACACTGTGACAGGGTTTTCTCTTTTACCTGTGGAACTCCTTGCCATGAACTCAGCAAAGCGCGTCCACAGGCACTACAAAAGAGAACCCTTCCCTAACAAACACGAGGGACCTGGCTTTCAGTCAGCAAACGATGTGCCAGGGCAGACATTCCAATTCCCCTGTGTTTCCCCACCGTTGCTCCACAGGGTCCTTTTAGGACAGCATTTGGCTTTTAACTGCAGCCCAGCACTGTGTTTGTTCTGTGTCCCTGTGCGATCCGTAAGCGTACAGAACAGCAACGTGAAATCACACCAGGCAGCTGAATTTCAACACTCGAGTTCTCAAGGGCCAGGCCAAGGAAATTCCCAGTAAAATAAAAAACCCCAACGCTTCGGCTCCAAAACAAATTAAACAAAAGTCTTTAATTCCTGCCACTCAATGAAATCTGGAAAAATCCCATGCGGTTTGCATGTCTGACATCTCAATTCTGACAATTATTAAAGCCTTCTGCAGGCTCAGCTCACAGACTAAAATAACACAGCTCTCCTTTTGATGGGCCATGGCAAAAACACTTGGCCAGGCCTTCTGAGCGGCTGAATATCGAGGCAGTTGGAGAACTGATGAGTTTGGACCCACTTTCAAATGCTGTCAATGCCTAGCAGGCTCCTTTCCTTGTGCCGTCCGCACAGGCTCACCTTTGCAAGGCAGAAGCAGGCCAGCATCCTCACTCGGTAGAAACACTGCTCCTGCTCCAGTATATCGGTCAGGGCGAGCCGCGAGGCTGGAGTGGGGAACTTTTCCAGTGCCAGAATGGCTTCTTCTTGTGCAACGACATCTCTCTCGTATCGAAGCTGGTACTGCCACATGAAATCAGACTGCTCAAACTCCACCTTCCTCAGCACGGACATATCAGGGTCTATTCTTATCCAGAGCAGAGGGGAATCAGCACTAAGACAGACATGAAAAACATCAACAGTTGACAACTACAGTTTGCAACAGAACTCAAGAGATGCTGCAAAACCTCCTATGAGTTACTGTAGAGCATTTCAACTCAAAGAACCATACAAGAATCTGAGTCAGAGGGGACTCGTGGAAGTCAGCTGATCCAATCACTTGCCTCTAGGATGCCCATTCCGTAGCCTCCCAGGGGAGCCTGTCCAAACCTCTGGCTTGTCAAATGAACAGTGCTTTGGCATTTTCAACTGATAGATCTGAGCTCACGGTAAACTTTACCCTCAATATACTTAATTCTACCTCCTCAGGCACAACAACCTTCGTAAGGCAGTAGCACTTCATCATCTTCTGGAGTTCTAGTAGAAAACACCCAACAGTCTGGTGGTAAACACTAAATGTGTATGGTAACTGCTCTTAAAGGAAATCAAGAGCGTTTACACCTTTCAGGTGAAAGGCAATCTGTCCTTATCCAGTGACACCATCGGACTTCAAGAACAGGTTATCTATTTCCCTCAAGCAGCAAACAAGGTACCGAGCCTGTCAGTATTTCTGAGAGAGCTCCTGGCTCTAGCTCTAGGAGGGCAGAGAGGGTATTTGTACTGAGCAAGAATTTGCTTTCACAGAGCTAAACGGTTCCAGCTGAAATTGATGCCACTGTGAACTTCAGTACAAAGCATTTCATCACTTATTTTCAATCTGAAAGGATTCTTCTGTAATTAACCACAGATTTCAGGAACTTGTCTGTCTTAGTGCCAGCTAAAGGGCCCAGAGTCCCACTGAGAAGCTCCAGCGCCTAACTCACTCCATAGCAGAGAGGTCCATGTCCACCTCTTCTCCATTCATCAGTGGAATCTTTTTCTTCTTATTTCTATTAAGAAAAGAGAAAAATAGGTATTAGTTGCTACACTAGGAAAACTAAATTTACTAACGGAGCCTAAGCCTGCAAAAGCCCCGTGTATTTCACCACATGGGAAAATAATGGTCTCTCCAGCCAAACAACTCACAAAATCAAGCTTGTTCGAGTAATAATCACCAATACTTCAAGCAGGTTTGAACTCAACTCCCCCATTGCAGGTGGACCATTTTAGGAATCAACTTGGAGAAGCCAGAGTCCAATCAAATTGCTTAGGAAATGGAGATAACCTGTTCTGGAAACGCGTTACTCTTCCTGTTCATCAGGTTTAGTGAACACTCCTGCACTCTTAGAAGGAAACAATGGGAGTGCCTCACTCACACTGAGGCATTCCACTAGCCTACATGTGTCTGCCCTCTGATCTGCCTTTCTCCCTCAAAGGCATTATGAGTAGTGATTAGAGTCTCCATTCAAACCTGTTCCAACCAAGTGAGCTTTACAGACGTTTCACACAATTACTGAGAACGAAGGCCTGCATAGAAAATCCGAGGGTTCCTACTGGCCATGAACAGGAGCAGCTTCTCTCTGCTCCCCTTGTATCACAGAATCATACAATCCCCGCAGCTGCAAAGGACCTCCAGGATCACCCAGTCCAGCCCTCATCCCAACAGCTCCCCAAACCCCAGACCATGGCCTCAAGGGCTCTGGCTACCCAATTTTCAGACCCCTCCAGGGATGGGGACTCCACCACCTCCCTGGGCAGCCTAGTCCAGTGCCCAACCACTCTCTCAGCAAAGAGCTTCTTCCCAACATCCAATCTACCTTCCCCCAATGCAGCTTGAGGCCATTGCCCCTCATTCTACCAGACAAACCTTACTCAGTAACACTAAGAAAATATAAACTGACGACTGAAGGCAGAGTATCTTTGCCATCAGCTGCACTGCCTGCTTTCACACCCCCTTTCTGAAAACACGTACGCTTTGTATTCTAGTCCTTACCTCCTGCTTTTAGAATGGCAGGGGATATCATGTTTGAGACTGTTCTCCTCAATCTGTAACGTGTGGTTGAACGATCCATCGAGTTCTTGCACCGTCACTTTGAGAGGGCCCTTGGGAGTTCACAAGATTTCGTCATTAACATTAGAGTTCTGCTCATTAATACCCACACCACGCAGAAGAAACACGGAAGGTTGACCTCACCACGTATTTCTGGGTCCCGGGAGATGTGTAGTCTTGCTTTATTTCCAGCTCCAACACATTCCTTTTTCTGTTGAACGCAAAGCTGCCATAAAACTTCACCACTCCGCTCTGATCTCTAATGAGCAGTATAGGAATTGTCATACGCCACGCAGTCGCTACAGACAACCTCACTCTCGAGGCTGCCAAGCTTTACACAGGTTTATTTGCACAATTTCCCATCCCCAGAACATCAGGAAGATGCTAATGTTCCTGGAATTACTCCTTCATCTGTTATTTGCACGAAGCCACTAGTGTATTCATAGGAACACTCCAACACCAGACTGCCCAAAGGTCTCAGCATTACACAACTGCTCTCTCACATCTTGACCCTTACAGGAAGGAGCTTCCACATTCAGGGAGACTTCTTACCACCCCTGCATTATTAACTTTGCTCCCAGAACACAGCTGTCTGACTGGATACCTCAGAGGTGACTGGGTATGGCTGCAGAGCAAGTGCATTTCCATGGAGAACCCGTTTTCCTCCAGTGCTTGGCACAGCTAAGCATGGAAACCAGCGCAACGTGCATGTCTCCCTTCTGAATGCTCCTGACACAGACATAAATTCACTTCTGATACTGCTCCAGCAACATCCATTCTAATGCTTCCTAGTTCGACACGGAGATGCATTGACTTTAAGTATCTAAATATCATTATCTCCTGCTTCCAGTTACAACAGGAAGGTGTGGTTTTGCTGCACTCACTATGATGTTGAGCCTGCGCTCACGGTAATTAAACCCAACAATTAGGTCTGTTAATGGGAGCACATTCAAATTTACTCTCATATGAATTCAAAGTAAGAGACCCTTTGAGTAGAATCACTGGAACTTGAGCAGCCAAGACACAGAGGGTTTCTCTTACCCAGCACTGGAACACTAACACAAGTTACCAGGTTATTAAATGGGGGGGCATTCGAAGCTTCAGAGTGTTTATTTCACAGTGATTTACTGGAAATCACATCTTAAAACGCAGCAGACTACAGCACTTTCCATGTCAGACCTCAGCATATTTCTATGGGCAGTGTCCTCTGGAATCCCTTCAGTATAATTTGGCCCTGGATTCCAGAGGAGTGCTTGTGCTTCTTTCAAAGCAGAACTTAAAATCATGAGATCCCTCCCGGTAAAGAAGATGTGAAAAAGCCAGCACAGTCCAAATGCCTGTGAAAGGTCTGGGAACCTACGTCTCCTACACCCATCTGACTCAAAGCATAATGTCCTTCACTATTTTCAGCGAAGCTGTTTCATCCTTGTCTTTACACTCCCTTAGCAGTGCCAGTGAGAAAACAAATTCATTCCCCGTACTAACAATCCCGAGCAGGAATAAAAAGGATACACCCACTGCTTTATTAAAGGTTGGATGTCTTTGCCAGAGACATTTGAGATAGATTTCAAAAACCCAGATGTGGAAACCAACATCTGACTCCACATGTGTGACTGGAACTTCTGAGATGAAGCTGTGCTGGCCAGACTCAACAATTTGTTGAAAACCTAAAATGATAAAATGATTATTTTCACTAAATATCCCAGCACAGAAAGCAAGCTTTCCTGTTTAGTTGCCACCAGAGGCCAATACACCCATTCTGTGATGGCTGGCCTCGAGCAGCGCAGCCTTCATCGAGCCAGTTATGAAGCAGAGGGAAACGGGTGCACAGGCACACACAAAACCCATCAGAAAACCATCAGCCTTCTGGAGCCAAACAGATCACAGACTGCGTCTGCTTTTCAGAACTCCTGCACTTAGCAGGGTCTCTGCTTCGCTAGTCCTTGTGAAAAACCCCAAGCTACGATTACAGTTTGATGAGGAAAGCTTCAACACCGGCTCACCTGCTGAACTCTCAACCTGACACCTGCGTGCAGTTCCCCTAGCACAAGGGATTACTGAACAGCAGTCCAAGCGCAGGCAAAGGGTGGTCTGCGTTGGGCAGAACCGTGTCAATACCTACTTGCAACATGAACTCCATGCTGATCCTGTTCTCGATCAGCCTCATCACCAGATGCGCTTTACACTGGAACATCGTGTAGTACTCCCAGGACAGCGTGTGAGGGTGTTTGATAGAGAAATGCAAGTGTGATGCAGGGCTGGGAAAACAAAACCACAACAACGTAACCGGTCGCTACCTTGCCTTGGACACAATGAAACTTCAAATACTAATTAATTATAATGATAACATTAATTAAAATATGCTAAAATATGCAGACTCCAGCTGCACCCACTACAAGTTGCTGCTCTGAAGTTATCAGTCATGACACATGGCTGTGTACCCCTGGTACCGGGGAGCTGGCACACAGCAAGGGCTGTGCAGACACCACCACCACGTAATCCAGGCCTCTGTGACTGTAAAGACAGTGACAGCAGCAGCAACCAGAGCAAGGAACCAGTGACCTGAGTCTGGAAATCACTCATGAATTAGCCTGCCCTCTGCTCTACTCCCATTTAAAGCTGTCCAGACCCAGCGAGCATTTTCTACTCAAATAATGGTTGAATTAGAGAAAAGGCAGAGCTTCAAACTCCACAGCAGCCTGCCAGGGGATGACCAAAGGCCTTGCCTGCACTTCGAGACTTCAGGTATCAACTCTAAGCTTTCAGGACTTGGGCAGCTGAGCTCTTAAAGCAGGTGACATGCCAAGGAAGACAGGCAGAGCACTGTGTCAGTGCCGCCACACTGCCTCTGCAATCTGAACTATCCATAGAATCATTGAATCCTTAGGTCACCCCGTCCAACCCCCCTGCCACAGCAGGATCACCCAGACCNNCTCCCAGCTCCAGAGCCCCAGCTCTCTCAGCCTTTCCTCATCAGGGAGCTGCTCTCCTTCCTTCACCATGCTCCTGCTCACACACCCTTCATGACGATAAGCACAGTATTCTCCATGGCTTAAGTTTGTTGCAGATCACAGTGAAACCTCGAAACTCTGGACGAATCTGCCCAGACCTAACACAGTACCCTCACCAAAAACCACCACGAGCAAAGCACTCAAACCCCTGTGACTGTCAACACCCAGAAAATGGTGTAGCTGTGGAGGACTCATCTGGCTGGGAAACTAACCCCTGTAACTCCCTGAGTTCAGAAAACACTGCCTTTTTTAACATTTCTCCAAAAAATCACCAACTACCACTATGCAAACCTTGAACGGATTATCTGTGCTCTTCCTGCAGCTCTAAACGAGGAGCTTTAATAAAAACTGATTAAGAAATCTCAGAATAAGATTGCAAGGTCAGAACTGAGAGTGGGAAAAGAGCAACAGAAAAGTTACGATCCTGGAAGAAGCCTAAAGAGTACCAACCACTCCAGAAGCTGCTCCTGCCAAAATTCTGGCTCCATAGTCTCCCTCTCCCTCTTACTACACAGTAGTTTCTTAGCAGCATTAAGTACATTCAGGGTACTGGACTTCAAGATGTAAATTGAAAGAAAAATAAACCATTAGATAGCCAAGATGTGTTTTATGAGACCTGGAACAGATGCCGCAGGCAGCTGAAGGTCTTCAGCCTCCAGCCCTGTGCTACCTAACATGCCCAAGGCAGATATTAGCAGCCCCATAAAAACACACCCTGTAGTGCCTTGCAGCTTAAGCAAACATACTTGTCTTTCTCTTTTCCTCCTCCGAATATCGGATGCAGTAAAACTCCACCAGTCTTCAGCTCGAACGCCACTATTTGATCCAACTCCTACAAAGCAGGGAAAGGATTAAAGGCAGAAAGGCTTTTCATATGATCGCCCAGGCTATGCCCCCTCATTAAACCTGTCACAGACACAGAAGCATTTCAGAATGAGTCCCTCAGCATGGCAAGCAATACCAAGCCTGCGATGAGGAGCCCCTCGGGTTAGCAATCCAGTTCTTCCAGTGGGAAGAACACACACCTCCTCCTGTGGCCTCAGAGCACTCAGAATGCCAGGCACAGACACAAACTTTCATGAGAAGAAACCCCTTCAACTGCATTTGGTTACTGCTTTATTTAGTACTGAAATGATGCTGAAAGATACCTGATCCAAGCTCAGAGCAGAGCCCTTCCAAGCTATCTGGATGGCCATCTCAGCACAACAAATTTGCCAGTTACACCTCTTTATGAGCCCTTTATTCATGAAGTACAATCTTCTACGGCCTGCTTTTGGGCACCAGCCCACACAGGAAGAAAACTAACCGCACAGGGATGTGGTGAATAAGGAGGCAGTCGTAGAAGTATAGTCTTATTAGCATGTTTTGTGCTTTCCCTTCAAACAGGGGGTAAAAGTATGGCAGCTCTAAGTTTTGTCACTACTGCCCAGTCCCTTCACTTGCAATGCAAAGGCATAGGTGCAGCCTGGTTTTCACTGCAGCCGCTCCGATGTCTGAAAGACACAGAAAACACTACCGTGTGGTTACCTGCTTAATCCAGTGGCGATACTCATTAACACCAAAGGTTTTCTTCATCCAAAGGCCATAAATATAGCCAGAGATTCCCTTGAGGACCCATTCATCTGACCTACAACAAGAAGCATGAATTCTACCACTTCAGAAGGAGCTGGGTAAGGGACGGTATTTGCAGCAGCTCAAAATAGCCACAATTTTCAGCAGGTTATATAACTCCTCTAAGTCAACAGGAGTCTGATGAGCTGTGAACTAATTTATGTAACTTGGCACCTGGGTGGGACTGATGAAACTGAAAAGCCAGTGAAAACTGCATTTTCCCAAAGCAGCCCAGATTAAAATACAAACCCAAACGACTTCAGCTGAAGCAGTAACAACAGAACAGTGGATAGGGACACTCCAGTCCAAGCAACTGTTGATCTGTAGGCTCTTAACATCCTAACACCTCAACAAAGCGCAGGCCTGGGCAGTGAGTAGATAAAACACCACCTCCCAGTTGGGTGAGAACCCATTTAAACACCTTCTCTGAGATTTATGTTCCAACAGAGAAAAATATGGGCAAAACTGCAGCAAGTAGAATAAAAGAGAAGAAGAGGGAGGAAAATCTTCACTATGAGAGCTGGATAGCAATAAGGAAGAGAGCAAGAAAAATTCTAACAGCAGGAATCTTATTTTCACTTTCTTCCACAGTTACTGCTCCAGTTATTCCCCTGAAAAATGCAAATACATGTTTGAGCTGCCTAGATTTTCCCCATTTCCTAGGGAGTAAAATACTTACCAGGACATTCTGGATATGAAACATCCAAAGAACTGCTGGGCCAGGGCCTGGGCTAAGCATCTCCTTGTCAGCGGGGTTTCATCTATGATCATTGCACTGTGCAAGAGGTTCGTGCTGGAGCCCCAGACAAAGACAGAAACAAAGCATGAGCAGCAGCTCCCCAGAAGCCAATCAGACACCTTGGTTTAAAAACCAAAGTCATTCCTTCACTGGTTTCCAGTGAGAGAGCAACAGCTCTTTTTTCAGTACCCTTAAACAGGCATGCATCCTGCTTTTCTCAGCTCTGTACCACTGTCTGTGTAGAACCAAAGCAGCTGGGTTTAACTGGTCCAACTCTCTTGGATTCCAGCTACCCTATCCCAGCCGAACTAAAACAAAACCTGCTGCACTTAATCTGGTCTTCAACATGTCATGCATGGTGTTTCTAACCCAGAAAGAAAAGCTGCCTCCTTTTCTTAAAGACCCAAACCCAACACCTCGATCACAGATGAAACTGGATGCAGTGTTAAAAGCCTGTAACAGCAAGAAAAGCCGGCCTTTCCAAACCAGAGAGCCCAAAACCCAGGCTACAACAATAGGAGCTTCATGGATTCTCAGTAGTCTTGCACCTACAGCTTCTAAGCCAGTGGCTTCAGAAGTGCAACTGCCTTAAATACTAACCTGAAAATACTCATGGATGCATAAGCAGCTACCTCAACATAAGCTTCGTCTATAAAAACAGTCTTGAAACAAGAATACGGGTAGCGGCAGGTAAGAATCTCCTCGTAAAATTCAAACACCTCATGAAGGTAGGACGTGGTGTGTTTGAGCAGCGGCAGCAGCTGGGGCAAGCAGAAGTGAGTCACCTACGAACAAAAGAGCATTTGGTAGCAGATTGGCAAACACATCTGTGGAACCCCCTGAACATCTCTTGATGGGCAGGAACCCTCGGTATCACTGCTCTTCCACAAACTCCGGCTGTCCAATTCAGTTCTCAATTGTGCAGCAACAACTGGGTTTAAAGCTATTCTGCTTTTACCTGCTCCAATTAAATTAGCCCCATGAGTTCCTGCACGAAAGGAGTCACTGCTCAGGCAAAGGCTTTTGTTTGTAGATAAATACAGGCCTTACTTCACAGGTGAAGTATCCAGACATAACCATGTCTGACCAATGTATCCCGGACGCAACACCAGGATCAGCACAGGAAGCAAAAAAAGGAGGCTTCTATCAAGATGATTACCTCGTGCATGTATGGATCCACGAGGATTTCAAAAGGCCCTATTGCCAAGGAGATGTTGGAAGCTGCAGTCGGGATGGTTAACATGTAGTGGAAAGTCTTCTTCCTCATGTCATGGGTATACACAGTTTCCACCAAATCCCCGTTCGAAACGGCCACCATGGCAGCATCTACAGTGTACTCGAGCTTCCAGGTGCACAGCTCCGAATACGAATCAACACAGGGAAACCAAAACCTAGGGGAGGTAGCACAGGCTTTAGGATGCCTCCAATAGATAAGAATTCAAAGAACTTCTTTGCATTTCCTAGACTTTAAGACTAAACAGGAACTAAAGTCTGATGCTCAAAGACAGGGTTCTTACCTTGTAGAATTCTGATAACCACATGAGAAGACGTGAGCCCCTCTTTCCGCCATACTGCCTTCCATGTTGGGCACCACGAAGTGCAGACCTCCTTTCGGCTGGTCCAGAGAGAAGTTGATATGCACCTTCAGGACTTTCAGCTCTGCAGCACCAAGACAAAACCCAGGCTAAATCCAGACAATCCACGTGGCAGACCTTTCAGAATAATGACTCACGTTTGGACTCGTGGTCTTTCAAGCTCATGTGTTTCATGCTCATGGAGCTGCAAGTCCCCTTACAAAGCACAGCGCAAAGCTGAGATCTCCTAAGCTCACACTACAGCATAGGAATTCATAGTAATCTGGATTAAAGAATAAAAACTGCAGCTGACGTCCTGCTCCATCTTCCAGCTCCACAATAAAGAGTCTTTAGACCCTAGCCGTGGCCCCCTTAGTACCTTGCTGAAAACGTGTTCAACAAAAACCTGCCTACAACGGGCACATTGTTAAAAGGCATGTTACTGTCACCTGCAGGTTCTTAAACCTCCTATTAGCCTTCTTCCTGTAACTCAAGTGTCTTTGATTCAGCTCGGCTTCACGGAGCTCTCACCTATGAAGAGCCTGGCAGGAAAAGCAATTCAAAACTACCGTGAAATTTCTCCAGCCACTCTCACCAAATTCAACCCCTGGCCTTGCGAGTTGAAAAGAAAACTGACAGCCATTTGAATGTTCTCCCTTCCAGGCCTGCGAGTACAACAGCAGGGATTTCAACAGAAAGGAAGAGAGTGCTTCCCCATTAGAATGTATCTGACAACAGCGAGCAACCTGCTCCTGGGTACAGTTACCCTCCTCTCACAGGACTCACAAATCCAGGGGGAAAAGCGACAAAACCAGGTAAGGAAACAACAAATGGAATGTGAAAGAATCATAGAATTCTAACACATGGAATTGACTCAACCCTTGTAAGAAAACAAGCCGTGGTGGAGGATGATTTCTTACAATGCTTGTTCCGGGTTATCAGGTTGTGAAGTAGTCTACTCCTCACTACCAGCTCAATTTTAACATGACTGCTCTTCACAGCAAGATGGGGACAACACTAATTCAGGCCTTAAAACAACTGTATTTAGACAGATCTTTGTGAATTCTTCT
This sequence comes from Upupa epops, assembly GCA_013397515.1. Classification (NCBI taxonomy): domain Eukaryota; kingdom Metazoa; phylum Chordata; class Aves; order Bucerotiformes; family Upupidae; genus Upupa; species Upupa epops. The sequence continues at coordinate 43,693 of VZRI01006714.1, read as the reverse complement.
CTTCACTGCATCCCAGACATTTTAAAGTGGCTTCAAAGCTACAATTCAGCACCCAAAATACTCCACTACACCCACTTCCCTGTGTGCAAAGAGTGTCAAGAAACCTTGCAAACACTTCTTCATGTTCCCAAGGCTCGAGAAGGTGCTTTTCAGACTTCAACCACAAAGATAACGATGAGAAAAAAAGGCAGCAGTAGCCATCGCTTCATAAAATAATGTAATGCTACTTCTAACTCTTGGCTAATGACTCCACGACATCTGAAATTACACTGCCAGAACGGTCTCTTTACTTTACCATCAACATGCTTCCACAGCTCTGAGGGAACCTTAATGCAGAGTTCTCCGTTTCCAGCATCTGGGTCCACAGCACTGACCGCGGCAGCATAGGCGTTGGAAAAATAGTTGAGATTCCTCCTGTCAGAAATACCCAGTTAATTCCTGAAGTACACACTGAGCTACAACAACCAACTTCGGAAGTGATGGGATTTCTATACCAAACGACACAGTGCGCAGTTCAAACAGGTCCTTCTTTGTTCTAAAAGGAAGGGAGGGATAGAAGGAGGAGTAAAGACTAGATTTCAAAACCCAGACCTTCAAGCTAGGCTCTTACAGAACAGCTCTGTGATCAAAAAAGAGTTGTGCCGTAAAAATCGCCGCTGGACTGAAAGGGAAATGCACAGTGTTCTTTTCTTCCCAATAAGAGTAATATTTATGTTTACTGGAAGGGGAATAAAACAGTCTTTTTTGGAAAACTGAGGATGAAGTGTGTGTTTGTTCCAAAGGTCTGTCCTGAAGACCTGCAGTTGTGGTTATCCACTGCTTTTCTAAATGCTGCATGACTTTACCCTGGCAAGGCTTTTCCTCCCCCCACTGCACCCCTTAGCTTGATGGATACCAGTAATTGTATTTCATGTAGCACAAAAAACATCAGAAGCCTGAGCTTTGGCCTTACATACAAGTATGTGCTAGACTTTTTAGTCTCCTTTTATTTAGGATGCAGACTAATTCTTCTAATCAGGGTTTTTCAAAGCCTAGATGTGAAGAGAAAGTCTGAACTGCTTATCAGGTGTTCTGCAGAATTTAGGTACCAAAACCAAACCCAACCACTGTGGGGGCAGAGCTGCAACCAAGCATAAAGCTACCATGGAATCACAGACCCAAAGAAGAGCTTGGGTCTTAACCTGTGGCTGTGGAGCCCAACACGGAGCAGACATGACCTCATGTCAGGCTTTTACTTCAATCTGAGCATTCTCTATTCAACACCCACAGAAGAAACAGCATTCGATCGGCACCTTACTTAGAAGAGTGAAAGGTACCTAGCCATGGCAGCAGCATCCTGTAAGTCTGGGTACTTCAAACACCAGGCTTACGTTCCTAGCCGTATTCCACAGCTAAACCACTGTGCTACAACACTGAAATATATTGGGAACATATTTTCATGCAGTTCTGAGTATTTGGCAATAACAGCACATGAATTCCCTGGCACCACTATCAAGACTGTGAATGTTAGGAGCAGTAAACTTGTCTACTCCGCTTGGAAGCTTCCAAAAATGGAACTTGAATAGTAATGGGGAGCATATGAGCACAGGAACACCCAAACACCAAGGTCTAATAGTCATTTTCTCCTCAAGTGTACCTAAAGAGAAGGTATTTTGCCAATAGGTTCTCAAAGCACAAGGTCGAATTTGTGCTTTGGAATATACTGTAAGAAACTTCACCCGTGGCTCCTGAACAATCCAAACCCACTCCAACCCAGCCGATGTGCTGTCTCCTAGTCCCAGACATATATTCCTACTCCCCCAGTCACTACTGTTGGTCTGACCCTGCTGTGATGCTGCTGACAGCACCAAATGGAAAATAGAAAAGCCTTTCAACTGGAGCAGCTCCTTAATCTGACGTATTGGCAAGTGAAAAAAGTGCTGCTACTGAGGCAGGAGAGAATGCAAATCACCATCATAACCACCCTGATCCCTATAGCTTCCAGTCGGAAGGGAAACAAATCCTATTGCAAAAACCCTCTTTAAAAACAAAACAACTGCATGGCTACCAGCTGGCTTAACAATTAAAGCCTGAACAGAAACAACAGATCCTGCTCCACTATAAGGTCTCACAGTTTTGATTTGTAATCTAAATTCTGCTCTGAATACAGACTATTTCTGACTGAGGATCCCTTTTCAACACATCAGGGAGAATCTGCTGTGAGTCTGAGGACTGTGATGAGTTTGTGGTTACAGTTTAAACACCAATGGGTTCACAGGCAGGAACAGGTTCTGATTTTACAGCAAGAAAGGGAGACTCTACAAGGCTCAGCACTTAACGGAAAGCTGTCCATTCTGATATTTCTATTTCTGTGAAGCGTTCCAGTTCAAAGGGGTGATTCACTGTAAGGGAATCCGTTAAAGCCTTAGTCCCACAGATTAATTCTTTCAGAGGTCAAGCTCTTCTCAATAAACTGGATGTGGCCATTTTAACACAAGCACAGCACCTGCCAGAACTTACAGCTCAAGGAACAAGGATAAATTTTCCTAAAGCTAAGTGTAGGTTAGCACAGCAGTCATGGTTTTTCCTGGTAGAGACACATTATCAGAACTCACCCAGAGCACTGTCAATTACAGCTACTATTTGGTTCCAAATACCTTAATGCCAACTTTGCAGAGCATCTCTCACTACGAGCTGTAGCAGTGCTACCTCACTTACAGCCCAAACTACTATAAACTATTTTATAGAGGTACTACAGTAACATCTATAAACTGCTTTCTTCCTACAGTAGTTAAGACCAGCTTGGCAAAGTAAGGTCTTTGATCCACACGTAATCCACAAACCTTCATTACCTGCCATTCATTTACTACCCCATGTTGCTTCCTGGATACAATCAGCACATGGTTTTGGAGTCCAGCCTCAAAGTAGATGACGTTGCCAATGCTATACACAACTTATTTAAAATACATATACAAATATGCACACACACAGGTGATTTATTCCTAAGGCACAATCTGAATCTAGCGCACACTGAAAACCCTGATTTTCATTCTTGCCCAAGGTTAAGGGCTTTTTCATCTCCTTTTTCCCATGTTCTCTACACCTGATCATTTCTAACAAGGTCTGTGCTGAATTTACAACTAGCTAAGCATCAGCCATGGAAATGAAGGCTGTTTATTGCAGCTAAACCCCACTTGCTCAGTCTACCAGTAAGTTTTCTATTCAGTGCACAGGCTAAAGGCTTAAACAGCTTTTCAACCCTGAAGCGTAGTTACTGCACAAACATAGAGCACCTGACAAGGAAAAGTAGCAGCATCACCAGCGTCACTTAACTCAGATCAAACCACCACATCGAAACGACAAGCTGCTGCTGTGGATCAAGCAAACAAGAGACCTCCTTTGCTTGTTTTAACATTAAAAGGGGGTGAGATACAAGCCGTTGTCTCAGTTATCAGAACACATGCGGACATTTCTGCATACTGTAGCCCAGGGAAAGAAACCTCCCTTCCCCTCTCTATTGATAAAAATCAAGAAAGCAACAACTTGCAAGAAGAGGGACAGAAGCAGCTGTACCATTCAACTCATCAGCCCTGAGCCAAGGCCCAAACAGACACTCTCCAAAGCTGCTTGCAGTCTTTACAAGATTTCAAACTCCTTGTTAGAAGTATGAGCAGAACGGGCTTCTCTGCCACCTTGTGTACACATGGTAAAACACTCTGAGCTGCTTTAGCCTTACAGCACTGCCCAGATGTTTGCCAGGCAGGGTGTAAGTGACTGCGCTGTGCAACTTCATCTGTCCCACTGTGAAAAAGCTATGAGGTCCTGAAGCCTCAGGTATTTGCAGGTAAACTTTTCTTTATTTCCAGGTAAAACTTTGTTCTTTCAGTTCTTACAGGCAATTATGGTTTGGGGCTGATGGCTGAACTGGCTACAGTATAGAGCTGTACACGACACATCCAATCTGACACTACACAGCATTAAAATCAGATGGGTTCTGCAGGACAAAGTGCCAGAACATGGCAGCTTTGGTCTGTGTAATATTGCACGGATGCAACCCAACTGTGCTGAACTAAAAACAAGCAAAGCAAAAGCACAGACCCAAACTAAGGGCAGTCCTCTCATGGAGGAACTCTGATACACATGGAACTGCTCTGCTGGAAAACGTTCCTTATAAGAATATAAACACAATGCTGTTGCCAGAATAACATAACCCAGTTTTCTTCAAACCAATCTGAGCTGGGCACAGACAAACACAGAGACCATCAACGATCATTTTAGCCAAAGGTCACCAAGGATAAAAACTGAGGACACCCAGCACAGAGAACACTACTGGCGTCCACTGCTTTCCCCCCACCCTCCATAAAGTGCTTTTCAAAAAGGTTCTGGTATTTCAAAAATACAATACAAACACTAGTAAAATAAATTCAAAAGAAGAACACTGTAGGAGTTGGAATAATTGCTAAAACACTTTATGAAATCCTGTCACCAGAAGCAAGTGACTGTTAGGATACCACCAGGTAAAACTTGCCAGTACAATTCAACGGGTTATGCTTGACTACAGCTGTAGAGTTTCAAACAAACCCATCACTTACTGCTTCGACTCATGGTGACAAACCTCCAGCGTTGGATCGTTATAGATGAAAGCAGCTTCTAAATCATTGACTCTGACTCTGTAAATCCGGCACTGTTTACTGTTCAGTTTGATTCTGTTCAGGTTTGCAACCGTGGGAAATATTGTCAGTTCCACATAACCCTAGGAGAACACAAATGAAAACCTTCTGTAAAAGCATTACCAACTCACACGGCAGACAGGACACCTATAGGCATATTAATTATGTATCTACAATATCTGTGCGTGCAAATGTATTTAAAAGTCTTTTGAATGTGTTTCAAAGGGACCAGTTGATTTAAATAGTGGGGTTTTTCCTTTACTTTAAAAGGAAACTGGTTTTCCTCTTTTAGATGTCTAGGATCCCTTTTCTTCCATGTCCTTCAGCCGGTGAATTTTGCCAGCTGTGAAATAAAGCTACACAGAAAGGTTCCACGTGACTGACACATGACACACTTGTTTACCTGAAGATGATCTGCCTCTACTGACCAGATTCCAAGGTATTAGCATCACTGTGGTCTATGCTTTAGGTTTGGGTACCTGAGCTTGAGACAACAGGTTTTAAAAGCTAAGCAGGATCCATTTGGGCAGTTTCACAAGAAGCCTCAATGACTCCAGGCCTGAAATCACCAAAGTCTCCTCTAAACCCCAGAGAACTCACACCTAAGCTAGAAAACTCCCTCCCTAACTGTTATCACCACGCTGAACAGCGATTATGAAATGCACACTGCTTTGCAGTATTGCTTACAATGCAGTGGCCTTCTTTTAGAAAGCCTTCCCTTACAGAAATTCCAGTGCTCCCACTTCAATTCATCCCAATTTGACACGGCTCAAGGAATGACAGACTTAGGAGTGGCATGAGATTACAAAGGATAAAGAAATTGGACACTGGAATTAGCTTGTGCATGCAGCTGTTTCCTCTAAAGACATGAAGAAACCCCAGACTTTTAATTATTATGTCCAATTTTATTAGGAAATACTTACTACAACAGACTTTCTCTGAAAATTGATGTTGTTGATACAAACTACTTGGTGAGTTGTGCTGGGAAAAAAAGAGAGAATTCGAAATAAGTAAGGTTTGGCACAAAGTCCAGCATTTCAAATAACATCTTAACCACATTTTTAAGAAAGAACTTATACACAACGTACATCCACACAGGTTAAGCACTGCCTACAGCATAACAATTCACCATGGTCTAAAGCTCTTACATTGTTCCAAGCCAAACACCAAATAGAAGTTGTACAGAACAGCTCCAATAAAACCAAACATGTATAACACCAGTATGAATATTACTGGTAACACAGGGAGGTGACATTGCTTTTGAACATCACAGTAAGTAAAAACACACCTTCCCTAATAGCACAGAATCAAGTTCCACCAGTGCAGTGATGTGCAGTGTTAGAAACAGCATAAGGCCACAATATTTGCATTCAGAAAGCTATGGAAAAATCTACCTTTTGAGTGGACTCACATCCATAAACTGCAAAAGCAGGTACTACATGGCAGAGATACAGGATGCACTGCAACAATGAGTATGGCATAAGGATTTCTGATTTGAAATAATGGTAATATATTCATCAGGATGGGTACCTTAAGCACACCAAATTCTGAATGATGCATTACAACTCCTGCTAAACACAACTCTGGCTGAACAATCCAGATAATCATCCCTATTTTCTTACAGCTCTAGGAAGCTATTGCTGTATTTTGACCCTGTAGTAGGTAGGACTGTCATCACACTTCATGGAAGCATCACTCCTGATTCAAGATGCAACCTTGAAATAACCGTAACGCCGCATCACACCTTACATGCACCTGCTCACGTACCCTGGGCATCAAAGTGCCTTTGCATCAGTTGAGCAAGTTCACTCAAAATTCTTACAAGGGCGTGATAACACCTTGCAGCCAGTGATGGATTCAAACATTAGCTACACATTGAAATGTGTTTGACAACAAGCACGATTACGCTTAGAAATACATGTGTGTTACAGAGCTATGAAGAAATCAAGCAGATATAAACACTCCAACAGAAACCCTCTGCTGTTCTGCAGCTTGTTTACAACCAAAATAATGCGTAGCAACGACTATTTGCTTTACAAAGCTACCAGACACAGACAGAAGCATTTTATCTGTACATATACGCATACATAAAGACACAGGCCCTTCACATCAAAGGGGTTTGACACAGCAGGGAGAAGTAAACCATGGCAGCACGGTCTGCAGTGCTGATACTGCGCAGAGAGACCTCCAGGATCTGAAGTGCACAAGGTAAATACCTTTACAGGATGAGGCTGATGGATGACAGGCTCGCTGACCTTGAGTGTTTACACAACAAAACCACCCCCCCCAGCCCAGATGCTCTGGATGCTGCACCAGCACAGCAGCTGACGGCAAATACACTCCCCAGCAGCAAATAATCACTGCGGAACCTGTGGCCTGTTTCAACGCGCCCCGGTTTCCAACACCGCAACTTGAAAATAAAAAAGATACTTATAATTTGTAAGGTCTCGGGCTCTCAAATCCTTTGTCTCCTTTCTTCCTGTTCATCCTGACCAGCAGCACCAAGCACTCTCTGCGGGCCGTCACACCGCCACCAGCACCATCCTCGCTTGACGGGTCCGTGGAGTTCCCTCCGTGCTGGGCTGGACGCGGTCACTCATTGCCCCGGCGACGCGGTGAGTTCCATTGCTCAGACACCTCCATACCGGCGTCACAAACGACACTCGGGCTCTCCTAGCAACTCAGCCGAGCGCAGCTCCCCGCTGCGGGCACGATACCAGTCCCCAGGCGCCGCAGTCCCCGCCGCCGCCTACATCCACCTTCCGCGGGGCTCCCTCTCAGCAACACGCCCACTGGCCAGCAGCACCGCGCTCCTCCGCCGCCGCCGCTGTGGCCGCCATCTTGCCGGCGACCTTTGACCGCCGGCAGTTGAAAGGTCACGGCCCGTTGAAGGGAGCTGTGTTTATTGAAGCCTTTTGGAAGACGGTGGCGCCCAAGGGCGCGGTGCCGCCTTCACAAGAAAATAAAAACATCTAAAAATTAAAAAAAGAATAAAACACAAGAGGACCCCGCGCAGGGTCACGCTCTGCCGCGCATGCGCCCCGCGCTGGGCGGGGCTGAGGGAGGCGGGAAACGCTGAGGGCGCTGAGGGCAGGGCGGGCGGCGGCAGCGCGGGCCGTGCCCAGGGAGCCCTGTGGGGCTGATTCACAGCCTGGCACTGACCTCAAGTGGTCCCACAGCTGCCCTCTGCGTGCTTGGGCAGGACATCTGCCCCGCGCACCCCTCACCACGCGGGCAGTGGCACTGAAATGCTTGAACTCCAGGAGGGGCCAGATCTAAGGGCTCAGGGGAAGATGTTATCATAGAATCATTGGGTTGGAAGGGAGTGCTGAAGGCCATCCAGTCCAACCGCCCTACAAGAAGGGCCATCAGTCACCAGATGGCCCAGAGCCAAATCCAGCCTGACTTTGAGTGGCTCCAGGGATGGGGCCTCCACTACCTCTGGGCAGCCTGTTCCAGGGAACCCCCAGCCTCAGATTCAACAGCTTTTTTCTTCCTGTCTGACTTCAATCTGTCCTTTTCTGTCTTTGCTTTTGTATGAAAGAAAAATGTAAGGCAACAGAAAGGCTGAAGAAACATGGCACAGGGCCACAAAACAAGATGGGAGAACCATGGCCTTTTGTTCCCTACGCTGCACACACAGTGGAGAGGCACAGAGTAATTTGGGCTGGAAAATGCCTTGAAGATCGAGTCCAGCTGTTAACCCAGCACTGATGGGTCACAGCACTTCTCCACTGATTTTCAGTCAGTGAGAACTGCATCGCTACCCTGGGCAGCCTGGGCCAGGCCTAGGCAACCCCTTAGGGGCATGAATTGTTCCTTGGGGCCAGACGAACCCCCCTGCTGCTGTGTCTTTAGTTACTGTCTCAGGACACAGTATGAAATTGTTTCATACCAGAGACATTTTCAATATTATTAGCTATTTTATCTGAAATTCTTGCATCAAAGCAGCGAATGGAGGGTAGCCCTTCCAGCACCAGCAGTTCTTAATCATTTTCTGTGTCTGCCAACACGCATCAGAAGCGCTGTGAATGCACAGGCTGAGCACACGGGCTAGAATACTGCAATAAACCTGGGTCGTTAGCTCCGCGCCATGATACAGCACAGTGCTCACCTAATACTGAAATTCTTGCTTCACAAACAAAAACCCGGAGTAAATACACATCGTTGTGTCACAGACGACACAACAACTCGCAGTGCTGTCTCTGTTTCAACTAAGGAACCTTCCGTGATGGCAGAGGAAGGTGTTTTCCAGTGCTACCACTGTCTCTCAGCAGGAGACATTTTGGTGCTGTCAAAAGACAGGGCCACAGCTGTTGAAACCACAGTGAACAAGGAAAGGACTCCTAGCAGGGCCACTGTTCACAACTGGAGTACTGTGTCCAGTGCTGGAGTCCCCTGTTCAAGAAAGACAGGGAATTATACAGACAGTCCAGCAGAGGCCTACAGAGGTGATTTGGGGCCTGCAGTATCTCTCTACTGAGGAAAGTTAGAGCTGTGACTGGTTAGCCTTGAGAAATGCCATAGCGTGGTTTCATATCAGCTGGTTCTGTTAGGATTTGAAACAGCACTCTGCTTGAAAAGTTGACTCTGTTCCCATAGACACAAACAGATGGATATCCCTGCCCTTAATCCTGTCCACCCAAGAGAGTTACTGGATGGCAGAACGGTGCTGCTCTTGGGCTTCCAAACTCCATCTTGGGCTTCCAGACTCCATCTTGGGCTTCCAGACTCCATCTTGGTGTTTGGTGATCTAGCTAGCTGTAAAGCTGTCCCTCTTGCTCTCTTCTCTTGTTCTCTGATTCGTACAATACATGATAGAATTGCCTGTTTTCCTCTGTCTCTCAAGAATGGCATCCAGTTTTCATGGTGTTAGGAGATGTCACTGTTTTGGGGGAAGGAAAGGGGAGAGGGGGGAATGGGAAAGAAG
>VZRI01006714.1:4880-20286 GCA_013397515.1 Upupa epops | reverse complement strand
GACCCCCCCCCCCCCCCGAGTACGGGGTGGGGTGGCAGTGCAGCAGCTTCGCCTCCGCTCTGCAGCCCCAGGCCGGAGCCCCCGCTGCCGAGCGACACCGGGGGGCGCCGCTGCAGCCTCGNCATGGAGGAGGGGATGAGCAGCATGCAGCAGAAAGCGGCGGAGCTGGAGCACATGGCCGAGGTCCTGCTCACCGGAGAGCAGCTCCGGTAGGCGCTGCCTTCCCCCCCACCCTTACCGCGGGCCCCGGGGGAGCGTCGGCTGCTCCCCACGAGGGAGGGGAGGGGGATTGTGGAGAGCGGGGGGGTCCCGTCCCATCGCACCGGAGCACCTGCCCTGCTGCCTGCGAGCCCCGGGCTCCGGCCCCGCAGCGAGCAGGAGGAGGGGGGAGGAAGGTGCTGCCGGGAAGTGAGGAACCACCTCGGGGGCTTCTGCCCCGGAGACCTTTGCTCCCAGCAGTGGGATATGTCCGGGACAGGGCTGCTGGATGCCCGAAGGGACCAGGCGGTGCAGGAGGAGAGTTACCTGTTTAAAGATTCCCCCCTCCCTGAGGAGCCCTAAAGCCATCGATTGTCTCGGCGCTGCAGCGAGCGGTCGGCCGGGATCGGCTCCTACACCCTTCCGCTGTCCCCCGGCTCCTGCAGAGCTGCTCTGGCTGCCAGGTCGCTGGTTTTGCTCTGCATCAGCCGGTCCCAGCAGAAGGCAGGGGACCCCTCCTGTCAGAGCCCGCAGAAGCGTTTCTGAGCAGCACAGAAGTGCCTGGCAGATGAATCTGTTTGCGGTGCTGTTCAGTGTGGGATCTGTGTGCTGCAGGGCAGAGAAAGGAATTCTGCAGCTTTCAGTTTGCTGGTGGAACATCTTGTGCCTCGAGACGAAGTAATCCTGTTATCACATTACATGTGTAACCAGAAAGGGATGGGAACAATGGGCTCCTGCTTCAATTTTTGAGGAAGTTTTTGCTCAAATGCCAGACAGAGCGGTGGGAAGGCTGCTTGCTGTGGGGGTACCGTCACTGCTGCCGGTCTGGACACAGGGTGAGCACCGCTGGCACCCATAGCGGGCAGTTTGTTGTAGTGCTGCGGCTCCAGCATACACCAGTGCCTGCCCTAAGCCTGAGATTCCTCTTCAGAGTAGCCTGAAGCAAAGAGCAGGGTAGCAGGGTGCGCTGGCACGCAGTCACTGAAGGGTGGATGTGCTGCAGGGTTGCTCGTTCAAGTGGCTGCTCTTGCAGTCCTGCCCTTCCTCGTTCGCCTCGCTGGAAGTTGAAGTTTCAAGGCTAAGACGGAGTTTCTGTTGAGATCGCCTTGAGCTGTGTGAATTCCTCACGGTGACATGAGTAAAAGCTTTGCAGCCTTGCCCTGAGGAGAGGACGGAGTGCGATAGAGTCAGCTCATTAGGGTCGAGGGCAGGGGCCGTGTTTGTCAGTAACTGGGATCTATTACAGCAGTGGGACCTGGTGCTGGGCAGGGTCATCTGCAGATGCTAAACAGCTACTCACCATTCTCTGCAGTGACCTTTGGCATTCCCCTGGGAGTCTGTAGGAGATGACATCCATCTCCTTGGACTACCGTTTCAGGAGCAGGTCAGCACGTCTAACTGCTGTGGAACGGAGAGAGCTGCTTTCCTGCTGACTGTTCCTTCTCCCCACTGCTGGCACTGTTGTCCCACCTCCTTGCTGTGCCTGCTCACGCACCTCTTGCACCTTCCTGGGAGCAGACCCAGGGGGTAGACTTTCTGAGCTGATGCCTGCCAGAACCCACAGAGGAGAGGTGGTGGGAACGTGGAGCCAGGAGCAGGAGGTGGTGGAGTAGTGAGATCTCCCATCCTGGCAGCAGTAGGCTGTGGGTCAGCTGGAGCTGTGGCGTGAACCTGCGCCCAAACGTGCCTCTCGCGCCCGGGTTGTTTTTCAGCCGCGCTCTGTTCCTCAGTTGGGTTTCTCTAGGAGAAGGGTTAGTTTTCTGCAGCTTTCCAGACCATGAAAGCTGCGAAATGTGCAATAGAGTGCTGGCTGGTAGCCAAGGCCGCCTTTAGAGTTTCCCTTTTCCTGTTCCAGATAAGTGTCTAATTGTTAAGGCTCGGCGATCCCGTGGAGGGTTTTCAGCATCAAAGCCCGGGCTATCTGTTTAAAGATTGGGGCAGGCAAACAGACGATAGAGAGCCAGCACACGCACGCACCCAAGGAGACCTAGTGTACTCTATTCTTGGTGATGCTGGCGAGCCGCAGACAAGCCCCCAGCAGAAGGAGTGATGCAGCCAGGCAGGTGATTAGTGTGTATTTGGGCCAAAGGGCACGGCAGCGAGTGTTGCAGACGCATAACTTGGGAGTAGAAGTGTAGAACGCAGCAGAGCACGGTGTCGCTCACACAGACACAGGCAACTGTGGGTATTTAAAGCGCTCTTGTACCAGAGCGAGCAGCACAGGTGGCTGAATCAGATACTGATGGGAGCTGCCTGCTCTAAATTCCTTACAGAGCCCCTGGTGCTTGCCTCACCTCAGCCTCATGCACTGCCCTCGTAGCCCCTGCTCCTGTGCCCTCTTGGTGGGGTATCTGTCCTCTCTGTCAGGGACCTCCTCGTGCGGTGAGGGCTGTCATCTGAGCAGCCCTTGGCAGACCTGACTTCGCACACTGGCAGTGCCCGTGATGGGGGTGAAAGCCTTGTGCCCCCTTCTCCTCCCCAGGCAAGTGCAAGCTGGCTAGGGGAGAGAGGAGGAGGAGGCCAAAGAGGAATTTTCCTTCTAGTTCCTGTCCCTTGGCTGCTTGTGACCTTTGCCAGGTCAGAAGCCCCTGCCCTGGTGAGTGCGGTGTCAGCTGGCACCCATGGAGCTGGCTGCTGGCACTGACCCCACCAGTCCAGCCATGAGCAGTCTGGGGGAGACGAGACCATAAAGTCCCGGTCCACGGGTGAGGTGATCCACGTTAAAAGGAGCCGGACCTTGAGCTGTGTTTTGGCTAACGTGCTGTAGTTTTCTATCCACCGGTGTCCTTCGCCTCTGTAACCAGAAGCTGGCTGAGTCAGTTCTTAACTCTTGGTTAACAGAGCTTAGTTTTCAAAGCGAGGGCCCCTGAATTCTAGCTCTGGGTGAGTGACGTTCAGCTGTCAGGCTCTCAGCTCACGGCTGTGGAAGCTTAGACACTCGGAGGGACACAGGGATTAAAGATACAGAATTGGCTAGGAGTCACTTCCTCTCAAGTCAGCTCCTACCCTGTGTTGAGATACTAAACAAACAGACGTGATGTTTTTAGCATCAGAACTCACTGAGATGAGGTTTTCTGATCTGCTAAGGCAGCCCAACGCCGTTCGTCCCCCTAAAGGGATGGGCAGTGTGTTTGTGTAACCCCTGCCTCTTGTTCCTGCAGCCTGCCAAGCTCTCCACCAGCCCTTGCTTTTCCCTTAGCCATGAGCTGCCGATGGGGCTCAAAGCTCACTCAGTTCAGACAGGCAGGAGGTTTTACAGACTGGGTGTCAGTGGCATCCAGTCCTCTGTGTGTGTGTGTGTGCACAGACACGCAGCCGCACGGTTCGGGTATAGCTTTCAGGTGTGTGATTGATTCCTGGCCCGGGGATCCGTCTCTCTTGTCTGTCAGTGAAATCCGTGGCTGCCCAGCATTTCTGGAAACGAAGGCGTCAGGCTGTTGTTTGCTCAGGTCTTTCCTTTAAGCTTTGCCTCTTGATTACTCACTCAGCCTTGCTCAAGCGCGACTCCGAGATCAAGCAGTGTGTGTGCAAACAGCTGCCGCTCTGGCGCTAGGTACACAAGGAGCAGGTTGTGGCAGTGGAGTGTGCGGACTGTTTTGCGTGCTCCCTTCCAGTTGGAGTCAATCATTAACTTTGTCTAGATTGGCAGAGCTCAGCACACAGAGGAGCCCGGAGTGGAGGGTGAGGCGGGCAGGAATGGGGTTTCTTTAGCTTAAACTAGCGGAGCCACTCAGGAACGGGCGAAGGAAGCTCTTCTGGTGGTGCTGCTTGTGCGGGGCTGGCAGGATTCGTGTGTCAGCATCAATCCAGCTCTACATCTGCTGCACAGTGCCCGGCCCTGTGGGGGCAGTGGCCACCGGCTGGCACAATGGCAGAGGAGTTGTCCTATCAGCTGTCAGCTTTATTTACTGTCCGTGCAGCGATAGCCCTCAGGAATTGGAGCTGTTTGCCCGGGGCTGGCAGGGGTAGGTGCCGTGTGCGCCCGCAGGAGATAAGGAGCTTGCAACACAAATCTTGGCCGTGGTTGGCAGGGGTTGGTTGCAGGCTCTAGCTCTTGAGGGAGGGTCTGTGTGAAGCCACCAAGCTTGAGGAACTGCACTGGGACTTTGTCAGCATTGGGAGTTCTAGTCTGGGAGGTCAGACAGCCCCCAAGGCCCGNAACACAAATCTTGGCCGTGGTTGGCAGGGGTTGGTTGCAGGCTCTAGCTCTTGAGGGAGGGTCTGTGTGAAGCCACCAAGCTTGAGGAACTGCACTGGGACTCAGTGCCACCGAGGCCCAGAGTGGCATCCTGAAAGTGCAGGGAAAACAGTCCTGGGTGTGCCGGGAGCTCTGGGTACCACCTTCAGACCTGCTCTTCTCTCCCTTCAAAGCCACATCAGTAGAGTGAGAGAAGGAAGGTCAAGCAGCTCTCGCTGTGGGATAAATGGATGAGGACTAGGGAGAAGTCGCTGCGTCTCACTGTAAGCGAGGCATTCCCTGTGCCTGTGCTCTGCAGTACTCTCTGGAGTGTGAGAAGCAACCAGTGCCACTTCTGCCTGTGATGTAGAGCTGAGCATTAAGGTTACTGTCCCAGCAGCAAATGACAGCCCCTGTGCAGTCCCAGTTCCTGACTGTCTTCCAGTGTTCCAGTGCTGTCTTGGGTAGCTCCTGGCTTCATCTCTGCTCTCCAAGTCATTTCCTCCTAGGCAGAGCTCTGGGCCCCTCTGCCTTTCTTGCCACTTACTGTGCTTTTCCTTTCCATAACCCCTGTGCTGTGGTTGGGGTAACTCTTCTGCCTCTCTCCCTGCTCGGGAAGCCAGGCTTTCGCGAGTCCTTTTGCACACAGAGTGGTACTTTTTGCCCTGTGTTCAGGGCCAGGTTGAGTACTGCCGTGTCCTCAGACTTCCATGGGAAGAGCTGAAGCTGATGAAGAGCTGGCAGAAAGCCCGCACAGAGTCTCTAAAGGTCGCAAGGCATCAGGTGTCTGCAGAACCACTCGTCCGCTGCGGGAAGGGCATCCTCCACGTGCTCGTCATGGGTCTGTCGTTGGGTTTTTCTCCTTAAAGCGGAGCAGCACACGCAGGTGACACGGTTTAAACAGGTTTTCTGCATAAACCACTGCAATTCAATGCAGCTGCTCAAACGCAGCTCCAGGGACGGGGACTCCACCACTTCCCTGGGCAGCATGTTCCAGCCCTTGACAGCTCTGTCAGGGTGCTTCACAAACCAGTTTGTTACAGAAACACGTGAAAGCTTCCTCTGGAGAAGTTTGGGGGCAGAAAGGGCTGCTGCTTACCCCACCTTACTGAACTGTGGTTTAAGGCTGTGGTTTTCTGATAGGGCAGACCTGCCTGCAGGCTGCCACTGCCCCGCTCTTATCGCTTCCCTTGCACTGTGCTCTGCTGTTTGGGATCAGGAGTTCAGGCGGCTGAAGTACGAAACAGGCTCAGCGTGAGGGCAGCCCAGTGCTAGCACTGAGCTGAGGGAGCCAGCAAAGACCTGTAGTCTAGGACGGTGAGGGAGAGAAGGGTGGCAGCTGCCTCCGCTGGGTTCGCTTGCTCAACCCTCCCGTGCTTAATTTGCCTGAGCTCAAGGCGACTCAAACATCTGCTGGCTTCCCACTGGAACGGTCCAGCCTCCAGCAGAAGGCAGGCTGTGAAGGTGATGTTGAGCACCCAGGGCACGTGTTGTTAGCAGATAGGAGCAGAACCTGTGCCTGCAGTTTGCCAGATGACTTCTTTCAGGGTCTTCTTCTTTCTTTGCTCTGGTGGGGGTGTTGTGAGCGCAGAGACAAGCACTGGCTTTCCTGTCTTGAGGAGCTGTGCTGTGGAGCACATGGCAGTGTCACCCGTGGGACAGCGCTGCTCAGCAGTGCAGCCCCCTGTACCTTCACAGTGCCCCAGTCCCTCAACCGCATTCAGGTGGCAGAGGTGCTTGTGCAGGTAGCTGCAGAGACACCTGCTGGGGCGTCCGACTTCAGAGCCGATGTCCGAGCTGGTTGTCACAGAGCCGTGCAGTCCTTGTGGTTCTGTGGATGATTGCGTGGGCTACCAGTGCTCTCTGCAGGCAGACAAAATGCTCTGGTTTCTGTGGGAACCAGGGGGCTGTAGGCCATGCTGTGGGTTGGGTTTGCAGTGCCTCTGAGCTGCCGAGTGTGGCTGCTGCTGCAGGAAAGGGCACCCCAGCTCCTCTGGACCAGGGCTGCTGCTGCTTGGCCTGATGCAGCTGTGTTGGTGCATGTCTGCCCTTGTGGTGAGCAGTCTGGGCACGTGAGACAAGTTACTGCCGTGCCAGACTGACACAAGGGATGGGGTCAGTTGGGCTGGGGTAAGGAGATCCAGAGACCCCCATTTCACTGGGAGTCTCCACAGTGAGCCTGGCTTCGCGTGGAGTCACCCCCTGTGGTAAACCTGGCTCGGAGGTTTCAAACTGAACGGCCAAACCGGAGCACAGAGGCCGGTCAGAGGAGAAACCAGGGCCACCTGTGGGATGGCGACAGCGAAGGAGAGAGCTTGAAAGAGAAGAGAAGCACGGTAATGCTGTGTTTGACCCGACGGGAGAGGAGCAGGCAGTGGGCAGCGTCAGGAGGATGTGCAGCGTTACCGAGGTCGAGAGCTGTGGAAGCTTTCTTTCCAAGAGCATGCCCTCTAGACGAGAGCCAGACAAGGGCCTGCTTGTCAGGGACACTGCGTAGAAGCCTTGAAGAACAAGCTCATAGGGCAGGAGAACTTGGAGCATGATCTTCCTAGGGGAGAGGAGTAGCTGTCACGGAGCCGCGCTGCACGCAGGAACCTGCAGAGACCAAGGTTGTGCTGATAAGCAGCGCTAACTCTGCCGTTCATCCTTCAGGGATCTTACACCATCTGCCTGGTTCGGGAAGATGCTTCCAACCCCAGGAACAGCTTCCATCTAGCGCCATGGCCCTTGGCTTGGAGCGGTGGAGGTTTCTGTGGGTTTGCTGAGGGTGCTCGTCTGAGGAACGAGTGCAGCTCATCCTCGTTGGCAGGAGGAGCAGGCGGCAGGTGGCCAGCAGCTCTCTCAAAGCTAGGCCTGCGAGTACTGGGGATGATTCTGAGAAGCCGTCAGCTCAGCATCACTCACAGCACTGAGTGTCAGCCCTGGAACTGTTTCCTTTCACGTCCTGCCGGGGAGATCCTGCTCCTGCTGATTCTGCAGTAGCAGATAATTGTACAGCACGGCAACCAGGGCGACGGGAGAGAAAGCTGTTAATTGTTTCCTGATGCTCAGGATGTAATTAACTTACACGTTCCTCTGGCTATTTTTAGTGAGCGCTGGAGAGTAACTCCTCGCTGCTTTGCTGCTCGGCCGGGGCAAGCAGAGGGAGACTGGTGTGGAAAGAAGCTGGAGGTGGCATCATCGTGCCCAGGTCCCCCAGGGGATTGCACAGCTGCCTTCGGGAGAGTTGTCTGGGGCTGGAAGCTTGCAGGCAGTTAAAGCAGTTACAAAACGAGCGCTACAAGGAGGGGAGAGTCAACTCGCAGGTTCTCTGTGAGGTGAGAAGTGGCTCCGCAGGAGCCACTGGCATCGAACTGGTGCCGTGTGTAGCTCCACAGGGTGATCAAAGCAGGATCTTGAACAGCAGGGTTTGTGAAGGGTTGCTGTCACCACGTGAATTTATGCAGAATCATGCAGTTATCTCAAAGAGACAGCAGAAAGGTGGTGACAGGCTGGAGCACGTCCCGGGGAGGGCTGATGCTCGGGGTGGGAGTGGGATGGAGCACACAGAGTACAGGGAGGTGCTGAGAGCTGGGTGTGAAGAGGAAGAGAAGGCTCAGGGAGGGGTCTTGCTGCTCTCTGCAACTATTCATAAATAAGGAGTTGTAGAGAAACAAGGAGAGAGTCTTCTGCAAGGATAGGACAAGAGGCGATGGATAAAGGGGTTTCTAATCAGGTACTTGGAGAGAGTTTCTCATCGTGAGGGGGGGCAAAGAAGCCCAGTGATATTAAACACTTGCCTGTGTGACCTGAGCATGTCTGACGGGCCACGCTTTCAGTACAGCCTGGGCCTGGTGACCTCCAGAGGCCCCTTCCAGCTGGAGTGACTCTGTTTTGTGAAGGTGCAGTGAGATGTTGTCCTCGAGCTGTAGTGGCTGCTACTGCGTGCATGCATCAGCGTTTTGGTACGGGCTGGTAGCCAGAGACGATTATCCTCTGGGTTGTAGGGGAGGGCTTGTGAGCAGACTCCGACCCACTGCTGTGCAGGATCAGCTGCCTCAGTCCACTCAGGGGATGTGGTGGCTGTCAGAACCCCTTCTCTCACGTGGCCCAGCTTTTTCTGAGGACGAGGACTGGGGTTGTTTAGCCTGGGAAAAAGGAAGTTCAGGGGAAACTCTCACTCTCCACTTTAAAGGAGGTTGTGGAGATGTGGGAGTTGGTCTCTTCTCGCAGGTAGCAAGTGCTGGGGTGGAATCACTGTCGCTGGTGGTGTTTACAGGGCGGGCAGGTGTGCTGTGTGGGACTGTGGTTAGTGGTGCCCTGGCAGGGCTGGGTTAACCATTGCACTTGGTGATGTTAAAGGTCTCTTCCAACTGAAGTGAGCGAGTCGGTGAGTGGTTGAGGTGCCCTGTGTGAGGCTGGGCTGTACCACAGGGCCTAGATCCCTCAAAAACCCTTTGAACTGCTGTTGGGTTTCTGTGCAGCGGTGGGCTCTCCCCAGCAGCAGCCTCGGGGTCTACTGTAATGAATCAAACGGTGCCGTTGAAAGAGAGCTCCTTGGGTTCCTTTTGTTTGGCTGCGGAGAGACTAAAGCTGCTCCAGACCGAGAGAAAGAACTGCATCTTTGCCTGGCGCTCTGCCTGGAATGGGAAATAGCGAGCGCTTGGCCCAGCCGCGGGAGCAGAGTGTTCTCCAGAGCAGCAGAGCTCCCCTAGGCTCCTGACCACCGATTGTTTCAAGGGAAAACCTCCACTTCAGCGAGGAAGAGCATTTCTGTAACGCTCATCGCTTCAGAGCTCGTCTGCCTGTGAACACTTAGCGAGCCTTAATCAAACGAGACAAGAGAAGGGACGGTGCCCTGCCAGCAGGGACTGTTGGCAGCACGTGGGGCCATGCAGCCGGGCCCAGCAGACACGGGAAGGTGCTGAGCTCGCACCATCTCTGCACAGGTAACAGCCTTTCATACAGTTAGTCTGCTTTGTCCCCCATTGTTCTCAGCCATCAGGTTCCCCACCAGCCTGTGGCCACTGAGCAGTGAGTGACTCCATGCCATTGCGTAATCATAGACTCAGAGAATCCTTAGGGATGGGAAGGGACCTGGAAAGATCATCCAGTCCAGTCCCCCTGCCACAGCAGGATCACCCAGACCCAGTGGCACAGGGACACAGCCAGGCGGGGCTGGAATGGCTCCAGAGAAGGTAATGCCCTCAGTTTTAGTTCTCTGAGGCACAGAAA
Source organism: Upupa epops (assembly GCA_013397515.1). Classification (NCBI taxonomy): domain Eukaryota; kingdom Metazoa; phylum Chordata; class Aves; order Bucerotiformes; family Upupidae; genus Upupa; species Upupa epops. The sequence continues at coordinate 10,697 of VZRI01006714.1, read as the reverse complement.
GGGATTTAAGGCAGACAGGGCTGCTTCAGCACAAAAACACCCGTGTCCTTTGTATCGTTTCAAATCCGACGCAGTAGTGTTTTGCTGCAGAGCTGGTGTGTAGAAGCATCGTTGCCTCTTGGCACGGATGCACTTGGAGGTAGTTCAGAGCAGTTTGGGGCAATCAGCTGCTCTCCAGGACGTTCGTAATCTTCTCTCTGTAGAGCAATTCATCTCCTTCCCCTTGGCGCTCGCAGCCAGACCTTCCTGGATGTCACAGGTTTCTCTTGAGGAGAAGCCTATCTGAACGAGCAGGATGTTGGCTGGGGCTGTGCTGATGTGTTGCCTCCAGCTGCCTGTGAAGGTCACCCCGGCTTAGGTTCCACGCTCAGAGCAGTGCTTCTCTTAAGCGAACGCGACAACCCTGGCAACTGGAGAAGGCTGCAGCAGGAGACTCCTGTTGGGGCTCCTCTCCCCTTTGATTTATGCATGGTGCTGATGGCGCGCTCGGCATCGCTGCGGTGCGTGCGTCTGAGAACCCCGTACGCCGCTCTGAGACCCGAGTTTGCCCGCTTGGAGAGAGCAGAGTGAGTGGGGCTGCGTGGTCAGGCTCTCCGTGGTACCCCATCTCAGCTAGGGGCTGCAGACCTGGCCACTTGCACCTCAGCACAATGGCTGGGGAGGCAGGAAAGCCAGCTGAGGACAGACGTGTCGAGGCTTCACCACAGGCAGAACGCAGAGCTGGGCTGTAAAGCTGCAGTTGGAGTGGGCAGAGGAATCCTAGAATCATGAGGGACTGGAAGGAACCAATCCCCCTCTGCCATGGCAGCTCCCCATGGCTTCTCTGCTTGGATTTAGCAAGGATGCAGAGCAGAGCCTTGGCTCCTGGGCAAGCAGCTAGCCCACAGATGGGGTTTCCTCACAGCACGAGGGCTGCAGGACTCCTCTCAGATACCACGAGTGTGTGGCACAGGAAGCAAAGACACGCGGGACCTTTCCTTTTGCAGCTGCCATGAAACAGGACTTCAGGAGGGCCCTGCGTCCCAGTGCAGCCACCCTCCTGTGTTTCTCCCCTCTGCAGTGTTCCCAAGGTTGTTCAGTCCCGTGGTTGAACAGGAGTGGCAGATGGGCTGCAGAACACGGCAGCACATGGTCCTCTGCTGTGGAGTTCTCTGAGTTAGCTAAGTCCCTGCCTTGAGTAACAGCTGCCAGATTTTGCCCCGAGTCTTTGTCCCCTGTTTACCCTGTGGTCACTCAGAACGGCTGTTCAAGCCGTGCTTAGCTCCCCTCCAGGATTACAGGGAGCACTTCTGTGCCTCTCACTTTTTGCTAGATAAGGCTGGACTCCCTCCCAGGCCGGTGTGACCTTCTCTCTGCTTACGGCACCAGCTCATCACTTCTGGCAGCACCAGCCTGCTTTGTTGTGTCTGTTGGAGCTTATCACCCTGAACGAGGGTGGCTCGAGCAGTGTTTGGGTGCAGTCCTCGGCGCCTGACGCAGTGATGTGGATTTCCCATCGCTGTGGGAAAGGTCTCCCCGAGTACAGCCCACGGACTGTGGTCTCAGCCTGTTGGTGGCCTACAGTCAGCGAAAGTTCAGTTGTTCCTTACTCTCTGCTCCCTTCAGCCCCTGATTTCCTAGCTCCCAGCAGAGCACCGTGCCGTTAGTGCCCAGCTTTGCGTGTTACGGCCGTACCTGTTGCTCTGCTTTGGGCTCTGAAGGTCATGCCCCAGCTGTGCAGTCACCTCCAGGCCGTCCAGTCGAGTGAGTCAGTCCCTGCTGTGCTTGCCAGCTGAGCGCGCAGCCACCGGGCCCGTACGCTTGTGGAAGCCAGTGGGAACATCTGCAAATCACCCCTTGTGCTGGTGTGGGGATTGCCAGCTGCAGGAGCTGAAAGGAAAGGCGAGAAGGAGTGGGGTGTGGTGAGACCATGAAATCGATGCTGGTTCCCACAAACAAACCTGGCTGCTCTGCTGGAGTCACCGCGCCGTGCTGGAGTCGGTTCTGTTCAGGGGAATTCCACACGGGATGCCTTTCCGAGGGTTTAGTCAGCTACTGCTGCTTTCAGATTAAGGTCCAGGAGCAGAGTTGGACTGAACCTGAGAAACCAGAGCTGGAACAGCAAGAGATGGACACGGCCTGGTGGTGTGACCAGAGCACGCTCTGCCTTGACAGAGTGCAGCGTCTCCGCTCATTTCAGATGATCCTGTGTGTTCTGTACAATCCTAGGATGGCTGGGCTTGGAGGGGACCGTAAAGATACCCAGTCCCACCCCCCCTGCTCAGGCAGCGACACCTTCACCAGAGCAGAGTACTCAGAGCCCCAGCCAGCCTGGCCTTCAGGATGGGGGCAGCCGCAGCTGCCTGGGGCACCCTGTTCCAGCCTCTTAGCACCCTCACAGCAAAGAGCTGGTTCCTGATGGCCAACCTCAGTCTCCCCTCTTCAAGGCTGGAACCCTTTCCCCTTGTCCTCTCGCTAACCCCTGTGTCAAAAGCCCTTCCCCAGCTCTCTTGTAGCCCCCTTCAGAGACTGGAAAGCTGCTCGAANCTTTTGCTGCAGCCCAGGGCACATGGGCTCTCAGAGTTGGAATTTAAAGACCTAAAGACCATCTTGAACGGTGGCCTCAGTAGAGACCTGGACTTGTTGACAGTGGACCAGAGCACCGAGTATTTCACTCCTCCTTGTGTTGTCCGGAGGTACCTGCTGTTTATCCATAACCATGCCCGTGATGGCTGGGCGCAGTCGTTGCCGCAGCGCTCTGTGTGGAGGTGGCAGGCACCGGCTGGGAGCGGTGGGGAGGTTACTGCAGCCTGGCTTACTGGTGGAGAGGAAGGCAGGACTCGCGTCTCTCGCTTTCAGCAGGGCTGCCAAGGACCACTGCACAGAGCACAAACACTTGGTGCCTCTCCAAGGAGCTTAAAATGTCAGGGAGAAGGTCTCCTGGAGGTCTGAGAGCAGCCCAGCCCCCAGGACCTTTGAGATCAGCGCTCACCCAGGACTGTAAAACGTTTGTCACTCATTGACAGAGTGGGACAGCTATCACAGCCGAGCTGGAGATAAAGCATTCTGCTAGCCGAGCTCTCCCTGGGTCACCTCTGAGATCAGAGAGCCCTTTACTCTTCCCAGGGCGAAGCTGTTCAGCACTGCAGCACTTGCGGGGTGTCGCGGTTCTGCTGCGCTCGTGGCTGCGTGGAAGGCCCTCTTTGTGTCTTAGGGGGGCTGAGACAGTGCAGGAGCACAGCAGGGGCACAACCAGCTTGTTCCTGTGGGTACAGGGTGCACGAGGGGCCTCAGCCCGGGGCTTTTCCTGGCTTCCCTCCCTGCTCGGGATGCAACGTGCACATCCAGGAGAGTGGCTGTCACAGCAGGACGTTCTGGCACCCACAGCCCCTTGCTGCAGCCCTTCGTGGCTCCAGTGACGTAGCCTAGCCCAGCATCTCCAGGCTCCTGAACGGCAGTGCTGGCAGGAATAGCAGCAGGGCTGGTGCTGTTGGACCTGTGCTGGCTCTGTTTGAAGGAGCATTCACCTCCTCAGCCTGAGGCAGCAGCTCTGCCTTCCCTGACACCAACGGCAGTGGCTTTCACTGGCCCCCTGTGAGGTCTAAGCTGCTCCTAGAGTTGTTGCTTTGTGGGAGAAGTCTTCAGTTTAGATTTGGGAAGAGATCCGTGAGAAGATGAGTCCCTGCAGCACGTAGCCACTGGGGAAGCCTAAGAATGGCCTCGCGGTGGAGGCACAGAACCAGTGTGAGTAAAACCTGGGGGGTGGCCACAAGCAGAGGTGGCTTCTGTTCTCCGCTGAGGGGGCACCGGTGCATGGCAACGTCACCCAGACCTCGGAGCTGCCTGGTGTGTGTTCCCTCAGCACGCGTGGGTGAGGAGCAGGGATGTGTTTGACCTCCTTAGAGAGGAGAGGACTCTGAACTCCTGAGTCCTGACAGCTTCAGTCCAGAAAGTGGCAGATGGAGCAAGCCGGGCAGACCTCCCCTTCCCTTCTGACTGGGGGTGGGGGAAAGGAGAACTTGCCTGTGCTTTTGTCTCTGCAAAGCCTGCTTTTATGCTTTCCAGAGAGACAGAAGCTCTCGGGGTTCAGGGGTGCAGGCACTTGGAAGCCTGAGTCACACACGCACTAGGATTGGTGTATGAGTGTGATGAGAAGTGAGCTGGAAGTGCCTTGGCAGGCGGGGAGGTCAGACCCTTCACAGCTTCCTTCGCTGCTCACAGGAGGGGAAGTGTGGCCAGACCTGTAACCCAGCAGGCAGGGGCTTTCCTGAGGCTGGGAAGGTGAGCAGGTGCTGGTCGGATGCAGGGACTGTGTCCAGCTGCCCTCATTCGGGGGCAGATGTCGACCTGCCCTGCTGTGAGAGTCTGTCACAGCCCCAAGGGAAGAGCGGAGGGGAGTCAGCACTGCACCGAGACCTCTGCTTTCCCTTACGGGGTCCAGCCCTAGGGAGGTGCCAACGCAGTCCAGTTGACCACTGGACTCAAGGGTTCCTGAGGATCCTGGTGCGTTCACGGTTTGACCAGGCCAACAGCCTTACCCTAAACGAGGACCAGAGAGAGGTTCAGAAGCCCAGAGGAGAGTTTGGCGAGCGGTCTCTGCTTTTACGACAGACCAGTGCAAACCTGGAGATCTCCTCCTGGAGTCCTGTGCAGGGAGGCTCTGGCTGTGAATTCATGGCCTGCCCTGAAGGGGTGATGTTTGATGTCACCCTAAGCCCTGTGTGTCTGCACCCCTGAGCTCGTTCTGAGCCCTGCCAGTGCCAGTGAGGTGTTGGGAGCATCGGGGAGGCCCCGTCGCAGGCTCAGCGAGCTCACTACTGTCTGCATTTAAAACCTGACGAGCACACAGAAGAGGCAGCCCCGCGGTTCTATTTAAAGCCCCGGGGACACTGGTGAGCTGTCGCTCGTGTGGGAGCTCCAGGCTTTCCTCCGCAGCGCGCTCAGAGCTGGTTTGTGTGAGATCTCACTGCCTGGCTCCGCTTCCTGGCGACTCCTCACGCTGACTGCATAGCTGTGGGCTAAATCGCGGAGATAAAGCCAGAGCTGAGAACCAATGTGTGGAGCTGCTCAGGAGCCACCCTCTGTAACCCTCGCCCCGATGGCACATCTCCTTCCCCGCCGCAGCTGCCAGCACACAAATATCTGCATCCTATTTCCAGCAGGGTCCGCGTTGGGCAGGGAATGTTCGCCGAAGATCGAGTAGCAGAGCTCGGTGGCTGCAGAGCTGAAGCAGAAATAGAAGGAGGAACAGGCAGCAGTGAACTGCTGACGCTTCACTTGAGTCTTGGCCAGCCCGGCTGGAAATGCTTGTCCCGGCAGCCCACGCTGCTGGCGGAGTCGGTTGGCCATCGCCTCCCTGTGCAGAGTTTATTGCCGCTGGCCTGTGTGGGCTTCGCTTTGCGGACGGGGCCAAGGCCGGAGTGGAGTGTCGAGGTTGTGGTTCCATCTCTTGTAGAGCACTTGGGTTGGGGGAACAGCCAGACTGTGGTGTCAGAGGGCAGCAAACGTCCTGTTTGCGAGGGAAGGGAGCCTCTGGCGCTCTGCCCGCCAGTGGGGCACCTGTGTTGGCTCTGCCAAGGTGCTGTGCAATCGCAGAGCCATGGAACCTCCTGGGTTGGGAAGGACCTCCGCAGACATTCCCTCCAGCCCCCTGCAGTGAGCCCGGACAGCCTTGTCCAGCCTCCCCTTCACCATCTCCAGGGATGAGGCCTCAGTTCCCTCCTGGGCAGCCCGTTCCAGTGCCCAGCTGCTCTCACCCTGAAGAAATCCTTACTCTGAGTGATCCTGCCCCTCGACTCAGCTCTGGTGAGGCTGCCCCTCGAGTACTGGGGTCAGTGT
>VZRI01006713.1:378297-423935 GCA_013397515.1 Upupa epops | reverse complement strand
TTCTCCCCAAAAAAGGACACACACTGTGATTCTGTGGTGTAAAAGGAACATTCCTTGCTTTGGTCATGTGCCTGTCAGCTGAAGATCACAGTCTTCAGTAAGTTTATTTAGATTATTTCTACTACCTTTGCAGGATAAGGATTTAATTTCTCACTAGAAAACTGAAGAGGTCAGCAGCAAAGCTTGATCGTTAACTACGTCATTGTCTGAAAGAAAGTAATCTATCTTCCTCTAAAACCTCCCATCATTTTTGTGCTATTTCTCTTCCAGAAGATAATGTGCTCTTCCACCAGACCAATGCCAATGTTGATCAGCTGTCAAATAAGAAAGTGATTTCCCACACCCCCCCAATCCTTAATTCTTTTCTTACATTGACTTTAAATGAAAATTCACTCTGTCCTGAGGGAGATTTTATTAAGGTCTTTCCACTGGAGGAATAGGACCTCTAGATAGATATACTATCTGTTCCCTGGGGATCATCTGCAACTAGCCTTTAACTTGCTGTCTCTGTCTTGCCAATTAATGCTTGAAATGAAGAGGAACAGTTACTGCAACATGTCGGTCAAGTTTGCAGTTTTCTAATCTGTTATCTCTGTTTCAAACGTCCTTTTGCTCAATATCAGGATGCGAAATCCCTGCCTTCTTATTTACAACATTGGAGAAGTTAAATCACTTATGTAAAGAAAAATTGCTTACTTTCCACAAGTGCTGAGACCTAACAGCAGTAAAAAGCTTAAGCGCCCATCACGTCCTAAAATCAGCCTGAACATGGTGCTGCCAGTGTAATTGTAGACAGCTAGGTTTTAAATGCTTCCTAAAAACAATCTCAATAGAGTCGGTGACATTCTGGAACAGGAATTCAGAGGTCTGCTGGTTTCTCCCAGTTCAGTAGGTTCTTTCTAGAAGGTACTGCTGTTTCCAGCCCTAGACAGGACACAGTTTAACGCAACATGTAACATTCAACTGCAGGTCTCCCTGCAATGGATGCATGCGAATCCCCCTGACATTCAAAGAAACTATGCGTGTTCTAAAGGGGAAATCTTTGGCAAGTGACACTGCCACACAGCATTGCAATCCACTGAGTACAGAGACAAATCCTGCTTTCAAGCTTTTGCGGCAGCAAAGCCCCACTCGCTGACACTCCCTTCCCTGAGCCAATCGTGTGTGGATATATATATGTGCGTGCTTTGATTTCAGCATGTTCCTGCGCAAGAAGGACAGCACAGGGTAATTTATTTTCACAGCAGAAGATGTGCAGCTAGAATGATTTATGGGAACGCAGTTTTCATAACACTGGGGTACTAAAAAGAGAAAGAAATATAGGACAAGTTATATAATGTGTACTTCCTGAAATATGCTGTGTGTCTCATGATCCTGCTCTCTCTGAACTGAACGGGAGCTTTGCCACTGCTTTAAATCTCAAATCCATTTCCACTAATTTATTCCAATTTACAGTACTGCAAGATCATAGAATCACAGAATCATTGGGGATTGGAAGGACCTCGAAATATCACCTAGTCCAATCCCCCTGCCACAGTAGGATCATCAAGACCAAGTCACACAGGAACACATCCAGGTAGGTTTTGAATGTCTCCAGAGAAGGAGACTCCACAACTCTCCTGGGCAGCCTGTTCCAATGCTCTGTTACCCTCACTGTGAAGAAGTTCCTTCCGATATTTATATGGAACCTCCTATGTTCCAGCTTGCCCCTTGTCCTATCACCAGATGACCTTGAGGAGAGCCTAGCTCCATCCTTCCCCTTGGTGAAGCCACGCTGACTGTCTCTAATCACAATATCACAGCAATGATGAGGCTGGAAAAGACCTTAAAAATCATCCAGTCCAACCTAAAACCAACCAAGTAAACCTAAACGTCTGAAGTCTAGATCATGGACTCTCTTGTCCTTGATATTTTAAGCAAGAATGAAAAACTGCTTGACCTAGTACTGTAATATCCATGACATGGAATAGTCCCACCTCATAAAGAGTAGTATCACCCCTGTGGCACTTGGGCATAGAACTCAGTGATCCCAAGGAGCATAAGAGCTGCCTTGCCCCAAACAACCTAGGATCAAGCAAAATTAACCCAGCTGTCCAGTGTCTGGACTGAAGGTTCCCCCACGCTTTGAGACATTGGTCTGAATAATTTACAAATAGCAGCTGTACCCAGACCAACAAGTGTCACGGAAAGAAACCAGTTACCTAGGATGTCACTTCTCTTGGAATTGTGCTAAATTTTCCAGGGTAGACTCACCCAGCTCAAGGGTAGTGAGAGTACCACACATCATTTCTCCATTTTTCCTCTAACCTAGGTTTTGGTGCCTGCTCACAGGCTCTCCAGAGGAATGCTACCAAATTAGTGAGGGGTTTAGAGAACAAGTCATATAAGGAGAGGGTGAGGGATGAGAAGAGGAGGCTGAGGGGGGACCTCATTACCCTCTACAAGCACCTAAAGGGAGGTGCTTGTGAGTCCTCTGCTTGGTGACTGATGACAGAACCAGGGGCACTGGTCTGAAGTTGAGGCAGGGTTGGTTTAGATTGGATCTTAGGAAGAAATTCTTTATAGAAAGAGTGGGGAGGCACTGGAAAGGCCTTCCTAGGGAGGTGGTTGAGTCACCATCCCTGGAGGTATTTAAGAACTGTGTAGCCAAGGTGCTTCATGAACTGCTAGAGTGGCAGTATGGAGGGGGTTAGTTTGTGATTTTCAATCTCTCAGGTATTTAGGGTTTTTTGTTGGTGTGGGGATGGTTGGACTTGGTGATCTAGGATATTCTTTCTAACCAGGATTATTCTGTGGTTCTGTGATTCATGACACGGCTGCGCCAAGAAACAGGATTTTAGCTCAGATCCTCTAGTCACTGAGGTCAACTTTTGTCTTACAGACTACACAGGGAAAGTGGTCTAAAGTTATCAGGGTCCTTTCTACTGCAGGCTGCAACTCAGCAAGGAGTGTAGCCTCTAGAAGGGTGATGGTCTTCATTCTTCCTCTGTCATGGAAGAATGCAAAAGACAGGCTTCAACATGACCTGGGGCTGTGGGAGCCAGAGCAGGCTGATACAGAGAAAAAGCTTCTCTCTCCCACTGATGTAGCAGACTGTTTCACTGTTACATGAAGGAGAGAATTTGAGATGCTAGGGGCTACCACAGCCCTTGGTTGCCCCTGAAGCCTGTAGCAAGGTTACAGTCTAAATCCCATGTAGAGGATGCAGAGACTGTGATGTGCTTAGAGACAAGTTGTGTCTCTTCCGTGAAACTGGAGCAGAATTGATGTATTGGATGCCCCATTTCCTCACCACACTGAAGGTCACAGGAGGTTCAGATTAACCATCAGCTTCTCACAACCTTAACCCCTGCAACACTGGCAATAAGCATGGACAGTACAGAAGTGTTGGTTTTACTAGCCCAGAAGGAAATTTCAGTTCTGTGGCACAGCCTGACACTCCAGGAGTAGATATGCTAGTGCTTTTAATGCCAGACACTTCCACTACGGAAAGCATAACAAACAACTCCCACAACCCAAACACCTGATAGACTCTACAGAGCTACTAGGTTTACAGCATGGTGGTAAGATACCTTGCTGACCCTCAACCAGTACAAAAGATTTATAACCTATTCCTAGTAAACACACTCGAAAATATGTTAGCTATGAAATTAAATTAATTTATTTATTCAATTTATTAAGGTAATTTTATTCAGCTATGCTTAGAAACTAAGGAATAACTGATGGAAGAGTTACATGAACTTCCAGTAGCTGCTACATCAGTTATAATCAACTCTTCTGGTGAAATGTTAGCCAATTTAAATAGCATTTATATTTAAGCTGTGTACTTGTGATGTAGCATACCAGGTGGTTGTGAAGCTGCAAGACTGTGCTATGATCTGGTTTCTGTATTTTTAGTGCTGGGAAGAATTCAGTCAAGGATTAATCATAAAACAGATGGAAGAGGCCATTTTTATTAGCAAAAAAAATAGTTTGCTACTTTCCTCAATTCAAAGCAGCAATGTCAGTTAGCGGCTGTAATGAACTAGATGCCAAGTCACTCTAGCACCTTGTAAAATTAGTAATTAGAAGTTCTGCTAGATTTAACTCATGTAGACAAAAATAATCTGCCTGGAAGGTGAATAAGGCAAAGGAAGAGCATTCTGCTTCAGAATTTGACTATGTCTGGATAGATGTATAGTTATAGAGGAGGGCATGTTCTCCTTTCTGGGAGGATTAGGTTGGCTTAAAAAACCCTATATAAATAAAAAGTATATCTGAATAAGTTTACATCCTACTGAAGTTCAGCATCTGGGGAAAAGAATTAGAACAAGCGATAAATGCAACCTGAGAGTCTAAAGGAATTGGGGTTGGCAAAGCAGAAGTCCATTGGAGTGCTATGCAAAGGTCCCAGGCAGGATGAGAAACTGTAGAGTACTAAAGGATGGAGAAACAAACTGAACTAATACTGAACAGCCAGTTCTAGCAAAACAGTAAATACAAATGGAGACATGTAGATGTGAGACCTCTGTGAACACTTTTCTTAAAATAAGTTACTCTTCCTGCAACTGTTCTACAACATTTGCTTTTGTTTCCATTTTTCAAGATGGGTTTGCGTTGCGGCTCCTTCTTTTTATTCCTATTGTCCTACTAATCTGATCAGTTTTTGCCTTATAGCAAAGATATTTGCTGAACGTATTTGTTTCAGGAAAAAGTAGTTAAAATAACTACAACACATCAGCAATAAAAGGACTACTGTGTTGCCCTTCTGCAGTCTGCTTCTTGCCGGATGTTAACAGTGACTGCAAAGTATTAGCCACAGCACTGTTTGCACTGCAGAGCTCCCTGTGGCTGCCAGCCAGAGCTCCTGTTTTTGAAGCAAGTCAAAACGTCGATAACTGTTCTCTTTCTCAAGGGTGGGGAAAAAAGGAAGCATTAAAGTAAGCTTCTACCTTATTTGTACTGGATTGTTTTTAATACAAGAGGGTTTTCCTGCCAACTTTCTCCTAAGAAAACACTTGGCCACCTGATTCCTCTTTGTTTTTATTATTGACAGCTTCCTGCCAGCAGAGCTCCTGTAGCGAATACCACAGTACTTCTTCTGGGCCATAACTCCACCTCTACTTCTTTGCCTTCACACTGTGGTGGTTATTGTCAGGGTATTAGCTTCTATGTTTAGTTTAAAATTATTTCAGCATGAAAAGCTATACAAACCATACTCAATAAACACATGCTTGGTATTGCTCATGGCCAGACTTAAAAGAAACAGTCCAAACACTCCGCTCAGATTTGTTTCTAGCTCTAGAAGCTTTTACTGTATCCTGCAGACCACTTTCCTGCTGAAGTGGTCTTGGACTTGTGCTTCTGCTAGTCCAGCCTTGTTTTGGAACTGTAACAATCAGTAGTTCCAGCACTCATGAAACTCATCAGGTGGGATCAGGAGTTTATTTGTCTTTAAACCGCTAGCTGTTTTTTCCTGCTGATTATTCTCAGCTTTGTTTACCAGTGTTAACCATCCTAAGGCTGATGGTGAAGTGGTGAAATTTTGCTCTCTTCTCTGCTTATTTTTAAGAATTCACAGTGTCCTGACTTAAAAACAAATTTACAAACTATGAGCCACATCCAAAGACACTTGCCCTGCTCGTAATAGAAATCTAGTTGTTTCCTGAGTTGGCTTCAAACCACCACATTTACAGAAGTTAGGGCAACATTAGGATGATTTCACCAATGGGTGAGTCAGAACAGGGGCAAGATTTCACTGTCGTCTTCCTTTAGGTGATTTTGAATTACTGACAAGGCAATTCAAATCAGATCAAGAGTTCAAACGGACTAATCTCTTGTCAGTCCATCCAATTCAGCACAGAACTGAAGTGAAAATAATGCATTGTTCATCTGCACAACTAATAAATGTTTGTTTTGCCCCATACAAAATTTACAATAAGAGATACTGATGAACAAAGAATTTCAATTAAAAGTGAAAATAGGAAATCCTCTGCAGCATCTTTCAGAGGAGAGCAACTCAAATGATCAGAGGGCTGGAGCACCTCCCCTGCAAAGACAGGCTGAGCAAGTTGGGGTTGTTCAGCCTGGAGAAGAGGAGGCTCTGAGGTGAAGTTTAAAAACCAATTCTTTCCTGTGAGGGTGCTGAGATGCTGGAACAGGTTGCCCAAGGAAGTTGTGGCTGCTCCATCTCTGGAAGTGTTGAAGGCCAGGTTGCAGCCCCATAGGCAGGCGCTCCTGCCTATGCAGGGATGTTGGAACTGGATGATCTTTAAGGTCCCTTCCAACCCAGGCCATTCTATGATTCTATGACTTCCCAAGCATTTATAACAGTAACAGGACACACATGAGCTCTTGAGGACAGCTCAACTTCACTATTTAAAAACAACCAGAATTTAACTTGTACAAAGACCACAAAACTCCTGAATAGTATCAGTAAAAATCCACTTATGCAGTTAGAGCATCCTAAATTTGTGAGAGACATGTCTGCAGTTTTCCTGAAGGTGAGAGAAGCAAGGAAGAAAATTTTTCCATGTATTAACAACAAAAATAAAAGTTGGAAAGGTCTGTACCAGAAAATGTGACAGATCTCTTTTAAGATTTTAATTTAGAAAATAGAATAAAATACAGGCTTTCTTTAGCTACTTGTTGCTTGACATGTGGAGCAGGCTTTTCACTCATACCACCGGAACTCACACTCATTTCTTTGTTACACACACATCGTCTGATTGAACACAAACCAGAAGTCCTATACAGGCATGGAAATTATTTTGAGGTAAATCTGGCTACAACATTTTCCTCTTGTCTGTGCTTAAAACACTGAACACTTTCAGGGATGTCATTCTCCCCCTGTACTGAGCACTGGTGAGACCTCCCATTAAGTACTGGGGGCAGTCCTGGGCCCCTCACTTCAAGAAAGAGACTGAGGGACTGGAATGGGTCCAGAGGAGCAATGAGGCTGAGGAAGGCACCAGAGGGAAAGTCTAATGGGGAGAGCCTGAGGAAGCTGAGGGTATTTAGGTTGCAGGAGACTCAGGAAGGACCTTTTCCCTCTCTAGAACTCTCTGAAAGGAGGTTGTAGTCAGGTGGAATTTGGGCTCTTCTCCAAGNCTCAGAGGTCTTTTCCATAATAATAATAATAATAATAATTATAATTATAATAATAATTATAATAATAATTATAATAATAATAATAGTTACTAATGAAAGAAAAGAGTGAAACTTTTCTTCAGAAGGGAAACTCCTGTGCCCCTTATTCTGGCAACACTTTATTGATCTCCATGTAAATGAAGCAAAAGAGAGAGGAGAGAAATGAGGGAAATGAGTACTGTATGTGGGTGACAGTTCAGATTTTTCCCACTTGCCAGCCCAGGCCTCCTTTCTGGTCAGTTACACAGTTTAGAGGAACCAGTGTGGTGCAAAGGTTCTCAAAAGATGCTGGAAACAATACCAAAAGGAAAAGTCTTACTTGGTTAAAAAACAGTGACATGAAGGAAGAAGACAGGTAAACGTTATCCTTGTTCGCAGGCTGACTTAATCATCCCAGCTTCCCATTTCCTAATAATACTTCTCATGGTGTTCTGAACTTCTTTGAGCATTAAAAGAAAGTAGCATTCAACAGGATCAGTTCTAGTTTAACACCTCTAACAGTTCTTTATTCCACAGATAGCATTTTTTTATTCCAGCTGCAGTGACACATGCCCACTTCTATTTCAGTTAATAGCAAAACCCTAACACACGAGGAAGCAGTAAACTAAATTTGAAGATAGATATTCTACAAAAAAAGGAGATTTTCAAAGTTCAGTTTCAGGGTGATACCATTTACAGATAAAAATATCTGTCAGTAACATTTCAGGTTGTGTCAGCTGTATGTTGGAATAAAATACGCTTTTCCTTTGGAACAGAATACACATCTGAACTTCAACTGTGCAGTAAGTGAGCACACATACGATGGAGAATCATTTCAATATAGTCAAAAGTACTGAAGACTAATTAGAAGCACTGTGCTGAATGGCAGGTGTTGCCACAAACACCTGTACCCAAATATTCACATAACTTCCAAACATCTCAGTGTGTTCACAGTTCTTGCTCAGGGCCAACAAACGCACCATCTGATATTCTTGGGGTACTTCCATTATTCAGCTATGAAAATCTTGCAAACAAAGTCAGAATAGGTCCTGGGTGAGTACGTGAATGCTTGTGAGAGTGTTAAAGACAAACTAAACCTACATGTGTCAATCCATTGGGCTATTCTGTTCACAAAGCTGCAAACATTTGAATTTTGAACTTCACTACTGACTGATATTTAGTTTGTGATTCAATAGAAGTCTGCTGCCATACTGTCTTCAGCAGTAACCCCTTCATTTCTTTCCCTGCAACTGATTTTTCTTTCTAGAGTGCAACAATTTTGAATTTTATGTCTTTATTTTATTGATTTTGTGTGACTGTAACAATTTTTCAGTGTAATTTGGAAAGGTAATCATCCCATTCTCAAAAGCTTGCAGCCATCCAGAAGGAACAGTTAGCTGAATTGTACTTGCTGTTCTGGTAGTGTCAAAGCACACCGTAGCTCACTAGTGCATTTTCAGTCTATCAAATAATTAGTTAATGATAATTGGAATAGACTAAACACAGGACTATTCCATTTGGGATGCCTCTTGATATTTTGTCCTGGATCAAAAATTCAAGTTAAAGGACAAGTTCAGGGTCAGTCAGTTCTGTGTCCACTTGATGATTTCATCTGGATGTGAGTTTATTGGATCACATTTGATCTCTGGGATTTTTTCCAATTCATCAAACTAGTTTAACATTTTAATTCATCCTTACAAATTGCTTGTAGTTTTCCTAGGTTGGCATTTAATTGACATTCTCTTCTCCTTCACTTCAGTTGTGAATGAAGGTACTGAGTAGTGTGGACAGACGCCCACTTGAGAGCTGGGTGGTAAAGTACTGAGAACAACCTTGGCCTTCAGTTGAATAGATAAGACATAACCAGGACTTAGACAGGATTCAATCAAGTCTTAACCACACTTTTGTCACGCTACTAGTGTTGGAAGAAGCTGATTTGAGCACAAAAACTAGAAAAGAACTACCAAGAAGTAATAGCAGCAGGTAAATTCTGTGTGTGAGGATTAAAATGAACCCCTCTATGGGGCAGAGATGCCTAGCATCTCAGACAAATGTTTTGCAAAGCCAAGGTTGACCATAGAAAACTTGAGGAAAAATGCTGGGTTTTGGTTGGACAGGCAGACATTCGGGACATTGCACCAGGTACAAACATTTTATCTGTCTCAGAGGGCTTCTTGCTTGAAATGTTATACATACTGGCTTGGTGCATTTTATTACTTTCCAGATTCCACTTACAGTCAGAATTCCTTCCTTCTGTCATACCTGGATGCAAGCAATTTTCTGATCAATCCTGCAAGCCAAACAAGGTCATCATTTTCCATAAGAAGAAGAACCTTCCTCAAACAACCCCAAATCCGAACCAGAAATAGAAAATCTTCATCTTGCTTTTACTGCCTCAGAACTGAGGTGTCTGCATTCAGAGCAGAGGCCAAGGAGGGAATGATTCCTTTTACTGTTGTTCCAGTCTGAAGTTGGTCACCGTACAAAATATCTGGGCTCTACACATCACACATCTCTTTGACAAACTGATACAACAGCACCCTGGAACGCTGAACATTACTAAGCCTCATATTACTGCAGGTACCTAACGTACAAAGAGAATGAGGAGATTTCCAGTAACAGTTTGTAAAGCATATCCTTGTTGAGGAATTACTCCCAACCACATGTAACACTGAACAAGTTCTCATTTCTTTTCCAGAACAGACTGCGTATCAGCCATCTGCCCCTGACTTTAGCCATCAGCTACTCCTGAGGCACGGTTTCATCTTTCACTAAAGGATTAGCCTATGCCATTCTCATCTGATACAGTCTTGTCGATCCATGTATTTAACACCTTATTTTAAAATGGATCTTTCCTGGTTCTAACACAGAGATTATTATTCAGGGACTATGAGGAGATGATGTGTACGAGCACAAGGAAAGCGTTCCATTAAAACTTCCAATAATCTGTGAAAGGGACATAAACTCTCTTTGTTGTGGGTGCAGTTGAATCTTTTCCATTCTCTTCTTTCGCCAGGAAGATATGAGTGGCTGGAGTGTTTGTTTCTATATATAACTGGTTGATGTCAGCTGGATGCCAATCCCTTTGAAGAGGATCAGCCCCCAGTTTGTCTCGGCACTAGGTACCATGCAGATTCAAGCACAAGGGTAGAAACCATCCTGGACCAGGCAGGTCATCCCCATACGTAACTAACTCCTGAGGCTTCAACTAAAAGGTTGGCATTGCTTTTTTTCTACACAACAAAGCAGTAGGGTAAGTGTACTGTTTCCTGAACTATTTTGACATTGTCTGTCCTACAAACTGTCATGTAAAGGACATTTACGTAACCTCTTGGCTCTGCAATTAAAAAGATGCTTATTTTTTTACTTAGAACAGTACTTTCTTTAAAGATGCCAAAGCGTTTCGTTTAGTTTCTCTGAGGCTCTACTATATTACGAAATGTCAGAGTGTAACATTTCTACAATCATAAACCAGGATGTTATGAAAATATTTGTTATGAATTTACACCTCGTAATATAATGTGTAGAGGCAAGGAGGCCTTGTCTATTGATACTCATTGTGCTATGCAACGTACGTAGCCAAGTCAGAGTCCAGTCCTTCGTATCTTCTGTCCATCAGAGTGTATCATAGCACCTGTCTGCAAGCAAGAACTGCCAGTGTACTTTGCACAATTAACAGAGCAGTATTTCTATATCTGAAATAATTCTCTTCACTATCCAGCCATTCTAAGCAGGCTATAAGAAATTGAAGCTGACTGGATGGCACAAGGTGGCTCAACAATGTAAAAAAATGTGTTTTTTTTTTTCAGCAAGGAAAAAGCGTATCAGAAAATCACAATGTTATCACATTCTGCCATGGTCAAAGAGAGGAAACAACAAGCATCAGCCATTATGGATGAAATACAGAGAAATGGTATAGCACTGAATCCAGCTTACACTATGTGCCATGTCTTCTAGCCCTCCCTAATGCATTTTTTTAATCATATAGAGTTTAACTCTCGTACAGCTTTGTCTCTGGGTGCTTTGCCATAAATAATCTTGTGGGAGTATCATGCTGCCTATGGTAACTAATCCTTTTGTAGTTGCCTCTTTTCATTTGAAAGCTATTTTCAGATGAACAACTGCTGTGGAGGAATGAAGTAATCTAACAGCTGATGTCCATTCTGCTGGGATAGCCTTTCAGAACATTATTTGGGGTTAATAACATGACTTCATTCCATTTTAAAAGGCTATCATCTAAGAAATGTGCTGAACTGTATTCTCATTATTTTTGCTCTGTTTCGCTCTGCTTTTGATATGAATGATAAAAAGTTTTCGATCAAATGGTTACATCTCTGTTCCTTCCTATCAGATTTTATCTCTGTAATTAATGCTACTAGCATTTGGCAGTTGTCTCTAATGCACATGCACTGGTTCATTTTATATGAAGAAGCTTTTCTTGTTGCACTGACAAAAGTGCAGACACAAATGAGAAGGCAGTTTGATTTTCTAGATCAGTTTCTTAAAATTATGCTCCTAGAATGACACCTTATGAAGCAATTAACTCAGTTAGGAATACAAAGCTGCTTGGCTTTCATGAGGCATGTGCTAGATGCTTTTGAAGAACCTTCTAATCCTCCCCGTGCAGCTTTTTCTACTATCTACATAAAAATATCAATTTTTAAAAAGGGATAAACATGCTACAAGCCTCACTGAAAAAAACAAGGAGCTCCATGAATATTTAGAATTTATGAAAACTACCCCAATCACTTAGGCTAAACCACTGAATATCAAATTCCAGCATTGAAAATCTTTCTTGAGGGCTTCTGCTCCAGAGAAGGGGATGGGTTTTGCACTCACTCACTGACCGCTGCAATTGCATGAAGAGTAGAAGAAAATACATAAGGTTTATGAGTTTCTGTGCTTGGTCCTAGTCTTTCTGATATTTTCATAGAGTTTTTTCTGTATAATTTCTATTCCTGAACCCTAACCCTAACTTGTTTCATGTTTCCATTCTCCACTGAACAGGCACTTAAATCTGAAAGCCAGGCTGCCCTTACAGATTTCCTTACAACTGGGTTATTTGAATATTGTTAAACCCCCAGTACTCTATGTGTGCCTGAAATATCCTGTAGAAACTTCAGGGCAAAAAAAAATCACAATTGCTTTTCATATATTTATTTGGATCCAGGCATTTCACATAGTAAATGTTGCTTCTATTGGTAGCCATACTAACAAACCTCCCCCACAGCCCCTGAACTCACTGCTGTTGTTGGAGAATCTGTGCTGAGGTTTGGCATTTGCCTCATGTAAACTCTCTTATTATTCATGTACTATCAGCTTTGCTGTCAAGTCTACGTTTATACACATGAACCTACACTTATCCTACAAGGTACACTATGAGATGAGGTCACTGAAGGCAGTGCTAACTCTTTAGGTGCACATTGTACTTTGGCATCTTCTTTGGCTGCCTGGGCTCTTGAAATGCTAAATAACTAATGAAATGACAATAAATGGTGTGATGAGAGTTTGAAAGGTATAACTGTACAAGCTCAGTGAAACCAGTTTGAAAAGAGATTTTAAAAAGCTGCAATCATGCAAAATACATGCTAGATCTCTGGGACCAAATCTGAACAATTCCATGAAAAATTAAGGAGAAATCTAGTTTTTAAATGGTTACATTTAGCTCTAATAACTTTTGTCATTTTATTTTCCCCTTACTTGTTATTTGAACAAGTTTAACCTGAGATCTGGAAGGCTACTTGGCTAGAGGTAGACATACATGTAAACAGAAATGTTTAAGGAAGCTGTTGGAGCTCATCGGGTTACCCTTCCGTTCCACTTAAATCTTATGCCTGATTCTGTACTACCTCTTGAATGCAGAGTTTAAAATCTTATTTCTGAAACTATAACAAACGTATTATCTCTTATTCATTACTGAAATTTATAATCCAGATTAAGGTATATAGAAGATCGTAAACTCAAAGATAACAGTGGATTAGGTAGTAAATGCAAAAGGAACTATATAAATCAAATTTAAATCAAGGGACATGGGACATGAAGGACTTGGCAGGAGCAAATTAAGAAATGAAACTAAAAGGTTAAGGTTAGGATTAAACTATGATTTAAACTTCCAGTACTCATTTACAATGGCCATTTATGACACTGATGTTCTCTTTCTATTATCCAGGAGGACATTTAGAGGATGATTTCTTATTCTTCATCACCTTTCCCGCACTGACACTGAAACAATCCCTAGACACATCCTAGAACTAGAGAGGAGATTAGATTTTAGTTGGCAAGGGATTCAACTGAACTTCTCACTTACATTTTTGGGATGCTGCCTGGATACACAACTGTGGTTACAAAGTACTCTGGAGCTTTCAGTTACCATTAACAAGAACAGTGTATATGCAAGGGAACAGCAAGACCCAACCTTGATAACACCCAGTGTGTTCCAGAACAATGCTGAGTGGTTTGGACAGAGATCTCCAACCACCTCAGCAAAATGCTCTCTGAGGACATACATACACCCACTACGTGCCTTTTCCTATGTGAAAATATTGCTGATTTGAGGGGTTCATTTCTTACACCTTACTAATATAAAACCATCCAACAGCCCACACTCCTGCAGAAATCTGGTTACAAGATGAAATATGACTTGCAGGTCTAAATCTCAGGCCATGGGCCAGTAACCAGTGCACTTAACCAGAGCCAAAACCCCATCACTATCTATCACTGATAGGCTACACTGGGCAAGCTGAGTCATTTTCTTCCATGTTAAGACTCTTGATTTGTCACTACCTCCTAAATAACAGGAGGCTGTTAGGATTCTTTGCACAAACTATTTTTAAAGCAGAAGTGCACACTCCAGCTCACCATACAGTCAGTTTGCTCTCGCTCCAGTGAAATCTGTTGCAAACACTCCACTGCAACCAGTACGGACAGAAGTGGATGACTAGTGATGCACTCTAGGGTTTCACAGGCTTGTTTGAATTACTACCTGGAAAATTCTTGTCTATGCAGTTGCAGCTAAAAATTTAATATACTTGTCTCAATTAAACTTTCCTATATTTGCAAATCACATTGTACATCTAACACACAGTTACGAGGAGACACGTGCCAAGCTGAACGTACACATTACACATCACGGTTACACTTTTCTGAGTACACTACATCTTTCTGCTCTTGTTCCTGACATTTATGGAAAACAGAGAACATTTTCAATTAATAAAGTGATAAAAACTAAAGTAAGAGTCAAAAGTAAG
Source organism: Upupa epops (assembly GCA_013397515.1). Classification (NCBI taxonomy): domain Eukaryota; kingdom Metazoa; phylum Chordata; class Aves; order Bucerotiformes; family Upupidae; genus Upupa; species Upupa epops. Next base: position 409,581 of record VZRI01006713.1, on the reverse strand, counting down.
CTATTTTCTAGGAAGTTGTAGTAAGCCATTTTCTTGAAAATTCGGGATTTACTCTACAATTCAATTGCTGTTATATTTGTTACATGCTACAAGGTTCTAAGAAATTAATTGGTAAAAGAGTTTGTTTAGTGTTGAAGTTACTGCATTAAAGCTTATCTCTTGGCTAAAGCTTCACCTAGCTTTTGAGCACACCCTTTGAGAGAGAACAGCTCACTCATTGCCCCCAGCATCCCCATTCCCACAACTTTACCAGGAAGATGACTAACTAGTAGAGTTTTTGATATTCAGAGCTCTCTTCATTTATAGACCCAGTTATCTCCCTGTCACCTGCTCATGCTTTCATTTTCACATCTCCCAGAGTGTCACCAAAGACCAGGAATTTTTTCCCAAGTAGTCAATATAGTATTACGAAATCTAGTAGTAGTTCAGTTTCCTCTTAGAAAGACTGTAAAAGAAACTGCTCTAAATGTGTCACTTCCTGGGAGGAAGTTGTAATTCCTTGCTAAGGCATTTAACTTCAATACCCGAAGCTTTATTTTGAAAATGTCTTTTAAAATGTTTAAAAAGACCATGTCCTGAATTTAAAAAGCAATCAGAACATTAAAGAATAATTGAAAAGATAATTTATAGTCATTAAGAAGCTGGTAGGCATGTTTAAACAGGATTAAACATCTATCCAGTGCAGGACACAGAAAGTTAATTGAAGGTTTGTTGGAGGACCCCTGGAATCAGATGGAGTTTTGTTCCTGGTTTAAGTTTTCACTAGTCTGCTATTAAGGTGATGTGTAGAACATTACAGAGCTCCTCTTGCTAACAGCTAAATGCCATTCAACTGAAGTAAATGTGAAGATTAAAGTGCTCAGCATACTCAAAAAATACAGGTTGGTGCTGTTCAGTACTCTGTTCCAAACTTTGGAAGAATGCATAATTTCACTAATACCAGAGGAAGCTGTGCAATGTGTTAACATGCATTAACATGCTGTTGGATTTCAGCTGTAGGGTCTGCAGTACCAATGATGTAAGAAAACCAGAGGTATGTATTTATTATATATTTGCAGTCTCACCCAGCTTAGACCTTGGAAAAAAGGTCAGCATCCCCAGAGATATCATGGTAGAGGAGCTATCGACACTCAGCAACAGAGGTGCAAGACTCTTCAAGAGACGTCAGCGGAGATCTGACAAATACACATATGAAAATTATCATTACATAGCAAACAAGCCAAGAAATGTGAGTATTTTGCAATACCTTTTTAATGAAACATGGCGAGACTAGCTTGGGCTCCCTTGGTACTCAGGATACATGTTGTGCATCATTTATTTGTACTAGAATGAAGCTAACATGAAGTGAGCTATTGGCATTTTTTTGAGTTTATGTGGATAAATAAATTTAGCTTTAGCCCTTCAGGACATCAAATAATTCACATTCAAATCTCATTTGGGTTAGTAGTGATCAGAGTTCTTAGTCTGTAAGAACTCACTTGTTGACAATTGAAAACGTTGGTCACTCACTCAACAGAAATTAAATTGCACAGAGATCAAATGGGATATTTGAGTTTTGATATATCTTCCCAAAGACATACCACTCGAAAACTTCCAGTAATTCCATTGAGCACCTCAAATTATTAGAACAGTGTTATTTACAAAGCTCAGGAAGGGCCTGGAGAATATATCTTAGAAGGAGCAATTGAAAGAGCTGAGACTCTTTAGTTTGAAGAAGAGGAGGCTGAACAGAGATCCCATGACATTCTACAACTACCTGAAAGGATGTTGTGGAGATGTTGATGCTGGTTTCTTTTCCCAACTAATTAGTGATAGAACAAGAGGGAATGGGTTCAAACTACAACAGGGGAGAGTTCAACTGGACATGTGGAAAAAAGAGTGGCCAGGCTGCCCAGGGAGGGGGTTGGGTCACCATCCCTGGAGGTGTTTAAGGATCGTTTAGACGTAGTGTTGAGGGGTCTGGTTTAAGGGTGAACTTTGCAGAGTAGGGTTTATGCTTGGTCTTTATGATCCCAAGGGTCTTTTGCAACCAGAGTGATTCTATGATTCTGCCAGTTAGAAGCGCAGCCATGAATACTGTCCCTGCAGAATCTTCCTCTGTTATTAGAAACTGCAGATAAATTCTCAGCACAACACCATGAATATCATCGGAATTCTACTCCTTTCCTACCAAGTCTGACAGACCCATTATACTGTAGTCTACTTCTTTCCACAAAGACTCAGAGGACACAAGCTGTACAGTATTACAATCTGACTTGTGAAAAAATGATCCCTCTGCCTTCTGTTTGCTCCTTTTCAGTGCCTCATGAGCCACCACTAGGGTTGTCTTCACCTTTGCGATTCAGGCAGCCATAAGAACTGTTTCTAACATACTTCAGCATGGCCAGAGAACATTCTGCCATGACTTTGTCTTTTGTTTTGAGTTTCAACAAACATTATTTGTTTGCTTTCCTACTTCGAAAAACTCTTCCTCTAAAGTAGTCTATATTTAAATTGCTTTTAGCCTATGTGTCATAGCTAAAATAAGATCCTGACTCCTTACAAGAGTCTTAATGCTATATTTACGTAACAATGATTAAGGCTTCAGATGTTTCCTTAGAACCAATGACCCAACAGGAGGATGGAAAATCACAGCACATCATGAATCTCCAGAAAGTGGCCTGCACTGACGCTGTTATTTCTATTGCAAATAAAGGAAAAGAACATCCCAAACAAAAGCGACTCATCAAGTGCAGGGAGGTTGCAGTGGATTTGGGAAGAGACGCTTTGAAGAACTCGTCCTTTGAAACTCAGATGGCTCAAACTTGCCAGATTTCTTGAAGCTTGGGGTGAAGCTTGGACAGGCTGGGTTAATGGGTAGAGGCTAACTAGATGAGGTTTAACAGGGCCAAGTGCAGGGTCCTACACTTTGGCCACAAGAACTCCCTGCAGCTGGGGGATGAGTGGCTGAACAGCGGCCTGGCAGAGAGGGACCTGGCAGTAGTGGTTGACAACAGGCTGAACAGAAGCCAGTAGGGTGCCCAAGTGACATGAAAGGCCAATGGCATTGTGGCTTGTATCACCAATAGTGTGGCCAGCAAGACTAGGGGCATAATTCTCCCCCAGTTCTGGGCACTAATGAGGATTCCCCTCGAGTCCTGGGTGCAGTTCTGCGCCTCTCACTTCAAGAAGGAGATTGAGGGGCTGGAACTAGTCCAGAGGAGCAAGAAGGCTGGGGAAAGAACTGGAGGCAGTCTGAAGAGCAGAGGCTGGGGAGCTGTGGGTGTTTAGCCTGGAGAAGAGGAGAGTCTCTACAACTCCCTGAAGGGAAAGTGTAGACAGATGGGGGTCCGTCTCTTCTCCTATGCAAGTGGCACAAGAGGATATGGTCTGAATTTGTGCCAGGGGAGGGTTAGGTTGGATGTTAGGAAGCCCTTGCTCACAGGAAAGGGTGATCAGACCCTGGAATAGACTGCCCAGGGCAGTGGTGGAGTCGCCATCCCTGGAGGTGTTGAGGGCCAGACTGGCTGTGGCCCTTAGTGTCCTGGTCTGGACGAAGTGGTGATGTTAAGTCCTGGGTTGGGCTGGATGAGCTCAGAGATCTTTTTGAGCCTCAATAATTCGGTGATTCTGTGATTCTGTAACTGTGCTCTGACTAGCACAGAGTAGCACTCTTGTAATACAGACATTTCAAATTGTGCTGGGATATCATTCTTAACACTGAAAAATTATCATTCTTTGCATATATATAAGAATGTTGTGAGGTTGTTCTGTCTCCTGTTGAACAGTCAGAAAACCCTACCTAGCAAACTACCCATCAAACAGGGTACCAAACACCAGGACAGAGTGCCTTTGCATCATCAGATCTGGGCTGTAGATCAGGGTACCACTACAAATCCCAACAGAGAATCACAGAAGTGTGGTTTTGCTTGTGCTGTCAATGACTTCTATTTCTGTTTGAGAGCAGCGTGGAGAGCCCATACACAGTGTTAAAATGGATGGCCTCACTGTGGAAGGAATTGCCCAGCACGCCCCATTGACACCTCCCAATACGCCTGATCCCCGAAGTCCCCCTCACCCTGACAACATTGCCCCAGGTAATATATGAGTTCACAAGCATTAAACATATGTAGCTATCATTTCATGGAAGAGGAAGGATCTCTTTGTAAAACAGTATCTTCAACAAGAAATTTTAATGAACTTACTAGTATAAACTGATAAATTTGAGTCAAATAACCAATCAGAATCTCCCACAGAAATGGCTCTGTAGTTGCTTCTGTTTGTTTTTAAACATTCCGTATTGTATTGTATTACTTCTTTCTAAACTGAAAACATTCATTAATATCAAGAGAGACTGTTCGTACACATACTGTTCTTACAAACATTGAGAAATATCCTCAGGTCTACAATCAGATTAATATACTGATTTTACTTTGTCAAACCTTTCTTTCTAATGTACAACACGCTGCTCAAGAGTCTGCAAGTTATTGATTGTAGCTGGATTACCCATAAAAAGTGCATCTAAAGTCACTGTAAGTTTTGTTAGAAACCTTTCTAGAGGAAAGGAATTAAAAGGGAATTTGCCTCTGGCTGTATAGACTGATCTTTTTTAAGTCCTTAACTGTGAGGGTACTGTTGTCTTTATTTAAAGCAGTGAGCTACGTATTTTGTATTCATTAATGATGAGAGAAGGCTAATTTGTTTTAATTAATTTATTCATTCAGTGATATAGCCCTTCTTCCTGTTTATGAATTATCCATGAGCTAGCTGTTGTCTTTACAAATTCCTTCTTTGTTCAGAATTGCTCAATGCCTGTTCTGTGCAGACCTACTCCAGCCTATGCAAACTAGGTCAGTGCCACACTGGTAGTGACCTCTGAGACTCTGTGCATCCACTGGCCAAACAGAATGTGAACAGAGGTCATTGCCGTTGCTGAGTCATGATAGAAACCTTCAAGACTTCTGTCTGGCAAAAAGAGGCAGATATTAAACAATGGGGGATGCTTAAGCTTATAGAAAGAAGCAGCATTAATTCAGAGCTAGAGGTAGTGGGAGGGTAAAACTATTTGTTTTCCAAATAAATAGTAAAACTCTTATTACTGAGTAATGTCCTGCTGGCTGAATTTGTCAAATAGTGCATTAAGGTTTGGCTTTCCCTCCTCCCCACATTTATCCCTGCCTGGCTTTAGAAGAAGCACAGTTGCCTCCCAGGCAACTAGCACCAGGACAAGAGGATATGGCCTGAAGCTGCCAGGGGAGTGTTAGCTTGGATGTTAGGAAGCCTTGCTCACCGAAAGGGTGATCAGACCCTGGAATGGACTGTCCAGGGCAGTGGTGTAAGGACACTAAGGACAGACTGGCTGTAGCCCTTAGTGCCCTGGTCTGGCCGATGTGGTGATGTTGGTCATGAGCTGGGCTGGATGAGCTCAGAGGTCTTTTCCAGCCTAAATAATTCTGAGATTGTGTGAAAATGAATGCTATCTATTTAGTAAAATTCTGAACAGTGGCTGATCCTCAATGAAAGAAATGATCCTTCACTTCTTTTAAAGTTTTCTTTTTAAGTTTTAGAGTTCTAAGACAGAGGCAAAGACAACAACTCCACTAGAATGGCCGTGATTCTAATTCCTTTTCACACTTGTGAAAAATGTTACCCAAAGACAATAGAATTATCTTAGTTTTAACCAAATAGATGCTTTTAAAATCTTCTTGTTAATTCAGGCAGCAGCTGTGTAGCTATAGATTAGTTTAAAACAAATATTTACAATGATAGAAACAAACTGATATAAACCTAAAATAAGCTTAGCTCCAAAAGAGGGTGGACTGTGTCGGAGCTCCTTCTGCCAGCTTTCTGTTCGTTTGGTTATGTGACTTGATCCAAGCATCTGAAGTGACAGTATGCTGCATCTTTGTCACAGAGGATGGTGGTATGGAAGGAGAAAACACAAAGAGCTATTATAATAATTTGGCCTTATTTGTCCTGCAGGATATTCTGGACCACTGAAAGAAATTCCCCCTGAAAAGTTCAATACCACATCTGTGCCAAAGCACTATCAGTCTCCATGGATAGAGGCCATCAGGGATGATCCAGAGCTGCTGGAAGCTTTATATCCTAAACTTTTTAAACCCGAAGCAAAGCCAGAACTGCCTGACTACAGGAGCTTTAACAGGTAATTCTGAATAGATGCTAAATTTTACAGTGCAAATAAAAATTACTATGAAGTTAAATGTTTCCATCATCTGCCAAAAAAAGCTTCCACCTGCAGTTGCAAGTGTTTGCACAACCATAAACAGACACACAGATCACAAGAGGCAAACAAGAGCACTAAGGAGGTAACTAGTCTCTAAAGTATGGACCCCAAATTAAATCGTAAAGGAATGTAAAATAAAACAATGAAAATATTGAAAGAAAGAATCCTACTCCAGGGCACGTGAGAAACAATGGGCTGCAGCAATGCTTCACTTAAAGTAGAACAGGATCTGAGGGTGAAGTTACTCAGAATAGGAATCAGTCTACTAGGGCTTTTGGCAGTGCTTCTGAACTATTTTGGAGGTTTTCAAGCGCATCCTTACTTACACCTTTTGATTTCATTCATACAATTCACACCATCTTTATTTATTCAAGTTATTGGTATTTTTTTCTCTCAATAAACCCAGCTGAGCTCAGGCAAAATCCTTCCTCTAAACACTGGACAGAAATCTAGTGAAGAGGAAGAAAATGGTTCACGGCAATTTAAACTTAAAGAAAACCACCACAAATAGCTCTGGTGTTCCTCTTTGCTGAGTGCAATAACTGACAAATGACACCATTAAACACCCAAACTGGCTCTGCAGACACTGCAACCAGCAACACGTCACCATGTCAGTAACTAAGACTGTGTGGCACATTTTGTGGACGAAACAGCACTTACAAGTTTGAGAGATGTGCCACAGCACAGTCCATGCCCTATGGTTATTGGAACTAAAGAACTAAGTGAAACAGAAAACTGCCCAAGATACATATACATGGAATAGAGACAGTTTTCTTTCTCACGAGATTGATTCTGAGACGATCAGGTGAGTTATTAGTGGGAAAGTCATGGTCAGACAGGGCTCAGAGGTGCCACCAATAGGGACATGTGTCTTGAGATGGAATATGATCACATCTGTGTGGATTCTTAGCTGTTCTGTGGTCCTTTATTCAAAATTCAAATTCACAATACTTGCCTCTTGGAGAGGATTTTACAGCCATGACTTAGGTGCCTACACTCCTAAAAATGCACAGGAGAGTGTGGTGTCTGAATAGGGAATTCAAACCAAGCAGCACACTGCATGCCAAGCTAACCAGAAGAAAACCTTACAGAGAAGGCTAAATGTGACTTAAATTTATCTTTCCTAAAGCCACTGGCATCTAATTCTGTTGATCTTCAGGCCAGGTCTCCAAATTCAAGGCAGGCATCATTTGAACTCTTTTATATTTTGCTAATTTCTTTGGAAAAGCATTTTCCTACAATGTGGCCAGATGGATTTAGTGTTACAGCAATGTCAGACACTGAAGAGAGGTGTAATGACCCGATGGCCGGTTCTTCCACAAAAGAGGTGTGAACACTCATTTTCCTTACTAACACCAGTACCATCGCGCAGAAAATAACAACCCTCTTTGGGCTAGGGTTTGTAAACATCTTTCTTTAGCTAAACAATTAAGAAATTCACCTGGGGTAAGAGAAACCTGGCCCTACATCTGAGTTCCCAGATGTATCAATGCACTTTCTTTAATTACTGCTGACAGTAAATTGAAGACAGATTGAGGAGCAGAAAGCAGGACCTCCACTTCTCTGCTCTGAGTTGTGTGCCTTGATGTGTAGGGTAACAGTGCTGCTCTGTCAAAGCCAGTATTTTTTATTTCTGGGTAGCATTTTGCTGGATACTGTTTGTGAGCAGTGAGGGCTGCTCTTGCAAAGAGATGCCCTCAGACTGAAGAGAATCCAAATCTCTTGCATGGCAGCTCTGCTCACAGACATGCTACTGTTTGGCACAGAGGTTCAAGACTAGCAGCCATGTATTTTGAGGGCAAGTGTCTTCCTGTGCTATTTTGCACACTTAACTAAGAGAAAGGCAGATCTGAGCACCAGCATGAGGACATTCTTAGGCATTGAAGGAAATAAGCAGCCTGCAGGCTTTATAAACAAAGTGAGATAAAATTTTGGGTTTCTGTGTCTAGATCATGCTAAGTCATTCTAGGCATCTAGATCACAGCATCCTTGACAAGTTTAATTGCAGTTTTGGACAGAAAGCAAACGATAACATATTAAACAATTAAACTATGATATAATGACACTGTTTTGTCATCACAGCCTTTCTATCATGCTTCATCATTCAGTTAAAGTCTTATAATGTTTGTTCTCCTGCAAAACACTGGTACAGTCATTATTAGTCAGGAGGAGGTGTGGTTATTTATTTGTGGGAGTGATGCATAGGATTCCCAAAGGAAAATGGCCTGAGATTCTTCCTAGCTCTTTCAGTGGTGTCTGTTAAGACAGCTGTCAGGGTTTACAGGCCATATTCAGGTTCCTTACAGCACAACAAGCTGTAAAAGCAGCACAACTTTGGCAGCTTGGTACACCTGATGCATAGGAACAGACACACATACTCATAGCTTACAAGTGTATTCAGCAGGAACCAGCATTCAGATTTTTTTACCCTACTGCCAGCAATGAAGAGACATCTCTGGACTCTGCAGCAGTGCAGTTATTATAACAGGAGCAGAATCACAACTAAGAAATTCATTGAGGTATCAGCTGGGGTCTGGTACTCATCTTACACTGCAGGGATCTTCCAGTGCTGGCAGGTCAATGAGGGCAGAGGTGGTGGCAGCAAATATCAGGGCTTTCAGTGATGCTTTAGCAGCTCAAAGCACCAGTCAGAGTGAACGACCAGAGAAACTGGCTGCAGACCAGGCCACCACTCCTGCTCCTGGAGGAAAATGAATGTCTGCTAGCAGAGAAATGCCGCAACATCTGATTTCCCTTGGAGATTAATTCCTATTGGGATTGAAGAACTATTTACTGGTGAAAATTCTTGCCTCTTTTACAAGTGTGGAACCACCCAGTAATCATCTGTGGGAAAAACAGTGTGAATCTACATTTGTTGAGGAGTTTCTAACACTACCAAATTAGTACCTTGATGCCATCAGCTTTCTTGGAGCTGGATAAAATGTTGAAGGTACAATTATGAGTAACATACAAGGTACTACAACTTACTCACACAAGACAGACAAGTCCATCTAGTTCTGTCTCTCCTACCAGTTAAACTCTTGCTTAGCTTTCTCAATTCCTAAAGACTACTGTTTCAAAACCACTACAGGAATTCAGTCCATCTGGACTGGGCTCTGTTTTTATTGATTAAAGGATTCTGTTCCCTGCAGAAGCTGAAATCCAGAGCCTTGAAGGAATTTGGGGTGCTAACTTTAAGTGATATGAGATTAAGGGCCCTTAGCACCTAAATACTTCTGTGTAATTAACTCCTGTGCTAAACTACTGTGAAACTGAGCATTTTCCAGGGTCAGGGTCTTTGCTTCACAATTCTTTGCTGCTTTGGCTTTTTGCAGAGAACTGGCAATAAGCAGAATGTTCTAAGAATGATGGCACTTTTTCCTTTTTAAAGCGTGGAACTCATCCTTTTAATAATTATGTACTCTGATACAAAACATTTTTCCTGATTTTCCCAAATAATTAAAAATAAGTAGTCTCCTATGTTAAGGCAATATCATATTGAAGAAAGGCAGGATTTAAAAAAAGCCCTGCTAAAAGAACAGCTGAACATAAATGTTGTCGTGCCTGCTGTTGTTAAATCATGCACCTACTTTTTAGGAATATGCAAAGCGAATACTAAACTACCTCTTACACTTCCTGGTGCCTATGTTTATGAACCAGCATTTTCACCTTTAGCCTGAGCAACAACTACTGGGATTTTTTACACATGAGTTTTAGGCTTCTATACAATGAATCAGAGCTCAAGTGACACAGTGAGCGTTCACACAGCACAGGGGATTGCATCACCATGCTGTCAGACAAGTTACTGCTTACAAAAATATGCTGCTGCTGTAAAGGAAAATCAACACCCTTTAGGTAGTTGCCACAGTCTTCTGCAAGTCCATCATCATGTGCTTCTGCCTGGTGCCTGGGAACGCATCATTCTCTGAAACCAGGCTTTGTAAAGAAACTACATGGGGTTTTCCCCACAAAAGATATTTCAATTAGCACAGAACGCCCTCCTCTTTCTGCTGCAAACAGAAACACACTGTATTCAGAAACCAAAAAAGGAACGGTTTATGCTATAGGATTGTTCTGCATTTTATACAGCTATTACTGTTCTATTCATATTGGTTATCCCTCTACATACTGTGAAGAATTAAGTATCACAACAATGTGAGCATGTGTGTCTTAATTAGAGCAGCAATTAAAGCCATCTTTATTATCCTGTAAGATGTAAGATCACTACATTCACTCTGTGCCAATTACCAAGCAATTATTTTTAAACGGTATCACACAGTACCATTTGACATTGTGACCTAGAAGACAGTTTCACAAGATAAGCTAGGTATCATGAGCGCTCTGTAGCAACAATTTCCTTTGACCTCAAGAGAATTTAATGTCTGGACTGGCTGCTGCTGCAAAATCTTTTGTTATCTGCATTTGAGATGAAACAGTTTTAGAGCTTAATCCAAAGCAGCTCTCGTCTCTGAAGAAGAGTGCATGCCCAGAACTTCCAGGATTTTTTTTCTATCTTACAGGATTTGCACTTAAGACGATGTCCTTCAACAAATGCTGTTGGTCCTGAAATCCCGTGAATTCTCTGTGCAGTGCCACAGCAGTAACATTTATTTTAAGTGGCAGATTCATTTTTTATAATTAATCTCCTCCTTTGTTTTGGTTTGGGCTTTTTGGTGTACTTAATGCTCCCTAGCTTTTATCTTGCTTAAAGTCCTAGCCTGATCTTCACACGACCTCTTTATGTTTTTGCTGGTATGAAATTTTCTGGGCTTCTGCTGTAGAGCCAGTGGATATCTGTACCAGTGGATCTGCTGTTCTTTATCAAAGGCACACGATGTGGTGAAACACTGTGTCCACAAAAAGCCATTTTCACATGGCACTGTGTATGTAGCTCAGGCACTCATGTGTAGCTTAAGAATCTGACACCCCTAACAGCAAATTTATGCATCTGATCAAAATGCAGAGCACAAGTAACAGCCTGTGTAGTCACATTAGCTTATAGTGATAGGGTTGGGTTTTTTCCCCAGCCTAGAAATCTTTGAATACTGAAGAGTCTTGGGAGATATTTGGAAATGCTGAAGTTTTTTTTTAATTATTTGCAAATGTATGTAACAGTCAGCTCTTATTTAGTAATTCTTGTCTTTTAGCTTCTCTGGCTTATCAGCTGAGGGAACATTTACATTTCAAGAACATGAAAAGTACTGGCCAAAGACTGGGGGCCAGTTTCAACAAGCATTTCAAGGTTTAATTACATAAACATTTTCCTTAGAAACAAATCCGGCATAAGAAGTCCTCGCCCGTTCCACTCCTTTCCAGAGCCTGTTGTCTTTGGCTGTGCCTTTCTGCTTCACATCACACTTTCCCGCCCCTTCACTTGTCCTGCTATGATTCTCTGAGTGCCAGGATCTAAACCGCATCACTGAAATAACTGGGATTTTAAAATGCTGCTGTGTTTTGAAGGGCCATTGTTTAACCCAGTTGAAGGGGTTTTGTTTAACCCAGATCCCCTAAGTTTAGAGCATAACCCACATACATTCTACCTGGTATGACAATATGGTGCAAAACATAGTGTAGTGGGAAGAAACTACTCCCACTGGGGACAGAAGAAAATGGGGTGAGAACTTCCTGAACTAATTAACTGCTAGAGACAATGTGCTGAACTACGTTTCAGACTTACCAACTTATCACCAAGCAAATAAGTGTAGTATCTGTGACTCACCAATAACTAGGGTTTTCTGGCAACATCTTTTTCTCTCAGCTTTATCTACGAGAAAATAAAATTAATCTTTATGAGGAATTGCCAGAAAAAAACTAGCAGAATACTTTTCTCCGAAGCTTAAAAATATAAACAAGAAATCATATCAAATCAGTGTCATTAGTTTCTGCTCTTTTCAGCTCCTAGGAGCACAGGAAAATAAATATTTTTAAAATAACATTTCACTTTTATTTTTCTAACATCTACAGAGTTGCCACTCCCTTTGGTGGTTTTGAGAGAGCATCAAAGCTGGTTAAATTCAAGGTACCAGATTATAATCTACTGATGCTAAATGATCCCAGATTCATGATCCTTGCAAACCCTCTTGCTACTAGAAGATCCTTCAACAGGACTCCTAAAGGATGGACAACTGAGAATGTTCCTGTAGTGTTCATTCAGCCTGCAGATTCCAACACTGTCCCAGAAACAGAGGACCTGTGAGAGGAGCTGCACTTTACATCATACAAATTGCCAACAGTTGAACATCCATGCATTTCTGGTCCAAATACAACATTTTTCCTCAGAAGCTGGAGTAGAAAGCAATCATATCTGAGGCATTGTCTTCTTTTCCTGCCACCTAAGTTCATCTGTAACCATAAATAAAGTGTGTACCTGATCTTCTTTTACTTTCTAAAGCCTTTGCTTGTCAGTTAAGGACAAGTATATTAAGGAAAACAAAAGTGGCACTAGTGCAGTGGGATTGGACAAACACTATTTTCAGCCAAAGTAAAGGATTTCATCATTTACTTCAGTGACAAAAAGTGTAGGTCATTCTCTTCTTTTCTGGTTCTTACTCAACTTTAATTACAGACATCAACATCCTCATACACCTGCATTTGTTTATAGAAAATGCAGAAAATATGGCATTGACAAAGATTACACAGTGGTATGAAAAAGGACAGAGGTATTTCCTGGGTAAGTCTAGAATAGCTATGTTAATCACAGCTAACAAACTCACCGACAACTGCTCACACCAAACATACCAACGTAGTATCACTGAGCCACAAACGTTTTAGTTACTAGAAAGAAATTTCGTAGACCTCTCCCCCTCCAGCCCCAGCATACACTGGCACTGAAAGCATGAACATTTTCCTTCTCGTGATACTCTGATAGTTTCTGACACACAGATTTCATAGATGCTTCTCCAGGGCATTAATGGTCTCTAAATTATCATGCAGTGTTGTTGCTGTGTTGTAGTAATGTGTGGTGTGGGTCCTTGTCTAGATCCTCTTGCATCCCACCAGGGTCACCAGGGTCACCACTAATGTCGTGGGTCAGAGACTCTGACTATATTTCAACCAAGCACTTCTATCTAAAGCGTCAGACACAAATGAAGGCTTTAACAAACCCACTGACAGATCTGCAGGCACTTGGTGCAGTGACCCAATAACAGAAGTTATTAGAGCAGGTATTCATTATCAGCGCTGGGTGCGCAGGGGATATCTCCACCACAGTTACATGTGCTGACTGCAAGCCAAGTTCAGGATTATATTCTAGTCATGGATCCACATTCACGATAAACTGATGTTATTGCTTTACATAGTCAGTAGATTTCTGAGAACTAATTATCCTAGGTACACATCTTCAATGTGTGTGCAGTTGAGGTCTTCGGTGGTCGCAAGAGGAGTGCTTGTGGCCTTCTGTGATGACTTCTAACCTGTGTTGTTCACTAAGTGGGATTTGGTCTAAACAAGTTCTCATACAGCTGTGTTAGCCTTAATGAGCTTGCTTTCTACTTCCTTATCTCCCAGGACATTTGTTCTCTTCCAGTCTTTACTAAGTGTAGTCCTGTAGGCCCCAGTTTACCACACACCTAGCAGCTCTACACATGTCCCCTTTAAAGCTGTTTTAGTTAAGCATATTGTTTTATGTTAGTTTTCCATGTCACAATGAAACAACCAAAACCCATACTTTTCAGCAAAAAACACACAAATTAGAATTACAGATTCAAGCATAACAAATGCCGAAGAGGTTTCTCAGTACATCAGATACTAATTGTTGCTTGAAAACAGAGTACTCTTAACATTTTGCAAGCTCTATGGCAATAACAAACCTTATCTCAAAATGAAACCCACAAAACTGATGATGGACAGCAAGTAAGATACTTCTCCAGAAATTGTCCATATTAATAGTTCTGGTGGCACTGAGCTACCAAAGTGACTGTTTCAGCAAGAACCTCATCCGCTGAAGAAAACTATAGAATGAGAATCCAAGTAGGATTAACAAGAAATTTTGCCTATATTTTTTGGCTGAAATTTGTGTTTGTCAAACTGGTTCCCATGTTTCAAATCTGCTTTATGGGTAGGGAGTTGGCAAAGAAAATTCCGTCTTGTATTTTCCTTAAATGAGTTTGTCAGACAGACTGCACAAACAAGTGCATAGGTCCTGAGTAAATTTATGGAAGGAAAAGAAATTCTACCTCCCAGGCCAAGAATGTTTTTCTAGCAAGGGAGCAGCTTGGAGATCTTAACTGTGCACATCAGAGTCTCACAGAATCATAGAGTGTTAGGGATTGGAAGGGACCTCAAAGGATCATCCAGTCCAATCCCTCTGCCAGAGCAGGATCCCCTAGATCCAGCTGCACAGAACAGTCCAGGTGGATTTTAACCATCTCCCAAGAAGGAAACTCCACAGCCTCCCTGGGCAGCCCCTTCCAGTGTTCTGTCACCCTCACCAGGAAGAAGTTTCTTCACATCTCTATGTGGAAATCTCCTCTGTTCCAGCTGACACCCATTGCCCCTTGTCCTACAATTGGACGACCCTAAGCAGAGCCTGGCTCACACTTTCCATATTTAACAACATTAATAAGGTCACCAGTCTGTCTGCTTTTTTCCAAGCAGAGACCCATCAGAGTGATGTTCCACATTGTACAACACTGTACAATGTACACTGTACAACAAAGTGTACAGACAGTGACCAAAACACTAATTCTTCAAGGCTAAACGTGCAAAGGCTACAGAAAAAAAACCCCAAATTATACTGAGGAGCAATGCAAGGAGAATTTGTTTTTTCTGAGCCAGCATAACCCTTCTAAACCCTATTTGAATAGAAATAGGAGAAAATTGGTGCATAGCAAGGGGATGGTGAGGCCTCTGGAGAGGGTATTCAGCATTTTTAAGGCACACTCTGTAAAATTAACTCCCTCACTCTCAGCATGGCACTTTGCATCTTACACAATACACACCATAATGGGAACCTGAATTTACTGTACATCTATGGATCCACCAGCACAGAACATGCTTAGGAGGCTGAGGAGTTTTGCAAAGTCCTGAGCTAGCAGTGTCCTTGCTCAGCTGGTGTCCAAGTATCAGCATTAGATGTGACCAGCAATTAGTGACGGAAGTTCTCACATTCTGTCTGAGACTCTGAAGTGAGCTGTGTCACAGCAAAGCTGGTAGCTTGCTGGTAGCTCTGTCAGCACTTGGCTGCATTTATCAAATGCAGCAGAGCAAGAATTCGGTGTCTCCTGCTTTCCAGGCTCCACCACCACAGAGCTATTTATGCCAGCTGACACCCATGTGCCCAGATTGCTCTTTAAAACAGTCTAGCTGTCGGAGAAAATCTTGTAGCCATTCGATTTCATCTTCCCATACTGAGTGGCTTTTGCCAAACTGGCTATTTGGAACAGGCCCTTGACTACACTAAAATCTTGAACCGGACTCAGCAACTGTTTGGGAGCGGTAATGGGCAGAAGGTAGGACTGTGGAACATGCTATGTATTCTGCAGCACCAAGGATGGAATGCCAATGTCCAGGAATGTTCCCTGGATGCAGCAGTCTGGATGTAGCCTTATTGTCTAAGTCTCACTGCAGTAAATAAATCTCTTGGCCAAAAACCAATACATTTGACCCAATGGAAGATCCCTTGGGGTTGGGAATTCAGAGATTCTCTATTAATTCAAAGTGATTTGGTGTCTGCATTTATTTTTGTTAGACACTAATATTGTATCCTAGAACTAGAGGAAAGACTAGCTAGGGGGAGCTAATAATGAGGAACTTCAGAGGTCAGAGATTCATACTGATTTTGCAGACAGTGGCTCTGAAATAAGACAAGAAAGGTGTCTTTACTTATGGGTTTGACAGCAACAAATACACATTTTAAGATTTTCAGCAGTGCTTCTGAAAGCTTCCTTTGGCTGTAGAGAATAGAGATGACGGGGCACAGTAAATGGAGAAACACCCAAGCAATAGCTTCCCACAGACATAAACAATTAGGTATATGAAGATTCCAGAAAATGTGCTTATAACACAAGTGTGCTTGGCCACATGACACTCAGATTTGCTTTCAAAAGAGAGAGGGACTGAAGGGTATGATGAAAAGGCAGAAAATACAGTTTACAACATCCAGAAGTCTTTGTTCATGAAGTTTCTTTGGCCTCATCTTTTGTTTACATTACGGTAAATACTGCAGCAGCAGGAAAGGAAAGGAACATAAAAATTTATTTACACTAAAAATGTGGGGAATTGCTGAAATGGATCTGTTTCCCAATCTCCACAAAATACTCTGTGATCACAGTATTTAAAAAAGAAAGAAGAGAAGCATACTTCTGAGCAGCCTCATGAATATAAGGGGGTTTTATTAAACATGTGCACCTTAAGCCTCTGTGGACATGCGATGTCAGGGTTCATGGCCTGGCCTGTCTGCACTGTCAAGGATCAACAGGTATCATCAATAACAACCACCAGAAGGAATTTGTATTTTAATTCTTCCTATACAGTTACAGCCAGAAACTCTGCTTAACTGTGGCACTTATGACAGCACTAATTCGCATACTATGGTCAGACCCATAAAAGTGATTTATTCATATTTCACTTTACTTTGCTAAGCTACTAGCTTAAAAGTCTCTCAGGAAGCTGTGCTGGGAGCAGTGTTGTTTAATACCTTCATTAACGATACTGACAGCAAGTTTGGTAATTATTCCAAGCTGGGTGGTACAGTCAGTGGCAGAATGACCTAGACAGGCTGGAGAACTGAGCTCTGAGGAACTTCATGAGATTCAACGAGGCCAAGTGCAGGGTTGCTGCACCTTGGTGGAGGCAACCAGAGATTTGAATCCAGATGGAGGGAGGACACACTTGAGAGCAGCAATGTGGAAAAAGACCTGGGGGTACTAGTGGACCAAAAGCTGGCTATGAGGCACCAGTGTGCAATTGCAGCCCAGAAAGGGAACTGCATCCTGTGTGGCCAGCAGATCAAGTGAGGGGATTCTACCCTTCTGCTCTACTCTGGTGAGACCTCACTTGGAGTCCTGTGTCCAGCTCTGGAGCCCCCAACACAAGAGGGATGTGGACCCGTTGGAGCAAGTCCAGAGGAGGCCGCAAAAATTATCAGGGGGCTTTTCTTGCCTGGGGTTGTTTGGCTGGCCTGAGGAAGAGAAGGCTCCAAAGTGACCTTTCAGTACCTGATGGGGGCTACAGGAAAGCTAGGGAGGGACTGTTTACAAGAACAGGGGGTGAGAGGACAAGGGGTAATGGTTTTAAATTGAAAGAGGAGAGATTTAGACTGGAGATTAGGAGGAAGTTTTTTAGTGTGAGGGTAGTGAGATACTGGAACAGGTTGTGGCTGCTCCATCACTGAAAGTATTCAAGGCCAGGTTGGATGGGGCTCTGGGCAACTTAATCTAGTGGGAGGTGCCCCTGCCCATGCATGGGGTTGGAACTCAATCTTTAAGGTCCCTTCCAACACTAACCTTTCTATGATTTAACCCTAATATGTAAATCCTGAATTGCAGCACTGAATTAATTTCAGCAGTGCTACACACGGCAGATGATCTGAAATGTGTTCTTCACTCTAGTCTTTTGGCCACTGATTTCCAAGGACATGCTATTTGCTAATGTCCTGTAGAAGGAATGGTTGCATGAACAGGGTAATAAACACTCCCATATGGTCTCTCTCCCAGTTTCAACAAAAATCCTGTAATTGACTTCTCTGCTTGTTGTGCAACAGAGATTTTGCGACAATACCAGGAAACTAACAATTAATTTTGTGAGTTTATTACTGTTCAGAAACACTCTGTCAATACTTAACCTTATACTCTGGATATGTTTTTTGAATTGAGTACTCCCTTCTCAGATGTCTTAAATATTCCAGCATGTCTTGGCTGCTTTCCTCTCGGAGCAGACAATTGTGGAAATAAATTAGTTTTCTATTGTCTCAAAGTATGTCCTTGTTTTTTATGAATTGAATATGCACTACCTCAATCAGAAGCAGAAAAAACTAGCTGGAGACAGAATTCTGGTCCCAGGGAAATCAAACAATGCTTTTGGCACTGACCTCTGTGCAGACAGAGTGATTATGGCATTTACTGCATCTCAAATGTGTATTCGTAATTGGAATTTATGTGTTCAGTATCAGAGTGGATGTTCTGGATTACAGAGCTGGGCCTAACTATGTACTGTGTTTTGCATGGTAATTTGTGACCCCAGTAATGCCTCACAAATACTCTGGGCAATTGCATGGACCAGTAAGGGAAACATGAGCACGTGTCTACTAAGATATTTAAATAAT
This sequence comes from Upupa epops, assembly GCA_013397515.1. Classification (NCBI taxonomy): domain Eukaryota; kingdom Metazoa; phylum Chordata; class Aves; order Bucerotiformes; family Upupidae; genus Upupa; species Upupa epops. The sequence continues at coordinate 391,093 of VZRI01006713.1, read as the reverse complement.
TCTTTTCAGACCAGTCATGAATAACCTGAACTCTGCTTCAGCCCTTAGATGGCCTTACTAGCTAGCACAAAAGTTTCCAGGTCATGCCTAAGCCAACACAGTAACATTTACTTCCTGAAGTACAGTACAACTGTGGGGCATTAAATCCCACATATATTAAGAATTCTCAGGGTGAGGGGGAGTGGAGCATAAATTATTATCAGTCTAGACAGAAATACCAGAAGATCCCCATAGGGCTGACAAGTCATGAAGTGCCCAGAGGCTACATGCTGTTCAAAAACAAATATAGTTCTCTACATTATTTATAAATAATAATGTGTTTACCACGGAGCTGTTGAGTCATTTGGTGTGAGAAAACAGACAATAAAAATAGTTATAAAATGCAGTCAGGGTGCTGATACAGTTTAAGAAACAAAAATTGCATGTAACTCCTATTAAAAGGAAATTAAAAAACAACTGAAAGGTAAAATCCTTTAGTGAAAGAAGAAATTATTCAAAACAGTCTACAGGAGACATATTGAGAGTAACTAAAAATTACTAGTGAGCTCTAACCCTTCCCTCCACAATCGTTGGCACGGTTGAAGGTACAATAGAGAATTCTCAGAAAACAAAAAGACAATGAAAACTTTTCTGCAAGGAACCAGTAATTATACTGTCTAAACACAAACAGAGGAAATTAGGACAGAGGCCTCCATGAATGGTGTGGAGAGAGAATGATAACACAGGAACAAACTGATGCTTAATGACGTGATAAGGAACGAGCTTTAACCAAACAAATACATCTTCAACAAGAAATGCCTGGCTGTGGAACCTGATGCTATAGGATGACGTGGGTCAAAAAGTATTACTCATCTCAAAAGAGGGTTAAACAACTTCATAGTGGCAAATGCCTGCTGTGGGTAATGGCTACTTTGGGATGCAAATCTGTGACCTATCACTGGAAAGCAGGAAGTTGGGCAAGGAAGATCACCCCACATTTAGCAGATTTCTTCCTATAAATATCTACCCAGCACAAAATGGGATCTGGCAGTGTTATGAAATACTTTCTGGCTGCCCTCCACAAGTCACCTGTTAAAGTATCATGGCAATTCTAGCAAGTGTCCTTAGTACAGATGTTTATTAATTTATCTCCCATTATGAGAGCAGTGAGAGGAAAGCCAACTTCCACATGTTTATGAGAACACTTAAAATGTAAGTTAGAAGCAGAGAGAGCCAGGGTTAACTTAAAACCTCCCCCAGAGAGAGCAGGCGCTGCAGGGAACACAGCAGCCTGACCTCAGCTATGCCTTTGGCAGTGCTCCTGATGCTGTGTAGGGAGACCTCACCCTCCCACGGCCATGTTCCCCATGTTCCACACTAAGCACAAATCAGCTTACAGTATATTAAAGAATTTTTTTCGGTCTGTTATGATTAATCTGCAGTTAGAGAAAATGGATAAAAGAGAAAGGGAAGTTTAAGCTTCCTGATAAGAACACAATCAAGTGCTTGGTGAAGAAAATAACAAACCTGTCTGAAAGATCTGAGCTTTCTACCCTGGTCTATGACAGGCTGGATTTGGACATGACATAGAAAGTGTTGCCATTAATAAAACCAAAATACTAATGCAGGCTGGATAAGGGGGATTTAGCATTGTTGGTGCGTTGGGCTTTTTTTAAACAAGAAATTTCATGGTAGAAAAAAGTAAAAAACTTGCTGACCTGGGGACATGCTTAACAACCCAGGCCATAGTGCATAATGAGTACAAAAAACATTAGTTCCAGAGTAACACTCCAGTTTCATTCGACTTGAAATAACAGCTTTCATTCTACAGTCAGTAGATTTTTCACTGAGAAAAGTAAGTTAGTGTTTCATTTTTTTAAAACGGAAAGTTGCAACTTGAGTTTTTAACAAGTCCAGGTAACTTCTTTTTTTAGCTATTTCTGAACAAACCTCTGAACTAAAGCCACGAAGAATTCAGAAATATTGTTTTCAGATGAAGATTGTATTTTCTGAGAATGAATTATTCATCCAAAACACATGGTGCAGCATTTGCAATACCTCTCTACATCACAGGAACTTTGTGAGACAAAACACAGGATTTATGAATCACTGTAAGGGTAAAACTAAGCCTGAATACTGTGAGCCAACTATTCTTTCAAAAGCAAATGGAGATTAAAATATTCTATGGGGTTTGTACAAGGAACAGCCTGAACTTGGCCAGTTCTGAGCTGGCTGTACTCATTAAGAGAGGAATGCCCTCAGGCTGCTTTGCATGGAAGCACTGGATTTCTCTGGTGCTCTGAAGGACACTAGGACAGTCACATACCAATAATAAAAAAAACAGGTTTCAAACATTCTTCTCATCACAGGACAGGACCTGTACAAATTCAATTCCTCTGACGTAGGAGCGGGAAAAGAATGGAGAGGGACTTATAAGGACAATGCAGGGAACAAGATTTGGGTGACAGTGAGGAACAAGGTAAGGATCCTGGTGGTGGGAAGACTGGCAGCAATGCAGGCATCCAGACAGTATCACATTACTTCCTTTTCCTTTGTTAAGTTTCTCTGTAGAGCTAAGTTACTCAAAGGCAAAATATTAAGTTTAAACAGTAGTTGCTGTAGTCATTACTGAAAGATGACTATGCAAGATAACTACAAATGATTATAAACAAACATTCCAGACATGACAGGCTCTTCCTAGGCTGGCCTACTGTACGTCAAGAAGCCAAGTAAGGCTACATTCTGGCAGCAGCATTCTAGCAACATGTCATTCCTCAAGTTCTTAATGAGAACATTTGGACTATTTGTTGGCAAGGGAAAAAAACATAGGAACATGGTGTTCAAATAGGAAGGAGAAGAGCAAGCTGACCAGTCACAGCAGCATGACTGCACCAAAATGGAATGTGCTTGTTTTCTAGCAGGGTTTTCATGTGACAAAAATACATTTTATTAATGTATGATAGTTACTGAAAAGAAAGTGATACTACACACAGTTCGAAATGAAAGCAAAAACCTACATATATTTAGTGGTGCTACCACCTGTACCGGTCTGGTTCAAACTATGCTTGGTTTGAGCTGGTAGGGATGAGACAGTTCAGATGTGAGTGTGCTCCGACTACATCTTAAAAAACCACAATTAACTGCAACAAGGTCTGTCCTATGCTGTGTCCCTTGTACATTATATTTTTTCTTAGCAGTGTTTAGAGGCATTGACAGTTAAAACCTTCCTGTATTTCCCAACTGAAACTTATTCTGACTCAGTTGAATTTCTGAACACAACTTTTAAATGGTTTGTTTTAAATTAAAACCCTCTTCCTCTCCTGTCAGGTTTGCTACAACTAGTATATTTAAAGATTGACTTTTACTTCCCAACTTTGTGACACCAAAAAATTTCTTCTGAAGTTGTAGTTTTTGTGCCAAGATAACTAATGAAAATATTGAACAATACTGGTTTCAGTATTAGTTTTTGGACAGGGCTCAACTTCCTCCTGACACTTAGCATAACACATTGCTACTCTGAGGCATTTCTTTGCCCATCTGACAGTGAATTTATTAATTCCCTTCTTTTTCAGCCAGTTTATCACTTTTGGTTATCCAGAAAAGCAGTTACTGTATCACAGAAAGAGCAGGCAAGTGTGGCATGATCTGTCCCTGGAAATAAGATCTTTCATCATTTTTACTTTCATGTCCTTACTTTTTTCCCCTTATTTGGCAATTTTTTTCTTTTACATCTGTACAAAGAGAAGCTAAGAAGTGCCTGTTGCCTACAAAACATCGGTCTGCTGCAGACTTCATGTTCTGTCCACATTACAGAAAACTAGTCAGTTAAGGTGTTCATTGGAGCCGCACCTAGAAAATCTCAACTCCAGGAGTGAGTGGTTCCTACTTTCCCTGTTTAGAAAAATAGTGGTGACATGCTTTCACACAAAACAAATAACCAGGATGAAAAGGAAAGTTTTTAGTAAGGTTAGAACTGATCTGGTTTTAGCTTTCTCTGACAAAAAAGAACAAAATCTCAAACACATCCCCTTAGATTACCCCACAACAAGTTAAGTACTGTTGAACTAATTAGCTCTTGAAACAGAACAAAGTATAAATCTTCATAGCCCTGATCACAGGGCTATACATTTTGCCAGCACTAAAGTCATACACATTCCATTCACACCTGCAAAGTAACTTACAAGTTTGCAAATAAGAACCTACTAATTTTCAAATGAAATCCAGCTTCTGTGCAGGAAGCAGAGAAAACATTTTCATAGTAAGGTATAGACTATGTTCTGGGAGCTCTGGAACTTCAGAAAGAATTGAAAAAAGAAAAGAGTATGGGCTGAGTCCTGGAATGCAGTGAGCACTGAGAGTACTTCACAAATCAAATACCTTTTTCTTTTTTTCAAAAAAATCAACTTATTCCATAGCATAATTCTTTTAAATTTTGCTTAGATATAGACTGAAGTGTAGACTCAACTCACAGATTTGAAATCAAATAATATTCGGTTTCTCACACAGGACAAAATATTTTGTTAATACTTGCTGAGCTGTATTTTCAACTTTTAATTACAGTACATATATCCACTGCATTAGTCCTAGTTTTATACTATATATATACATATATATATATAGTATATACATATATACATATTTTATATTTTTATATTTTATACTGTATACTCTCTATATAAATTGATATTTATATATTTTGATATTTATATATTGATATACTACTCTTGTCTTCATTTTACTTCACCTTACATTTCACCCAAAAAGCTCAATTTAGCCACAAAAATGGTCTATATGAATCCAAGGAACAAGCTTTTCAAGGGAACCTCACTCCCACTGTTTTCTTCCTCTGTGGCAGCACCTGTTCTTATGGTTTATATCCTACAAGAAAGCAATAAACCAGAGTTGCAGATTTGAAAGGACTGCATAAGACTGATTTAACACAAACAGAGATCATTGTGAAATCTTTGTTTTCAAGAGCAGGCAGATGAGGACACTGTTTCAAAGAAGTGCCCAATGCATACAGCGTGCACAGAATCTTCTCATACTTCTCCCATTCCAGATACTAACCTAAAAAACAGAACAGCCTAAAATAGGAAAGGATTTTGTTTGCATTGTTGTTCCACAGAAGTAGATTAGTACTGGTAACTGGATTATCCAAGAGGAAAAGTAATTGTTTGCAAGAATTCATTTATACAACCGCCATCCCTTCCTTTGTTCCTGAAGAACGAACACAACCAGAGATCTTGTTCCAGGGCCATTATCATCAAAAGGTCTGGAAAAGAATGAAAACCAATGCTGCTTCTCAGGGTGAAACTCTGGATGACAGATTAAATTGCTTTTGCCACTCCACTGAACATTTAGCACTTGAAAAAATACTGGTGAAACAAGTATGATGAGTGACTAAGAGCACAATACATTGTGTTTTTGTTCTTGCACCTAGAGGAAGTCAACTTAAAAAACAGTGGTTCTGTTTGATGCAAGTATTTCTACAGCTAATTAAGAGGAGAAAGAAGAAACTTGGAACACAAATGATAAGGAGTTGAGAATCTTCAGGCCATGGGACAGCATGCAGCAGGCTCCTTCTTCGAAATCTGTAATGCCACTTAATTTAAACTCTCCTGTGATCTCCTTGGGTTCTGAGTAACTTTATTTTTAACCTAGCTAAAATAAACCAGCACTTCTTAATACTCTTAGTGCTTCTGCAGCTTAATGTGGAGTTTTAAGATGGAAAAATAATATTTTTTTTCAGATGGTATCGATTTTTTCCTTCTTTCATTCATTTCTTATTTCACAATTTATTTCTCCTTCCTTTTCCTCTTCTTAGTTTTTGTACTGACCCTTCTTTCACTACTTCATTCTTATCTTTAACCTTTACTTTTGTCAACACTATTCTACATCCTCCTCCTAAATTATGTTTCTTCTCAATCTGTTCTTGTTTAGTCATTTCTCACAGACCTAATATGGAAGGAGCAGGCCTGCACTGTAAGCAGCAGCATAGCCAAAAAGGCTATGAAGAGCAAAAAGAGCAGACAGGATGAAAAAGATGTAGGGAAACTACCTGATTAAACACTGAATGAGTCTTTAAAGAGATGCTCCACTAGCCTATTTTGAAGATGAGAATTGAGTATGTGTATACATTGCAGGCTCAATGCAGGATGTGAAATGAGAACAGTGAGATGACTAAACTTCATGTGGCTGCTTGCTGCATGCTGCATATGGAATACTCTGCTAGAGTATGTTTAAAAGGAAATACTGTGGATAATTAAGGACCGGAATATGGTTACGTAAAGCTAACCAAGAAATAATGTAGCCACCCTTAGCTTTTCTGCTCTTGTTTTGGATGTTTTTGTGACAATACAGCTGAGCATATGATCAAGAGAACTTGGGACTAAAATGTTGTGAGGTCTTCCTTTTGGCCCTCCTACCAAATGCACATGACTATTATTGCATGTTGCAAATAATCAAAGTACTATTTATTCCTTTCTGGTCCTTTTCCTCCTTTATAGTTCTCCTTACTACCAATCTGTTTCCTTTCTTACAGGTAACGCTTGCCAAAATTATGAAGAAGCAAATGCTCAGTGAAAAAGCACTGCTCCTGAATAGAAAGCAACTATGAGAGTCTTGACATTTGAGAGTTCTTTTCTTCCTCTCCAGGCAAAAAAGATTAAACATGTGGTGTGACGATACACCAAAGACAAAGAACACCAACAGTCACGCATTCTTAGTCAGTTTAGCAATCCAGCATGTTAAGTAACTCTTACCTTACTCAATCAAACTTTACCCTGCTGCTGGCTATGCAGAGTAGAGCCCAATTTCCCAGATATCTTTCAAACTGCAGATTCCTCTGAAGAACGATTATTCTCATTTCCAGCAGAGCAGCATACTCTCAAACACTCTCTTAGAGGTCAACAATCGCTTCACAGAAAACAAAGGGAGTTCTCAGCCCCTAGAATTAAACATACATTTCAATTACAGTGGCTATGGCCTATAAATGTTTTCAAGTCAATGATCAATGAAACTTGATCATGTACTCAGTACTGGTGAAGCCTCCCCTCAAGCACTGAGAGCAGTTCTGGGCCCCTCACTTCAAGAAAGATATTCAGGTACAGGAGCTGGTCCAGAGGAACAGTGATGCTGGTGAAGGCAACTGGAGAGAAAGTCTTATGAAGAGAGGATGAGGAAGCTGGGGGTGTTTAGCCTGGAGAAGAGGAGACTCAGGCAGGACCTTCTCCCTCTCTACAGCTACCTGAAGGGAGGCTGTAGTCAGGTAGAGGTCAGGCACTTCTCCCAGGCAACTAGCACTAGGACAAGAGGCCAGGGCCTGAAGCTGCCAGAGGAGGTTTAGATTGGATGTTCGGAAGCCCTTCCTCATGGAAAGGGTGGTCAGACCCTGGAATGGACTGCCCAGGGCAGTGGTGGAGTTCTCATCCCTGGAGGTGTTTAAGAAAAGACTGGATGTGGCACTTAGCGCCACGATCAAGCTAATATGGTGATGTCAGGTCATAGGCTGGGCATTATGATCTTGGAGATCTTTTCCAGCCTCAATAATTCTGTGATTCTGTAACCACCTTTATGACAGACTAGTAAAACAGACCAGACTGTAGCAGGCACTAATGAGTAGTGGCGAATTACATTCAATGAATATAGTCTAAGAACAGATATAACTAATAAAACACACCTGAAATTCTGCATTAGCTTCTGGAGTTTCTTTAGCTTGGAGGAGGCTGAGGGGTGACCTCACTAATGTCTATAAATATGTGAGAGGTGGATGTCAGGAGGATGGAGCCAAGCTCTTCTCAAGGTCATCTGGTCATAGGATAAGGGGCAATGGGTGCAAGCTGGAACACAGGAGGTTCCATATAAATATCAGAAGGAACTTCTTCACAGTGAGGGTAACAGAGCATTGGAACAGGCTGCCCAGGGGATTTGTGGAGTCTGCTTCTCTGAAGACATCCAAGACCCTCCTGGATATCTCCCTGTGCGACTTGGTCTTGGTGATCCTCCTGTGGCAGGGGGATTGGACTGGATAATCTTCCAAGCTCCCTTCCAATCCATGACTCCCTGATTCTATGATTCTGCCTCAGACCTCACATGTAATTTGCTAATTTGTTTTCTGCAAAATCCCCCAGGAAGTGCAAACAAGGCTGTTAACTATATGAAGTCAATTTCACATGACTATCAGCTCATAAGGAGCAAGAAAGATCAGTGCAGAAGAGCTATTCAATAAAACACTATTTAACTGTTTTTTAAGCATAAATGTAGTCTTCCTCCCATTCAATCTGTCAGTTCTGCAGCTGACACTGATTTTTTATGAATTGTTTGAACAATGAGAGGATAGTAACTGCTTTAAAAGGTGTTGTAAGCATTTTCTAAGTGCTAATAAGAAATATGAAAGGAAGCAGAGAACAGGTGTTCGAGTACAGCTGCAGGTATGAACATGTTCATTGTGTACACACCACAGAGGGCACAATAACATTACTTCAGAGGAAGGAACCACAATTATTTACAGAACAGCTAGTGTAACAACACAGATGACACTGGTTCAGAAAATTTGTAACACAAAAATAAATCCTTTTGTGTGCAGCTGTGAAACAGATCAGCAGTTTGTTGCTCACTGAAAGTGACATATGGCACCTGCAGCTTCAAGAAGAAATATTTGATGTCATTGCTTTGAAACTTCTTGATGTCTACTAGCTATTCTGAGCTTGTTCTTTTGAAAAATAACTTGACATAAATGTATTTTAACCTGGATTGGACATGTGCAAAAACCCCAACACCCTGGATGTGCGTAAGGCCGCCTCCATTCTTTCCCAGCCCTGTGTTTCATGTAACAACCCAACTGCCCACATCAGCCACACTGGTAATAGTGGCTTATTAGTCCCGAGGCAAGCCAGAGGGTTGATCAAGTAGAACAGACTGGGAGGAGAAAGGGTTGAGGACAGCCCTGAGAAGGACTTAGGGGTGGTGGGGGATCAGAAGTTGAAAAGGAGCCATCAGTGTGTGCTTCCAGCCCAGAAAGCCAGCATTGTCCTGGACTGCATCACAAGAAGCAGTGACAGTCGGTTGAGGAAGGTGATTCTCCTCCTCTACTCTGCACTTGTCAAACCCCAGTTGGAGTACTGTGTTCAGTTCTGGACAACATGAGAAGGACACAGAGGTCCTCAACTGTGTCTAGAGAAGAGCAATTCAAATGACCTAGAGCACCTGGAGCACCTCCCCTGTGAAGGAAGGCTTAGCAAGTTGCAGTTGTTCAGCCTGGAGAAGAGTAGGCTCCCAGGTGACCTTAGAGCAGTTTTCCAAAATCTGAAGGGGACTACAAGAAAGCTGGAGTAAGGCTTTTCACACAGGTGTGTAACAAGAGGACAAGGTGAAAAGGTTACAGACTGGAACAGGGGAGACTGAGGTTAGACATTAGGAAACAATTTACTGTGAGGGTGGTGAGATGCTGGAACAGGGTTCCCAAGGAAGTTGTGGCTGCCCCATCCTTGGATGGGGCCCTGAGTAACTTCATCTAGTAAAGGTGTCCTTCCTTGCCTATGCAGGAGGGTTGTGACTAGATATCTTTAAGGTCCCTTCCAACACTGGCCTATTCTATAAACTGTGAAAGCCTATTTTAGTTTACTCTAGAACCCCCTGCTCTGTGTTTAATGCTCTTCCAAATCTTTCCAGTTTAATAATTGTGTTAACTATTGGACTTTATGTAAATATCAATACTAAAACCACGTAAACATTCTTCAGCATCCCCACATGAGCACAGCACGTATCCTGTACTGGCAATAACCATGGCAGGAAATTGCTTGCCCTCGTAGCATTGTTTTATCCTCGCATCACTTATTCTAATTTTAAAATACTTCTTTTAGCTCATCTAAGGCTTCCTGTGCCACACCTGTATGATTCTCTCTCTGAACCGGGTGAAAGATTCACTAGTAGGGAATCCTAAAATATACTGTAATTAAAGCTCACAGGCCACACTTGGAGGAATAAAAGGAACAGAAGAAATCCCAAGGGACTTCAAAAAGATTAGCAGTGAAAAACAAATCAGTGCTGAAGAAAGGGCAGAGGCAAAGAAAGCAGAGTCCATGGAGAAGCAAAAATATCAAATTGAGGTCATAAACAGAATGAGGTCATAATCCTGCTTTGGGATTCACAGATGCCTTTGCTTGTCTGGCTTTGTGAAGAAGTAATGCAGGGATCAAGGACTGAACTGATACTGACCCAAACCATGGGCAGAGTGTTTTTTACAAGCAGACAGTAACAAGATACACTAACACATAACTGGATTTTTAATGGCAGCGTTAACACACTCGTTTTTAAGAAGGTTTGATCTTTACATTTCTAGTGAGACCTAGACATTCAAACACACGAAACCCCTAAGAACACTCATTGTGCCCACCATACTGTGTAAACCTGAGGACAATGAGATACTCAGATATTCAGATCCCTTCGAAAATCAAAATCTAGGAAACTTTTCAAAACCTAGAGGCAAACGAATACTGTGTATTACAGATTTAAAAGTATGCAGATGGCAGTTACTGGCCATAATGCCTCAAGGTCTCAAGAAGAACCACTAGAGGTAAATCCTGTGGTTAAGTTAAGGAACTCCCAAGTTTGAGTATGACTCTCCAAATCACTGAAATGTATGCACTGAAATATATGCATATAGACACACACATACTATATATAAAACAAAAGCCTGGGAAATCTAACAAAAATCTCTCCAAAGAATTTTTGGTTTTGTGAGGTAAAAAGTTGTCCACTTGATGCTAGAGAGTCAAACTTACAAAACTGTCTTTACCAGTGGGTTTCTTACACTGGCATTAGAATGGAAGGAACAGGCTCCAGATGGTTTTTTTAAATGAAAAGGGACACTATGGGCTATGAAAAGGGACACTATGGGCTAGGTGTAGTATTTAAACAAGGCAGCAAACTGATCATAGAATCATGGAATCATTACAGATTGGAAGCGATCATCTAGTCCAATCCCCCTGCCACAGCAGGACCACCTAGACCAAGTCACACAGGAACATGTCCAGGCAAGTCTTGAACATCTCCAGAGAAGGAGACTCCACAACCTCCTTTGGCAGCCTGTTCCAATGCTCCATCACCCTCACAGTGAAGAAGTTCCTTCTGATATTTATATTGAACCTCCTATGTTCCAGCTTCTGACAGAGTGCTTTGATTTCCATTCTATACCTTCTGGAGTGAAATGTTGCTGCAGTATGGATGATCTAGAGGAGACAAGGGAAGGGAACTTCACAGTGAAATGACTTAATTTACTACAGAGGAAAAGTGAACACGCTTTTAGGGACATAAGCTCCTTTTCAGTTCTGAAAGACAATCAGATGGACCACTGGAAGAGACAGAATCCAAAAGGTTCTATCCATAAGCATGTACTAAGGAGCACATTCTTAAATATCATGATGAATATCCTAAATACTTAAAATATCGTTATGAATCTCCTAATCATATGTATTAATGAAGTCTACATGTTCATCCAGTAAGACAATAACCTACATTTAGGAGGTACTTGAGCTACTTGAAACATTAGTTTTCAACAAGAAACAAGCAAGGTTTTGGGATGGATCAAGAGGAGTGTGTCTAGCAGATCAAGGGAAGTTACTCTACCCCTTTATTCTGCTTTAGTGAGGCTGCACCTGCAATACTGTGTCCAGTTCTGGTTTCTCCAATTCAAGAGAGATAGAAAATTAATTGAGAGTTCAACACAGAGCTACAAGGATGAGTGAGGGCGTCTGAAACAACTGTCTTATGAAGACAGGCTGAGGAAATTGGGACTTTTTAGTTTGGACAAAAGACGGCTACAAGGGCATTTAATTACTGTCTATAAATCCATGAGGGTTGGGTGCCAAGAAGACAGGAAGGCTGTTTTCAATTGTGTCAGACAGGACAAGTGGTAATGGATGCAAGCTTGAATACAGGAAGTTTCACTCATTACGAGCAAAAACATCTTTATAGTAAGGGTTACTCAATATTGGACTGGGTTGCCCGGGCGGTTGTGGAGTCCCCTCCTCTGGAGATATTCCAGACCCATCATGATGAGTTTTCACATAGCTGATTTAGGCTTCAGATAGTTATGCTTTTCAGTAATCTGTATCCTGCTTGAGCAGCACTGATCTGATGGCCTTTGAAGGTCCCTTCCAACCCTATTAAACTGTGTAAACAACAATTCCTTTTCAAATAACCACGGGAAACACCCCTCCCTCCCTCAAATAAGACAAATGATAAAACTCACAGGAGCGGGTAGTATATACCAGAGGATGTTTCTGGGCACCATGGAAGCCAAAGGCAATGGACTTTGTGATGTTGTAGCAACTTATTTGGGGTTTGGTCCTGGCTCCAACAGCAAGTCATGTGCTGGTGCCCTGTTGTGGGCATCCCAAGCCAAGCTGATGTGTGCAGATACCCTGGAACCAGCACTGGAGAACAATTGCTGGAAAACAGCCGCTGCCTCGTTTGTTTTAACGGGCTATTAACTCGAACACTCCAGTGGCTTGGCAGAGCCCCAGCAGAGGCCTCCTGAAGACTGTGAACTGTGGAGGAGAAGCAGGAGGAAGGAGAAGGAGGAGGAAGGAGAAGGAGGAGGGAGGAGGAAGAAGAAGGAGGAGGAAGAAGAAGGAGGAGGAAGAAGGAGGAGGAAGGAGAAGGAGGAAGGAGAAGGAGGAAGGAGAAGCAGGAGAAGAAAGGACAAGACGGAGGAGGAGCCGCAGCTCCTGTCGCTCTCTGTCCCGTCCCGTCCCACTCGCGCGCCACCAGCCCTTCAAACGCGAGCACCCAACGCTGGGAGAGGTGGGGGGAGGTG
>VZRI01006713.1:324156-378040 GCA_013397515.1 Upupa epops | reverse complement strand
GGGCGGGGCTGCGCTCGGGGCCGCCGCCAGGAGGCGGGGGGAAGGCAGCGGGAGAACAGCGGGGAGCTAGAGAGCCGGAGAGCTGCCGGCCGGGAGGTGAGTGCTGGGGGGGGACCGGGAAGGGCCGGGATCCACTGCAGGTCGTTCACCTGTTCCCGGCGGGATGGGGTAGGGAGGGTGTCCGGTAAGCGTCGGCCCCTGAGGGTGAGGGATCAGCCGGTGAAATCACGTCTGCGAGTGCTGGAAGCGGACAAGGCTCTGGGCTGGGTGCGTAAGCGGCGTGAGGAGTTAATGCTTAACGCGGCGGTCACACGTCCGCCAGCGAGTTGTCCCAGAGTGTTTTCCAAGAGTGCCTGGAACAGGAAATGCCAGTACAGGTGGTGGCGGCTGCTTCAGATGCCGGTTGCAGGGTTCGGAGCCGGTGCCGCGGTGTTTGCGGCGCTCACACCGAGTCCTAGAGCAGCATGTATGCAAATCGGCTGCTGAGCGTCTCGTCTGGGTTTAAATTTACCCCTTAATTTGCTTTTCAATGCAAATATTTCTAAAACCAGCTTTTCGGAGGAAATACATGTATTTTTTCCCTTCCCAAAACAACTGTAAGCTTTGCCTATCTCCTTAACTGCATTTTTTTTCCACATACAGCAACAAAAACACCCCCTCTTGCCTAACTTCTTTGCTTTTAAAACATTCCTAGTAGCTTCAGCTTAATGGCATGACTGACTGGTGATGCATAATTCCCTTCCACATTTAAGCGGTGGAAATTCCTTTGGCTAATGCTCTGTTCCTGTAGGATGGAAGGAAGGAGATTTCAGGTATCAAAATAGTGAGACTTTTGGAATATCAAATATCATAATAGTTCATGTTATAACTTGGGTATAAATTAGTATCATTGAATGCTACATAATCCTTGACCCCTGACAGATATTTGGCAAAATAAGATGTTTTCACTTGTTTTTTTTCTATATATTGTATTACTTACATGAAAAGTTGTTATGCTGGACCAGTGAGACCGTCTTATGAAAACGCCTAAAATGCACACTTGACTTTGGTATCAAACCTTGGTAGCACATCATTTTTTCCAGTCATACAGTGTGCGTGACGTCTTGACAGAGTTGTTTGGTTGTGAGACCCAAAGGACTTCAGGGTCAGGGAATTAGTGCTATCACGTGTTTCAGTTATGTCACTTTCCAAGACCTTGGCAGCAACATGTAGTAAATTTTCCTTGATTAATGCTTCTGGATAAAACAATTTAGTCACTTGAGAGCCATTGTCCTCAAACCTATTCAGAGAGGTCTTCAGAAAAAACACCCTCTTGATTTAAGAGAGAACAGGTTAGAGACTGATCAGGTGAAATGATGATGGACTAAGGCTGTAATAGGGAGATGGGCTGGATCAGGGTTTGATGTGTCAAATGTTTGTAGGTAGGTTTGTACAGGTGGGTTTGTAAAGAAATGTATGAAGAGTAAAGATTCGTAATGTTCAATTGAGCCTATAAAATGTGGGAGGGCTTAAAGTTGATGCTTCAATTACCATAATACCTCAATTTGAGGTTCAAGACCGGGTTATGTGGTGGGCTTTGCACAAAGCACTTTGTAAAGGAGTAGAAAGGGAAAAACAAAAATCTGTAAAGATTCACTGAATGGTGGCCTGTGTTGGCTTCAGAATTTCTATTTAAGGTCTTTACTCAGAGTTCCCATTGCAGTTCTTTATAAAATTGGAGTGTAGTTGTAGCAGCCTGGAAATGTGGTGAGCCACGAACCTGTTGTTTTGGTCCTGATGCAAACAGGAAAGCTTTTATTGGACCAGCTTAAATTAAAAACTGTACACTTAGACAAAGGGCGGCTGGATTAGCATCAACACTTCTGGTTCTCCCTTCTTGAAAGGAAGAAGAAGGATGTGTGGGAGCAGTGTTTGGCCATATGAGGAACAGCTAGATGAAGAAGGACTGGAGAGAGAACAGAGGTTTTTAGAGCAGAGGAAAGCTGAGTTTAAAATCTTCAGACATTGATTGGAAGAATGTCTAGAAGAGGTAACTGTCAAACTTGGGGACTTCTTGAGTCAGTGATGGAAGGCAGAAACAAGGTGCCAGACCAGTATTGATGAACTTACAGGTGGCCCTCAAAATCAAGGCTGATGGTCACTGCAGGAAACGTGGTTCGGTGGGGAATTTTGGTTGGTTTTGTTGTCTTGTCTTACACTGTTGTTCTTGCATCATGTTACCTGTGCTATGACTAAGTGTTGTTCATGAAGGGGATTTTTCTCTGTCTGATGTTCCACAAAGTGAGGATTTGCATTCTTGTAAACCTGTTTCTTTGACAGCATTTGAATTGAAATGTATAATGGTCAAAGACAGAGACTGCTGGTGACTGAAAGCGTTAGTGAACCTTATGACAGGGATCACAGCAAAGGTGGAAGGAGAAGGGATTTGTGTAGAGACCAAAGAAACCACCATCAGCACCACTGGGGTGATGTAAGAGTTTGTTCACTTTTTGTTTCAATCACGGTTTTTGTTTGGCTTTATTTTGTTTTTTTAAATGTGGGGAACAGTTATTGTTCCAGTATTGTCACAATACAAGTCAGATTTTTGTTCTCTTTACAGAAATTAGCTGTTGAGCTGTGGCAAACACTCGACTCTTGCAATTACAAGGTGATGAATCTTTTATGCATTCCATAAAAATAAAGGAGTGTGGTTAGTAGATCGAGAGAGGTTCTCTTCTCCCTCTACTCTGCCCTGGTGAGACCAGCAGCGAATATTGTGTCCAGTTCTGGGCTCCTCAGTCCCAGAAGGACACAGAACTGCTTGACAGAGTCCAGCACAGAGCCACAAAGATGATGAAGGGAGTGGAGCATCTCCTTGATGAGGAAAGGTTGAAGGAGCTGGAATAAAGGAGACTGAGGGGTGACCTCATTTATGTCCATCAATATAGAAAGGGTGGGTGTCAGGAGGAAGGAGCCAGTGTCATTCAGTGATAGTACAAGGGACAACGGGAGTCAGCTGGAACAGAGTAGGTGCCACATTAATATAAGAAGAAGCTTCTTCCCAGTGAAGATGACAGAGCACTGGAAGGGAGGTTGTGGAGTCTCCTTCTCTGGAAACGTTTAAAACCTGCTTGGACTGTTCCTGTGCAGCTGGATCTAGGGGATCCTGCTCTGACAGAGGGATTGGACTGGCTGATCTTTTGAGGTCCCTTCCAATCCCTAAAATTCTGAGGCTCTGTGATTTCAGTCTGTTGAAAAGTAACCACAACCATCATAATACTGGCTTAAGGCAGAGAACTCTAATGGTTTCCCATCTTAAGTTTATTCTTTTTACCTTCCATAGTTTTGGGTTTTTTGCATCTAAGCTCCTGAGTTAGTACCTCTATTGGTGTAAAAATTGATTAACGAGAGTTCTCAGACCATGATTGGGTTGTCAGGCTCAGCACAGAGATGTGGGCTGTCAGCAGTGGCATAAGGCTGTGTTATGCTTATACATAACCTTAGTGCTGGGCATGAGAAAGGTTTGCCATTAATGGTAATGCTACACTCCGAGAGTAGTTGCAAAGTGAAGTTGAAAATGTAAAAATAATGCCAATGTAAATGATGATTCCTCAGCCAAATTTTAGGGATGCACACAGTCAACAACTTTTGAACCTGCTGGCAGCTTTCTACATAATTTGACAGAAAGGGTAGAAGTCTTAAAGATAATTATGTGCTTAAGAATTGCATGGAGACAGGTGGCTGGCTAGGAGAGAAGGACCTTGTAAGAAGATGTAAGGAGCAGAGTTGGCATATGCCCCAGTGAGGAGCAAAACTGGGCAAGGACTCAGCTATGACACACAAAACTATCAGGAACCAGGCACTGGTGGTCCTGGTCTTCAGAGAAATATTTATCTCCTTAGTTTCATAGAATGATTTTGTTTGGAAGAAACTTTTTGAATGTTCCAGGCTGGAAGGGACCTCCAGTAGTCATCTAGTTCGACCTCCCTACACAAGCAGGGACATCTCTACCTAAGTCAGGTTGCTCAGACCCTCATTTAGCCTGATCTTCAATTACTCCAGGGATGGGACCCCTACCACCTCTCTGAGCAGCCCATTCCAGCCATCAGCCACCCTCATATTGAAGCATTCTTTTCTGCTATCCAGCCGAAGTCTCCCCTTTCCCAGCTTGAACCCATTGAGAGTTCAGTTACCCTTGATCATAGATTCATAGAATGGTTCAGGTTGGAAGGGACCTTAAATATCATCTAGTTCCAACCTCCCTGCATGAGCAGGGACACCCCCCACTTGACCAGGTTGATCAAGGCCCCATCCAGTCTGGCCTTGAACACTTCCAGGAAGGGTTGCCACAGCCTCCCCTGGGCAACCTGTTCCAGTGTCTCCCACCTTCATTGTGAAGAATTTCCTCCTGACTTCCAGTCTAAACCTCTCCTCTTCCAGCTTGAAACCATTCCCTCTGGTCCTACCACTACAAGCCCTTGTAAACAGCCCCTCCCCAGCTTTCCTGTAGCCTTTTTCAGATGCTGGAATGCTGCTCTAAGATCTGCCCGGAATCTCCTCCAGGCTGAACAGCCCCAACTCTCTTAGCCTGTCTGCGTGGAAGAGGTGCTTCAGCCCTCCGGTCATCCTTGTGGCCCTTCTCTGGACATGTTCCAGCAGTTCAATATCCTTCTTGTGTTGGGTCCTCCAGTACTGGGCGCAGTACTCCAGGTGGGATTGTTTAGCGTCTTTGGTTGGGAGCAGTCATCCAGAATTGGCCAGGAATATTTCTTTAAATCTCAGCTGCTGAAATCTTACGTAGTATGACAGTAACTGTGGAATAGCTGTTTTGCTGAGGGTTGCACCTGTTCAAGACTCTGGTTCAGTGGCTGCACTCTGTCCTCAGACATCCACATCTTGGTCAAAGCAGGAATTTACAAAGAGTTGGTAAACCCCAATGGCTTACAAATGTTACAGAGCTCTAGAAACACTGGTTGCCCACAGATATGTAAGGACAGCTTGCAGTTCCTAAGTGTAGTCTAGAGCGTTAAGGGAGTTTGAGGTCTGAGTCCCAGTTACCTAAAAGCTTACTCAACGTTATGGGAGGTGGAGGGAACTGAGGTTGATTGGCAGCATTGCTTCTCTGGCTTAGGGAATGATCTACAATCAGGGTGGGCTTGTCAGCAAAGGAGAAATACTCTTGGGTGATGGTCTGAATCCAGAACAATTTGCTGTGGCTAAAGAACATAAAACTTTGTCCACATCTTACTAGTGAATGAGAAGCTGTGCACCACATTATTCCATGCAGAGAGAAAGAAGAGGTAGTGGAACTTCCTTCTCTATTTTTTTATTAACGTCTTGCAGTTAATCATTATAACTTTTCTGAAACCTGGCCTAGCTGCCACGTGCTTAGTGCAGGCAATGTTCAATAGAGGGAATCTGTGAAATACAAGGCAAAATTACTTTCTAGAGGTTCTTGGTGAGTGAATGCACTTTTGTCTTAAGTTACTCTTGAAGAGCTCTCATGTCCAGGGCACAGGTGTGTTTCTTAGTTAAAATACAGACTGGGTAAATTCAGAGGTTCTTCCACTCCACCAAATCCATAGTTAAATCTGTTGTTCATACTTATTGTTAGTTCCAAGTCTGAAAATGGGAACTCTAGGGGTACATCTTTTTCTCAGTGCTTTTGATCTGTTAACCCAAAGGTCAGATTTGTGGGTGGGCTTGTGATAGCTGCCTCCTTCTTGTATTAAAAGAAAAGGAAGAACAGTAAATGTTTCCCAAATTTAACATGACTTTGTGTCTGTCATAACTCCTTTCCTCAGCTGAGAAGATAACTTGGTTATGAAGCAAGGATTCATCTTTTTTCTCTTTCTTTTTTGGCTGGAAATGAGTTCTCCCATTCCTGTCTATCCTTGGACTTTTAAAAATAACTACCTCTAGTCCAATCTCAAGGATGAATATGCGAGATCTGCTTCCAGATGAGCTTTAAATACCAGAAACCTGGCTTTTCCTGGTACCTTCTGTATTTTAACTTTGCCATACATTCTGCCTTACTTGCCATTTACTTCCTTATGGCTACCACAGACCATCTGTGCTGCTACTAATCTTTCCTTGTTGGTTTTATTTCCCCAATTTTGAGAGCACTAATTACCAAAAATTGTTCATCTTAACTTTGTCTCCTGGATCAGCAGCATGAGAGTGTAGAAAACCGCATATAATTCTCCATATGGGAAATTATGTAAAGCAGACTGCTAAACTCTGCATTGCCAGGGAAATGGGAGCTCAGGAAGCTTCTTTGTCCAAGGACTGAGCACTTCTCGTGACAGAGATGTATTAGGTCAAGTTTTCAGTATGGACGTGAAAATTTATTGTCAGAAATTGCTAGAAAGTGCCTGATGTCTGAATGTAAGTCTTCTGATGTTTCTAAAAAATTTCTTTAAAATTCATAGTTTGAATGTTATTTTTAGGGGTAAAAGTTATATTTCCCTGTGATAGCAGGAGACACTGAGTCAAGTGATGCTTCATGTTACCAAGCACTTTTGATGTGTGATACTGCCTTTTTTGCTATCTATGTACATGTATTTTTGCATCCCTCTGCATACATATCCTTATAAATAGCCGTTACACCATGGATTTTTTCCTCATCACCCCTTCATCTGTACTGCAGTGATTCATTATCTTCTATTTATGTTCTGTACCCAAACTTTCTAGTGAGAACACTTGTTAAAAATGTGCGTTCCTTTAATTGCTCTGTATAGATCACACTATTACTTCTGCACACCTGACTTCAGAGACTCTTTAGTGTTTTCCTGTGATAACCTTTGTTCTGCTCTTGCCTTCACCTCTGTTGCTGTTGCCTCTGAGTTTCATCCTGTGGAAGAAAAGCTGTGGAGCACTTTGGCCTTAATATGTCCTGAAATGATACACATTGTTTGCTACAGATTTCATTTTTGTCCCCCTTCCTGGGTTTATTGAAGTGAACGTAAAGAAAAAAAACCTCTCACATGATTTTCTTTCAAGGTCAGTTTTCAGTTAGATTTCAGACTCCTTGCTCAGTGCTGTCATAAATCGCACTTACTACTTCCAGTATTATTAAATCAAGTTACTAACGGGTGAGCTACAGTAACATCAGTAAATAAACAAACCCCATCTGATTATGCATGCAGCAATGAATTCTGGTTACATTCCTGTTATTTATTTTTTTTGATAATACAGTACCAGTGTTTCTTTTAACTAAAGGGTAACTGTTTCAGGAGCGTAAGGCTTCCCGCAGGTATTTTTGTAAGTCAGGTATTTTTGTTTCCAAGCCTATGCGATATTTGAGAGCTGCAGAGCTGTTTGATGTGAATGTGTGGTTAGCTGTTTTGAGCTGGGGAAAGTCACTTTTCAATTCCAAAGACAACATTTACTTTTGTTTTATAACAGAAAAGACTTGCACAGTGAAAAATATGGTAGTGAGACATTCTGAGGTAGATTGATGAATCTTTAGTAGTTTGTATGCTTATAAAATCCAAGGTAAGTGTCTTGGTTGTGATGCAGTACCCAAACATCATGGGTTTTGTCCTTCCCAAACATGCAGCTTTAACTGCTTACTGAAGTTTATTCTGCTCTGTGCCAGCAGAACTAGGGACATAATTCTTGCCATGTACTGGGCACTGGTGAGTCCATAGCTTGAGTACCACGTGCTGTTCTGGGCTGCTCTCTTCAAGAAAGAGGTGTACTGGAGCAGATCCAGAGGAGAGCAGTGAGGCTGGGGAAGGGACTGGAGGGAAAGTCTGATGAGGAGAGGCTGAGGGAACTGTGGTTGTTTAGCCTGGAGGAGACTCAGGAGTATCCCTCTCCCTCTCTGCAACTACCTCTAGGGAGGATGCAGTCAGGTGGGGTTGGGCTCTTCTCCCAGGCAACTAGCACCAGGACAAGAGGGCAGAGCTTGAAGCTGCCAGAGGAGGTTTAGATTGGATGTTAGGAAGCCCTTCCTCATGGAAAGGGTGGTCAGACCCTGGAATGGACTGCCCAGGGCAGTGATGGAGTCCCCATCCTTGGAGGTGTTTAAGAAAAGACTGGATGTGGTACTTAGTGCCATGCTTAAGCTAATTGTGGTGATGTCAGGTCATAGGCTGGACACTATGATCTCTGAGATCTTTTCCAGCCTCAGTGATTCTGCGATTACTGGAAATGTTTATGTGGATGTGGTGGTAATGCCAAACTGAATAATCCATTGTTGTGAGATGAGCACTGCATGGGCTATGTGAGTGCCTGTGGCCTTGTTCTGCACTGAGTCATTTAACCTTAAACATGTAACTTGAACAATGAGAGAACCAGGTCTTATTGTGTGAATTTGGAAATCTTGGAATCAGTTACTGAGAATGTCCTTGCTCTGCTATTAGCTGTGTTTTTCTGGCTGCTGTAGGAATGCCATTAGGTTAATCATATATTTATGTTGTGTTTACTAGGTAGAACAGAAACATGAAAGCTGAAAACTAGCTAAGAATCCATCCACAATGTGGTAGTCATCTTACAACATGGCAATACACATAAATTCCTGTGATTTGCTGGACTATTGGAATCTAAAGCATTTTAATTGTTGAATTAAAATACTTATTTCTTAGTAATATTTTTATTAGACTTGGAGATTCAAAGTTAGAATAACTTGTGTTATGTGGTCTTCACAAGCTATTGTGTATTATTAGCAGACTCTTTCCGGTAATTTTATCGTGGTATTTAGAAATGTGTCATTGTTTATGACAGACAAAATCATTCCTCAGCCTTAAAAACAACTTCTAGGTGATTTTCTCCTCTTCCCTGGTTATTTCATCTGTCTTTAGATTAAGAGGTTCTTTTGGCCATAATCTGTCACCTGATTTAGCAGATCTTTAACATTTCTGAAAATTCTATCTTTATGGTCTTTTTTTTCCTCCCCTATTTCAGATCACAGGAAAGAGAATGGAATAAACATGGAGCCTTCGAAACTGGAATGTATTTCACAGGTTGCAGTTAGGAGTAAAGAGGAGATGAAATCAAGCAAGAGAACAAGAGTATAACACCTGTCATGAGCTCAACGTTTTTGTGATTTCACAAAATCCATGGGATATAATACAGCTAATGGTTTGTAGTAATGCTTCATTGACATCCCTGGAAGGAGTGCGCCCTTACTGTGCAACTTGCTTAATAAGAACTTTAAATAACTTTTAACATATTGTAACCTGAACTGGACACTTAGATTTTAATTCCAAGACTTAAAAAAATTTATATATCTGCATTTTAACTGAGAGACTGAGCCTGGCAGATGTATGACAGCTTCTTCATGGAAAATGGACTTACAGCCATGAATGGTTACTCATATTTGAATGGAATGCCATGACTTTACAACAATTGTCCTAAGACTCCCTTCTTTGCCTTGCACCAATCAAATCCTTAAATATTTAAGTGTAAACATTGCAGTTATAAAGGCTGAAAAATAATGGCATGGGTAAAATTCTTAAGAAAACCTGGGGGTAACCTTGGAAAAGTGTATCAGCCTGGAAGTATACTGTCCCTGGCCCCTACAAAAGGCTTGTTGAATGAGCCAGGACAAAACAGCTGCTTTCTTAATAGTGCCGTTCAGGTAAGAAAAATTTTGATTTATTAAACAGTTCTGTTTTTTAGAAGCTTTGATGGCCATAGTAGGGAAAGTGTTCTTTTGCCAGTGCTGGTTGTATCATTGTTATCACAGTTGTGTGTATCCTACAGAAAAAACACAGTGTTTTTTCCAGTGGTGGTAAATTCACATCTCCGTTAAATTTCTAGATGAAACCCATTAAGACAGATGAGAGTGATGATATGTTTTGTTTTTGGAATGGACTTTCCCACAAAGAACAAAAAAGTGTCAATCATAGAAAAAACCCAACCTTGTGGAAGTGATTTCATGTATCTGTTTATTTGAAGGATGTGATTGAGAATTTTGACAAAAATCATAGCATGTTATTCGGTTTGTGTTCAGACTATCACAACAACTTCCCTCTTGTATTGGGAAACTTATAACTCATGGGTTTAAAACTGTCTGCTGGAATTTTAAATTAAGTATTTCCCTCAAACACAGCTATTTTATTACTTGGCAAAATAAACAAGACAATTTTTAATGTGGGGCAACCATTTAACAGAACCCTTATTATTAAGATTTTCTTTGTAATTAATTCAAATTAATTTTCTTAGACTTCACACACAAGTGTGTGGTACTGGGGCATATTGGAAGATGAACATAGACTTGAAATCTTTGATTCTGTGCTTAGGACAGATTTGTGGAGTTAGAGCAGAAGATATTATTGATACCAAAGGAATAGATTTGATTTCTTTTTACTGTTTACCTACACACTGTTGTGTTTTTACAAGAGCTGTAATTGTAAAAGTGTGGCTCTTTAGATCTTTCAAGTGTGGTTTAATGGTGCAGTGATTGGCGTTATAAGAAATTGAGCTTTTATGAGTCTGCTTATGAGAGGAGCTATTTATTTCTGTGTCAGAGCAGTACTGACCTTTCCAGTGTCTGCAAGTCTGACTACCAGGCATAGTTTTGTTTATACTATTGTTTTTTTGAGATCTACAAATTTATGATGACAGCAAATGTCTAGGCTGTGCAAATAGAGAGTAGAACAATGAATTCTTTTAGTAATAATTAGATTTTGGATCTGCTCATTTTCAAATTATACAGAACAACTTACCAAAATGTCATAGGGCTTAATAGGTGATAGTCTTCCTAAAAAATCTTTCAACAACCCCATAGTCTTAAAAATGGCAAGGATATAAATGTAGGAGGTATGAGACAGGTATCTGTGTGGTGTGTGGGGTATCTAAATATGTTTAAAATAAAAATGTACAACAGATTTAGTAGGATGAGTTTGCTGGTTTACATTCAGTGGGAACAGCATGACCTATATTGGCTTGCAGTTTTGCTATTTTCACTATTTTTTTTATTTTTAGTTATGGTTTCAGACAATCCTCTTACTTCACAACTTACTGCTGTGTATCAGACTGTGGCTGATGATTGGTGACTGCCCTTTTTTAAGAAGGAATTTGCTCCTTCTTTTCTTCTCCTCTAACCTCTGCTCAACCTTTGTAACTGAGATTGGGACAATCATTTTCAGATTCATCCTGATTAATTTTGCTTTGATGATTATAGTTAGGATTTTTGCCCTCCATGGACTGGCAAGTGTTGTGTTTCTGTTCTCTCTTGAGAACTCTCATTGTTTTAAAAAATGTATTTATTTTTTAAGGGCAGCTTTCTGAGGTACTGCACTGGTTGTGTACCTAAGACATTAGCTATCAAAGGCAGTGCCCTGTAGCCCAGCTGATAAGGCCTTTATATAGAGTAGTCACACAAATAAAAGGTGGAAATGTACCTGATTAAGCACCAGGATTGCTTTGAAAAACAAATGCATTTCAGCAATTGTTTTAGTAACATACCATAAGAGTGCATATGCTTTTACGTGGTTCCATCTTTTTTATTTGAAAGAAAAATCAGAGGGAAAGAGAAGTAAACCCCATATCTGCCTTCCTTTAAACAGGTGATCTAAATTTTATGAGTGGTGACTGCCAACCATCTACTTCCACAAGTCATCAAACTAAGGCAAAAGAACCATAATTCTTGTGGCAATGTTAGTGCATTGTATGTGTTATGTGACATTAAAGTCATGACAGTTGCTGTATGTCGCTGTGTTAAACACAGAGCCTTTAGTACTCGATACTTAATTTCCATGGAACTTTTCTCACAGGTTTTGTGGCAACTCGACATATTTCGACGAAGTTTGCGAGGCTTAACTGGCCATGTGTGTCAAGGAGATGCCTGCATATTCTGTGCTTTAAAGGTAAATAATGAATTTTGGAAAAAAATCACACTTCAACCTGAGAAGGAAAGGATTTAACTAGTCTTTACTAATTGATGTCCTTATCCTTATCATACCTATGTCTGGGTGGCTCTGAAGCATTCTTGTGTGAAGAACCAGTGTGGATGGAGAGGGTTTTGTAATAGAAGTTTGTAATAAACATATTTTATTGTTTACAGAAGACATTTTGCAGGGTACACATCTTGCAGTCTGCTTGTACATAAAGCTTTAGTCTGTTAAAAGATGGTGCAACTTATTTGAAAATGTCTAGGTAGGCTCCCAGAGATTGTTTTTTCTTGGTTTGCATGCATATGCCCGTGTTCTTTCCTACAGTGTGTGAATACAGTTCCTTTGCAATAGCTGCATTACTGTCTGATTATGATTTTATACTTGGTAATTGATGGTAACGGCATGGAACTTAATTACTCAGTTTGTAAGTAGTGAAAGGCAGGTTGTGATGCTGGCAAGCTAAGGAAAGCTAGTAACAGTGTTTGAAAATCAGTCAGATACATGTATCTTAACTAATGGTACTGCTTTGGTTTTGTAGCTTATCTGATGTCTGTAAACAAGTGTAAACTTGGGTTAGGTTCTTACTGCTTTTACTGCAGTGGTATTTTGCTTCCTGCAGTTACTAGGAAAATTGTTGTAAGCAGTGATACCTCTGTGTCCTTGGGATGAAAATATGGACAGGGGTTTGGTTGGTGGGGTTTGTTTTTTTTGTAGCATGCTGGTTCTACTCTTACTACTATTTGATAATAAAGTCACTTTTGGGATACTGTTACAGGACTGCAGAGCGTACAGTCAAACATGGTAGTAGATGCAGTGATACCTAAGTGGGAATTGCTCATCTGGAGAGAGCTGAGTGGGACAGCACTGTTTGAAAATGTCGTTCATGAGGAATTGGCTGGTGGTGGTGCTAAATGGTACCCAAGGATAAGCCAACTGTTTTTGAGTTTATTCTCAGTTTCACAGGCAGAGTTATTGGTAAAGCATTTCAGGCAAGAACTGTTTGCAGTGACACGTTGCAGGAGGTGTATAATCTATGTACTGTGTAGGTTTTACCAGTCATTTTTAGAACTATAGAGTCATAGAATGCATTGGGTGGAAAGGGAGCTCCAAAGTCATCTAGTCCAACCCGCCTGCAGTGAGCAGGGACATCCTCAACTAGATCAGGTTGTCCAGAGCTGGTCCAGCCTCAGGTACCTCCCTGGGCTGCCTGTTCCGGTGTTTAACTCTCTTCCTGACAGCCAATTTCAATCTGCCCTTTTCTACTTTGAAGCCATTTCTTCTTGTCCTATTGCTCCAGGCCTTTGTAAACAGTCCCTCTGCAGACTTCTTGTAGGCCCCTTCCAGGTACTCCTTAGAAAGCTGCTATCGAGTCCCCTCAGAGCCTTCTCTTCTTCAGCTCCCTCAGCCTGTCCTTGTAGCAGAAGTGCTCCAACCCCTGATTATTTTTGTGGCCTCCTCTGGACCTGCTCCATCAGGCCAGTTATCATGGTTGCAGTATGGTGTGGCTGCTTTTGAAAGTGTCTCTTTTTCCAACAGTTTCTTTCTGAAAGGTGCTGTTTAATTTCTGAGGCTTTTGCTCCAGCCTTTTTACAACCTCTTGACGCTATAGAGCTTGTTTAGACATTTTGTTTCACCAGTGTTTTGATGTACAGCACGTTCTCAGGCATGCTGAACACTTGCTCTTGTTGGTACATGAAGTCCAGAATGTAACTGAGGCACACCTATGTTTTCAGATAAAATCTTGGGTTGATAGCTTAAGTTTCCTGGAGGTTTGTGTGCATAGGGATTCATGTTCATATCTGATGTCACAGTAAACTTTGAGCTTTTCCTTTTTGATGTGATCCATATTACATGTGAAGTTCTGGCAAACACAGTCCTGTTCAGTGGCGCTCTGGAGCCACCTTTAAAGGAGGGATCCAAGGGTGACGTTTGCTAGAAGGTGTGTGCTGCACTACATATGCTTAGTGACTAACCATATTACTGAAATCATCGTAAAAGGTGATGTAGCAGCTTCACAAGTATGAATAAGGTAGGGCTCATGGTGTGTTGCAATTAAACCTGTAAGTAATGAAGTGTCAGTGCTTCTTTTCCTTAAGCACCACTTGCTGTAACTCAGTGCCCACTCTCTTTCTGTAGTTTTTGGGGCTCCAGTACAAAATAATCATAGAATGTTAGGTGGAAAGGTACCTTTAGAGATCATAGAGTCCAACCCCACTGCCAGAGCAGGATTGCCTAAGGCAGGTCACACAGGACTCCATCCAGGTGGGTTTGGAAAGTCTACAGAGAAGGAGTCTCTCTACATCCTTTCAGGACAGCCTATTCCTGTGCTCTTTCACCCTTAAAGAAGTTTATCCTCATGTGGAGGTGGAACCTTTGATGTTCAAGTTTATACCCATTGTTCCTTGTCCTATTGCTATGCCCCACAGACAAGGTTGGTCCCTTCTTCTTGACACCCACCTCTCAGATATTTACAGACATTAGTAAGATCCCCTCTCATTCTTCTCAAGACTAAGCAGCCCCAGTTCTCCCAGTCTTTCTTCATATGCTCAAGGTCCTTAATAATCCTCATAGCTTTCTGTTGGACTCTCCAGTAGATCCCCAACACTTTGACTGGGGAGCCGAAAACTGGATACGGTATTCAGAGGTGGTCTTAGAGGGGGAGGAAAACCTCCCTATACAGTTGATATACAGCTGGACACAGTTTTCTTAATGCACCCCAGGATAGAATTAGCCTTCTTGGCCACAGGGGCACAGAGCCGTCCCAAGTAAGATGGGTTTTATATTGCTTTTAATTCACCTTTCAAAGTGCTGCACTAGCTTGAGCTGCTTCAGAAGGCTGCAGTAACTGAGGACTTGACATTTTCTTTACTGTTTCAAGTACCTTTTCTGGAGGGAGTGATTACTCCCATTATGCATCTTTCTGTGCAGTTTATTTGAACACTTTGCATTGCATGGACTGTCACGTCGTCCCATTTTGATGTAGTCCCAAGAATACCAGTATGAAGAGGCATTGTTGTCCTGAAACTGGTTAGAATGGGATTAATGTTACAGCAGAACAGTTGTGATCTGCATAACTTCCTGGCTATTTCCTAGTTAACTCATTTGGAAGTGGCTGTCCTCAGTTCTGCACACCATGGGTTCTGCTTTCTTGACTCTTTAGAGATACTGGTTGAGTGGTTCTGTTTGTTCAGTGATCACAACCTGAGGCACTTGGATTTTCGTGCTGGATGAGGATGTGTTTCAGTAACTTGTTTGTGACTTGGGGCTGTTATTTTTCGGTTGGGTTTGTTTTTTAGTGCTCTTGGGCTATTTTGACCCTTCTTACACATTCACCAATAAAGAAGGATGGTTTTTCATCAATGTTTCCTATAAACTAAAAGCATGGCAGGTAACTTTTGGTGTACTTCAGTTCAGTCTGTTATTTCTTGGTGTGTTTTTTGAGAGCTAAATATGATCTTTTCTTCACTGGATAACAACATTGTCATGGGGCTTCGACTGTGCAGATCACTAAAATGAGCATCGGTATCTGCATCACTGCTTATCTGCAGAGCTTCCTTGCAGTTGGACACACTACATAGCAAGAGTGTCGTAGCGGACAAAATAAGAAGTGCTTAGAGCAGACATGTATGACCAGTTCTGCTAACAACTTAATTCTGATCATTTGTATTGAGATACTGACTGTCAGTTCTATCAGTGGCCCATGCTTTTTTGTTATGAGGGGGAGGTTTAAATATTTGGCAGACACCCTGGAATGCACCATGGTTAAAATCCTGCTTTCTGTTAGCACAGAAACTTTCCTTGTCTATTGTGTCTCTGCCTTCTAGGTTTAAAAACTATGCTGTTAGGCAGGAGGTCTGTATAAAGAATGCAGATCCTTATTTATACTCTATGACTTCTGGTTTGCTTTGTCTTTATTCTCTTCAATTTTCTCTAAAGTTTGAGTTTGAATCCTTGACAGTAGAACAAACCCTTTAGTGTCTGCAAATGCATTCTTGTTCATTTAATACCTTTGAACTTTCTATTCTTTCCAAATCAACCTCCCTTAGCTGCTAAATGAGGAGGTCACTTGCATACCTGTATCTGCCAAAAAAAAAATGGTAGCCAACTGTCCATTCTGGGCAATGAAAAAATCAAGTGCACTTCATTCTTATGTTGTAGAACTGCAGACATTGATCTGTTTTCTTGTTTTGTGTGCAGGGAGGTGATCTAATAATAAGGATGATCATCATTATATCTAACTTGTGGGAGGTATTTTGCATTTCTTCATAGATATATCGTCATAGCTTCAATAAAGATACACTCCTGTCTGAAGTAATAATGTAGAGGTTATGTTATTGAATGCATGGTGGATGTTAAGCTAACCAGACTGGTATTACATTATGTCTTAAGATGCCATCTATAATACGAGATCCATATGCATGAACTGCTATGCCAGTGACCAGATTAGAAAGACTTCTGAATTGTAGAGCAGGATTTGTGTTGCTTCTGGGAGCTAAAGTCAATCATTTGCATTTTTATGTATTCCTGTGTTGTTTTTCTACTGGATCAAATCTCAGTGTGGGAGCTAAACGTTTTATAATGGTACCAGTAACAGAACACGGAACCTATATACAATTTGCATAGATTCACTGACATTTCTTGCTCTGTTTGATGTTCAGACATGCTGCACAAGAATTGATGTGTGTGTGTAGAACCGTGGTGTCTTGACAAGCATCAAATGAGACAAAGTTATGGTATTTCTTCCTAGGCAATATTTTCACAGTTCCAACACAGTAGAGAAAAAGCACTTCCATCAGATAATATGAGACATGCCCTGGCAGAAAGTTTTAAAGATGAACAGCGTTTTCAGCTTGGATTCATGGATGATGCAGCGGAATGCTTTGTAAGTATTCCTCGTATAATGCTGCTGACCTTCTTTATTCTGGTTTAGGAGAACAGATACATGGAGTGAGTGTCCAGTAATGTGAAATGGAGTAAGCGTCTCGTAATGTGAGATGGAGTCGTCTTGCATTTGCTCCATCCTTTCTGTAGTTCAGGCAGAGGGGCTTTTACTGCAGAAGGTTGGTGAGGATAAGGTCACCAATCACTTCTAACATTTTTTGGTTTGAGAGAATGGTTTTCTCCTCAGAAGAGACACCTATGGATTTGAATGTTCAGATTGTTCCTCCAAATATTCTTTCATCAGCTCTTGAAATATGTTCAGTTATAACTAGCCTGCTGATTACAGAAGGCTTCTGCAGGAGAGATTTCCATTTTCTTATCCAAGAATGAATACTTGAAGAACTTGACTCTGACTTCAGTTACTTTGTGCACTTGTGAAGTGACTTGTTGGAAAATGAGCCATCACTGTGGCCAGAAAAAGTGACTCAAGGTCATGAGAACACTGGTAAAGAAACCTTTTTCAGAAGTCCCGTATTAGACAATGCAAGTCATTCACCATCAAAAATAAAGTACAATGACTGTTAATCTTGAGACATAGATCTGAGGGACAGCAAACATGGTTGTTGCTTTGGTTACTTTCAGCTTTGGATCTCCTTTCAAAGTAACTCCAGATGAGTATCTACCTGCCAGATGCATTTTTACATTCACAATAAAGTTCAGTGGAGAACTCCTTACAGTGGCTGCCTGAGGTCCTGGATTGCAGTTGTGAAAGAATCTCTCATTAGTGATCCATCTAATCAAAATGCATTTAGATCCTTGAATTAATCAGCTCTCTGAATGATCTGCCAGAACAGATTCACTTCTGGCTGTTACCTCTGGTATTTTTGGCAAAAGAGATAAAAATAGCTGTTTCTGGGGCCAAATTTATGAAAATCATGATACTTTTTTTTTTATTCCCCTCTTCTAAGGTTAAAAAATGAAGCTGGTACTGATTCTTGTGCTGTTGCTCAGATGATCAGATTGATATGCAGAGGAAGATATAACAGTAGAAAGAAAAACTGAGAGGCCCGATACCAAAAATATTTGAGCCTTTTAATGCCACTTTCTACTGTAAGAACAGATTTAAACTTTTTTTCTTTAAGATTCCCTTTCCTCAGAGGAGAACACACTCTGGAAGAGCAGTTGAGTACCTTGTCTAGTGCTGTTTTGTTTGGAAATCTTGAGATTAAGACATTTCTCACCCACTGGGTTGTGAATTAAATACTCAGACTTGTAGGTGGACCTCTTGAAGCCAGGAGGAGTAGCTGGAGTGTTAAACTGTGATGTTGATTGTATATTCTGACTTTGTCAGGTCAATCCACATTTGCATTATTATTCCTGTTTAGGAAAATATCCTTGAGAGGATTCATTTTCACTTAGTGCCAAACAGCGAGACGGATATGTGCACTTCCAAATCCTGTATTTCTCACCAGAAGTTCGCTATGACGCTGTACGAACAGGTCAGGCCTTCATTTGACAGCTTTAACAAACAATTAGTTTCCACTGCCCTGAGGAAACAAACCCACAGTGTCTGTATTTTTGCAGTGTGTATGTCGCAGTTGTGGAGCATCGTCAGATCCGTTGCCTTTTACGGAATTTGTGCGTTACATTTCTACCACAGCCCTGTGGTAAGAGCTTTTATTAATGTCTCTCCTGTCTCTTTACAAACCCTTCTGATAATAAGCAAAACATGCCAGATACATGCTTGAAGTGTTAGTAATGAATGTGTGTTCTCTTAAAATGCATTTTTTATAGAAAGATTTGAGTTGGAAGGCACCTCAAAGACCATTGAGTTCCAATCCCCCTGCATGGGCAGGGACATCTCCCACTGGATCAGGTTGCTCAGAGCCCCATCCAACCTGGCCTTGAACACTTCAGGGGTGGAGCAGCCACAGCTTTTCTGGACAACCTATTCCAGTGTCTGGCTACTCTCACACTAAAGAACTTCCTCCTAATCTCTAGGCTAAATCTCTCCTCTTTCAGTTGAAAACCATTACCTCTTGTCCTCTCACCCCCTTCTCCTTGTAAACAGTTCCTCTCCAGCTTGCCTGTAGCCCTCTTCAGGTCCTGAAAGGTCATTATGATGTACCCCTGGAGCTTTCTCTTCCTCAGGCTGAACAACCCCAGCTCCCTCAGCCTGTCCCCAAAGCAGAGGGGCTGCAGCCCTCAGACCATTTTTGTGGCCTCCTCTGGACACGTTTGACATATTGTTGAAATATGACAAAGTATCGCTGCTGTTCTTCCTCTGCATCTTTTCTTTAAAAGATAATTAATTGAGTGATGGCTGACATTAACAAGTTTATGGATCTTCTTTCTTAAGAGCTACATCCATTTACTTTTTTACAGTAATGAAGTAGAAAGAATGATGGAGAGGCATGAGCGTCTCAAGCCAGAAATGTTTGCAGAATTGCTGCAGGCAGCAAATACTGCCGATGACTACAGAAAATGTCCTGTAAGTAAACAAAACTGTTGTGTTATTAAGATACAAGGGAGAACTTCTTAGGATATTAGATCAGACTAGTGTTTTCCCCTTAAAAATAATGTAGGATTGCTTGTGCAGTCCAGATTAGGGTAAAAATCCCTTAAAATTATATTTGGTTGTTCCAGTTAGAGATAACTGTGGTATTGTAGGTGCAAGTGGCCTGTTTAGAAAGTCAAAAAGGTTGTTTTATTTTTCATCTTTAAATCAGAGCCAGGTGATTTTGATCAGTTAGAACAAGTATCTTTTCTGAGTGCTTGACAACAGTGCCTTCTATTGGAGTGATTTCCTGCTTGTGAAAATGGTGACTTTTAACTTAGCTCCTCTCTTCCTGAAATGGTTCTGTTTAAATAGCATTAATTTAGAAACCACAGAATGCAAGTTCTTACACACCTACAATGAAATGATGACGTGAAAGGAGGGCAAATAGAAAGTTTGATCATGACTTGGATTTTTTCAGAGATATTTGTTAAGGTGGTGATTTGATACAGAAGTTGTAGTCTTCATCAGTGTTATTATGAAGAACTTTAAACTCTTAGAAGTAAATACCATATTGAAATTGGAGAATTACAAGAGGTTCAGAGTTGTTTTGTCATACTGTTTCTAGTCTGACTGAAATTTGTATTCCCATTTTTGTAAACAGCTCTGCTTTCCCTCCTATCACGTTTTCCTCTTTTTCTAGAGTAACTGTGGTCAGAAAATAAAAATCCGTCGTGTCCTTATGAATTGTCCTGAGATTGTCACTATTGGATTAGTCTGGGATTCAGAACACTCTGACCTAACTGAAGAGGTTATGCGGAACCTGGCAACGCAGCTGTATCTTCCTGGGGTATCTGACTTAAAACTTGCTGTTTGCTTATTCTTGAATTTCATTTCGTTCATGTTTTTATGTATATATCTGTGTGAAGAAGTACAGAACACCAGCAGATGTATGTGTCCTTCTTTTAAAAAAGCACAATTTAACTTCAAAGTCTTTATAACGTGTGGCTGTATGTAGTTTTTGTGAGAGAAAAAGTCCCACCAGAAGTGCTGGCCTTGTCCGACTACAAAGATGAATCTAGATGAGTTCATAGTTGAAAATCTATCATGTTATGTTTGAACTTGTGGGATTATTGTTTGACCATTTCAGTTCTGCAAAAAGAAAACAGAATGCTTAAGGAATGAAAAAAATCATTATTTACACTCATGCAACAGAGTATTTAATACCAGTTACCTTGGTGAAATTCCAGTGGTCGGTCTGGGAATTTAGGCTAATTTTTTTTTACACTTATTTTAAGATATATAACCATTTCTACAGCTGTTTTATAGGGTTACAGATGAAAATGCCAAAAACAGTGAACTTTTTCTTGTGGGAATGATTTGCTACACAAGCCGACACTACTGTGCCTTTGCCTTTCACACCAAGAGTTGCAAATGGGTGTTGTTTGATGATGCTAATGTCAAAGAGGTAAGTACTGGTTTTATTGCTGCCCAGGTTGGTGATCCTTACTTCTCTACAATTCTGACACCTCCAAGCCAGAAATGAGTCTAACAAATTTATTAATAAATTTACTGGTTTAGAAATCAGTTTTCATAGTGCAGTTTTAGAATCAACTTCTCTGCTTTGCAGTTCTGCCTTCCAAGCAATGAACATGTCAGAACATTAGTGTCTACTGTTGAGTTTGTATTTCTGTGAATGAGAAGAGAAATTGAAGGACTGGCAGTCGTATTCATAGCATTGGTACTGGTAGCCCATGTAATACTGGTTCTGGTTTGCAGTGCAATTTACATAAGCTCATGGCAAAGTGTTGGCTCTTAATGAGCCTTTGGAGTTAGGCTTTATAAATTATTCTTTCCATGTTTGGGTTCAGTGCTGGTGACAAATCTCAAAAACTTTATTTGGTTGTTTAGATCGGAACAAAATGGAAAGATGTCGTTTCCCGCTGCATTCGCTGTCACTTTCAGCCGTTGCTCCTATTCTATGCTAATCCAGATGGCACTGCTGTCTCTCCAGAAGATGCTCCAAAGCAGATTATTCACTGGTCTCAATGCAAAACAGCAGGAGGAAGCAGGGAAGACTTAGGTAACGAAGAAATATTGTTTTTATAATTGGGATTATAAAGGAGAAAGTACCAGATTAGCTGCTTTGTTCATAAATAAGTTTATCAATAATTATGTAAATTACATCAAAAGAAAAGATGTTAATGTATACAATACTAAAACTTGTTTTAGTCTGATAATGGAATATAAATTGAGACTGTAGGGTAATGGGAAAAAAAGAATTTCAGTTGTAGATAGCACATAAATACCCGTAACTTCAGTGATTTAGGAAGGTGGTATATCTGTATGTGCAGTTATTCTTGTGTGTGTATTAATACATTTAAAATACCTTAAAATGCTATAAAAACACTTCAGGGCTTAGTACAAGTAGAGAGATGTTTGATATGTTTCTCTGTTTGTCTTTGTGTATGCACACACAAATACAGTCACAATTCAGAACTTCCGGGTAAAAAGCAGACAGTGCTACTGGTTTTCTCCACAAGTCATATAGTGCAGGCCTCAGTGTGTAAAATTGGGTCTTCTGGTTCTGTAGCTCATACTGGTATGCCTGTTTAATGTTAAACATAACAGAAATTAAATAAAAAGCCAGGAGGATTTGACTTGTTCCTCTCTTCAAATATTGAATAGTCAGTTTAACTTCAGTCCTAGGAAAGCTGGTGGAGCAGATCCTTCTGAGCTCTGTTAAGAGGAACATCCAGGATACCCAGGGGATCAGGCCCAGTCAGCATGGAGTCATGAAGGGCAGGTCCTGTCTGACTAACCTCATCTCCTTCCATGACAGGGTGATCCACACACTAGATAAGAGAAAGGCTGTGGATGGTGTCTGCCTTGCCTTTAGCAAGGCATGTGGCACATTTTCCCACAGCATTCTCCTACAGCAGCTGCCTGCTCGTGGCTGGGATGTGCAGATGCCTGGCTGGAGTAGAAACTGGTTGGATGGGCAGGTCCAAAGAGTTGTGGTTAAAGGAGTTAAAAATCCAGTTGGCATCTACTCACCAGTGGGGTCCCCCAGGTCTCAGTGCTGGGACCACTCCTGTTTAATACCTTTATTGACAACCTGCATGAGAGGATTGAGTGCACCGTTAGTGAGTTTGCAAATGACACAAAACTGCAGGGAAGTGTTGATCTGCTTGAAGATAGGGAGGCTCTTCAGAGAGATCTGCAGAGGTTGGATCGATGGCTCCAGGCCACTGGTGTGAGGTTCCATAAAGCCAAATGCAGTTCTACAGTGCTACAGGGTTGGGGAACAGTGCCTGGAAAACTGCCCAGCAGAGAGGGACTTTGGGATGTTGACTGACAGCTGATGAAAATGAGCCAGCAGTGAGTCCTGGCAGCCAGGAAACTCAGTGGTATCCTGGCTTATGTTAGGAATCCTGTTGCCCGTAGGACCAGGGACCTACTCTACTCAGTCCTGGTGAGGTTGCACTTCAGGTACTGTGTGCAGTTCTGGGCACTGCAGTACAGGAAGGACATCAGAGTGCTGGAGAAAGGGCAGAGAAGGACAACTGGGCTGGTGGTTAGGGGTCTGGCAAACAGGTCTGATGAGGAGAGTCTGAGGGAGTTAGAGCTGTTCAGACTGGAGGAGACTGAGGAGAGGCCTCATAGTTGTCTATAGCTACCTGAAGGGAGGCTGAAGTGAGGTGGGGGGTTGGCCTCTTCTCCCTAGGGACTAACAGCAGGACAGGAGGACAAGGGGTTATGTTGGGGCAGGGGAGGTTTGGATTGGATCTTAGGAACCTAAGCTTCTTCCCAGAGGTGTTGGAGGCCTTGGGGCAGGGGGGGTTGGAACATCTGTATGTAGCACTTCAGGAATGTTTAGTGGTTATGGTGGTGTAGGGCTGAAGGCTGGACTTAATGATCTTAAGGTCCTTCCCCCTTGATGATTTTGTGATTCTGTCTGTGGCAGAGTTCTTCAGAGAGGAAAGATTTGAGCACCTCACTACAGTCTACCACTAAATATTATATAAAATATTCCAGTCCCTTGATGCCTAAGATATTGAAATGTGGTTTGGGTTTTTGCTGGGGGTTTTTTTCTGCCTTGGGTTTGTTTGAGAGTTGTTTGTTGGGAATTTTTTGTGTTTAATCTGCCGTTTAGTTGTTTAATTTTCAGTTTTGATACTGCAGAGTTTACAGGAATGACCCTTTCATTACTAAAGAGATAGATATGTGTCGTTTGGTAGGATTTGAAAAACATCCTGCTACTAAATCTGACCATGTGAAAGAGAACGGAATCGGAGACCCCAGCTATCAAAGAAGTAATAAAAAACTTCCAGCGGATAACTCAGCATTCAGTAGAACCCACATTCAAGCTAGTGGTGGTAGAGGTCCAGGTATGTACTCCTCAACTCCTATTTCTGCATTGCCTGCACCTTTGCTCTGAAAGTGCAGAATGGCTTTTGAGAGCTCTTTGAAAAATCTAAAGGCTTTTTTTAACTGCTTTACAAATGAGCATCCAAATTTCAATGAGAGATGTTTGTAATACATGCTTGGCACAAAGCTGCTTTAGTTACTTTCATTAGCTCCCTTCAGTGGACTCCTTGGAGATAACCTGTGTATTTTTTAAGTGATAGTGAATGTTAGGATACTTGAATGCATTTGTGTGCTTTGATGGTGAATGACTTCATAGTAATGTTCTTTGACATGGAGTGGTTTTCTTGCAGTCAAGTTAGGTTATGCTGATCAGAAGGACAGGCTGAAGGACATATCCAGGGAGTGTGCTCAGAAAGCTGCTGACATGAAAACCTCATGTTTACGAAAAGATGCAGACAGAGGGCCAAGGAAGGAGTCTGGGAGACAAAGAGGTACGTTTTAAAAATATGACCAGAGAATCAATGAATTAAATAGCTTTTAGCCTCAGTACTTACTGTGCAGAATTTGTTTTCCTTTCAAGAGAAACTCTAAAATACTCAGTTTTCAGTGTTCTGAAATACGTGTTGGATTTGTTGTGATAGGTTTATTACACTGAATACTGTAATAATATCAGTTAAATATTAAAAAGAACTTTAAAAAGAACTTTAATGGAACTTTTTTGTTTCCCTTCCAAGATTTGATTGGGGAAGATCATTGCAGTGTGAAGTCAGGGTCTCCTCCAGTTGGAAATGGATTTAGACACGGTGCTGATCAGCGCTTATACAGCAGCCAGGGAAGAGGCCCCTACAAACATGACAATGCACCTTATCAAGCAAAGCCTTCTGGACAGGTGCTTGGATCAAGTAAACCAGAAGCTTTTCCTGCTGGGGAGAAGCCAGTAATCAGGACTCAGACTGATGCTGGCACTGGCTATGATACCGACACCAGTCAAGATTCTAGGTACAAAGGAAGTATCAGTGGTAGGAGCAGAAGTAAGGGTTGGAAACCAATGCGAGAGACACTGAATGTAGACAGCATTTTCAGTGAGAGTGAGAAAAAGCAGCACAGCCCAAAGCACAAGGCAAATCTGAACAGTAAATCTAAGCATGAGAAGGAGCGAAGCTTTAACCATTGGCCTAAAGAGATCCAAGTCCAGAAAGGTTTGATGACGATCTATGAAGATGAAACAAAACAGGATACTGGAAGCCGCAGTTCACTGGATTCAGATGGAAAGGGCAATGCTGAAAAAAGCAAAGGATTTACAGAGAGGAAAATGTATGGTGATAACTGGCAAATTCAGAGGACAGAATCTGGATATGAAAGCAGTGATCACATCAGCAATGGCTCTGCAAACCCAGACTCTCCTGTTATTGAAGGAATCAATTCAGCAGATGTCAAGAATGTTAAAGAAAGTACTTCATGCAGGTAATGTTGATTACACTTAGAACTTATGTAGATCATTCTCACAGAAAATCTTTTTCTAATGTGAATGTCTTATTAAAAAAAATGCAAGAAAAAAAGCTTTGGAAACTCATACACTTGAGGCTAGGTATATAGAGATCTTGGAGCACACCTAGACATGAGGGTGCAGGCAATCAGAAGTTTACCTTACCACAATTTGGAACACAACTTCCCTTTGGAAGACACTGAGCCACATTATCATGGTGCTTAAATAGATCTGCAAAGCCCTGCTGAGAGGCAGGGTGTGTTAATTGGAAATGATTGCTGCACTGCTTTAGTTATGAGGGTTTTAGACTGTGGGTACCTTGCTGTCTGTAATGGAATCCAAGTGCCCTGTATAAACCGCATCTGTAACAGTTGTTCAGACAGGGCCCCTGACAATGAGGTGGGAATGGCAGGCAGTGAATCTTCTGTAATGAAGTTAGAACACCTCAGCTGCATGTTGATCATTGATAATGGATTTACCTGTTTGAAAGAAATCTTTGGAAAGGGCACAGTTACTAAAACTCGCTGAAAAGCTGATTACTAGCCCAATTCCATTAAACTTAACTAAGAATTGATGTATCCTAGTAACAAGTAACAAGAATGTTGCCCAGAGATGCTGTAGAGATACCCATAACCCATTGGATGTGGTCATGGGCAGCCCTCTATAGGGGACCCTGCATGACCAAGGCAAGTTGGACTACATTTGAAGAGGTCCTTTTCCTATGTAAACATGGGGTGCTGCAAAACATAGTTCCAATTACATCGTGTCACTTAAACTGTATGTGGTGCATAGGTTGAGAACTTCCTACGTACTAGAACTTGTGAATCTTGTTCATATCCATATAATGGAAGACCACAGGTGCCAAGCACAGTGTCAATTCACAGAATTATCAAGGCTAGAAAAAGGCCGTCAAGGTCCTCAAATCCAATGATCTGGCCACTAAACACTGACCCATCTCCAAAAACACCATTTGTTGAATTCTTCCAGGGAGGGTGCTGCCGGCCCCTCCCTGGTCAGCCTGTTCCAAGGCCTCCAACACCTCTGCGAAGAAGCTTAGGTTCCTAAGATCCAATCCAAACCTCCCCTGCCCCAACATGACCCCATGTCCTCCTGTCCTGCTGTTAGTCCCTAGGGAGAAGAGGCCAACCCCCTACCTCACTTCAGCGTCCCTTCAGGTAGCTATAGACAGCTGTGAGGCCTCTCCTCAGTCTCCTCCAGTCTGAACAGCTCTATCTCCCTCAGACTGTCCTTATCAGACCTGTTTGCCAGACCCCTAACCACCAGCCCAGTTGTCCTTCTCTGCCCTTTCTCCAGCACTTTGATGTCCTTCCTGTACTGCAGTGCCCAGAACTGCACAGAGCACCTGAAGTGCAACCTCACCAGGGCTGAGTAGAGAGAGAGGCACAGTCACTTCCCTGGTCCTACTGGCAACAGGATTCCTAACATAAGCCAGGATACCACTGAGTTTCCTGGCTGCCAGGACTCACTGCTGGCTCATTTTCATCAGCTGTCAGTCAACATCCCAAAGTCCCTCTCTGCTGGGCAGTTTTCCAGGCACTGTTCCCCAACCCTGTAGCACTGTAGAACTGCATTTGGCTTTATGGAACCTCACACCAGTGGCCTGGAGCCATCGATCCAACCTCTGCAGATCTCTCTGAAGAGCCTCCCTATCTTCAAGCAGATCAACACTTCCCTGCAGTTTTGTGTCATCTGCAAACTCACTAACGGTGCACTCAATCCTCTCATGCGGGTCATCAATAAAGGTATTAAACAGGAGTGGTCCCAGCACTGAGCCCTGGGGGACCCCATTGGTGACCAGTTGCCAACGGGATTTAGCTCCTTCACCCACAACTCTTTGGACCTGCCCATCCAACCAGTTTCTACTCCAGCCAGGCATCTGCACATCCCAGCCACGAGCAGGCAGCTGCTGTAGGAGAAAGCTGGGGAAAACCTTTGCTAGATTTGAAGAAATTTTTTTAACATGTATTTTCATGGAAACTTATTTTACAGGGGAAGACAGTAAGATATACCAGTTGCACTAAGTTTTAGAACTTATTTAAGAAAGTATTGTAGCAAGTTGCCAGAACAGTGGTTGTTTTATTTAAAACATACAAAATTCAGCTCTTGTATGAACAGGAGTGTCCTTGGTGATTTTGGAACAGTAACAAGCCAAAATGAGTCATTTGCTTTGTTTCTCATTTCCTAGGGAATGATTTTATTTCCCATATAGAAGCATAAGTGAGGACATGAACATGGTCATGCCCGGAGAAGGGCTAAAGTTTCAACTCTCTGCCGAGAATGTTAAATTTAAAACAACTTTGTTGATTAAGAATATGCTTACACTGCCATATTTGTCAAGGAAAAACCCCAAGCCCATATTTATGGAAATACAAATGACTTCCTGAGACTTTGAGAAGGATTTTATATAGCTGGTTATACTATTGCAGAATCGCAGAATCACTGAGGCTGGAAAAACCCCTTGAACTCATCCAGCCCATCCCATGTCCTGACATCACCACAACCTAAACATGGCACTAAGTGCCTCAACCAGTCTGTCCCTAACCACCTGTAGGCAGGGGGACTCCGCCACTGCCCTGGGCAGTACATTCCATGGTCTGATCACCGTTTCTGTAACAAAGGACTTCCTAAATCTGACCCAGCCCTCCTAGGCAACTTCTGTCCCTGCCCTCTCGGCCTGCCCCTAGTTGCCTGGGAGAAGAGCCTGATTCCTCACCTGATTCCTTACCTGACGGCAAGCTCCCTTTAAGGAGTTGTAGAGAGGGAGAAGGTTCCCCTTGAGTCTCTTCTCCAGCCTAAACACCCCCAGCTCCCTCAACCTCTCCTCATCAGACTTTCCTCATCATACTGGCAATACCCACTCATTCCCTTTTAAGTATACAGCATTCATAAGTTACTTGAAAATTCTTTCAGAAGGTGGGAGACCCTTTGAATGAAAGTGTGAGTTGTAATCACAGCTTGGAAGACGTATATGTGGTCATGAGCAAATATTAATGCATGGTGAAGTGTCACACTTCAAATGGGAAAGTGCAGTTAGAATCATAGAATGATTATGACTGGAGAATGACCAAGTCTAGCCATCATCCCAGCATCTCCCTAACCTCTAGACCATGGCCTCAAGTGTTCCTCACCACCTTTTAAACATGTCCAGGGACTCCACCAGGGACTCTTGGGTGGCCTGTTCCAGTTCCTAACCACTCTCTCAGTAAAGAACTTTTGAATATGCAGTCTAAACCTCCCCTGATGCAGCATGAGGCCATTTCCTCTTGTCCTCTCATTAGGAATTTGGGGAAAGAGAGCAGCACTAGCCACACTGCAACCTCCTTTTGGGTAGCAGTAGTGAGCAACAAGGTCTTCTCTCAGCCTCCTCTTCTCTAGACTCAATAACCCCAGTTGGTGGTAGCTTTGGGAACCAGATGTCTTTATGAAGCAGGTTGATGCAGAGATGAAGAAAATTAGCTTTTTATGTCTGCATGTTGAGCAGCCTGCTGTTGTACCCTAGAGTAAGAGCTGAACAGACACCTGCTCTCCAGAACAAACTGGGAACACCAGCCTTACAAACTGTATATAGATATTTTCTGAGTGTATTGAAGGATTTGGTTAATCCTTAATTCCTCTGCATCAGCACAGCCTGTTCTGTGAGCGAGCAGTATCTAATAGCCACCCCTGCTAACTTACGTATCTTTTGTAAGTTGTGTGAAGTAATAAAAACGTGAGAGTGAGAAGAGGCTGTTTCACATGGGCAAAGTTTTTACAGCTGTGTGCACTCGAGGCAGTAAAGTCTGTGCTCACTGATCAATAGTTCATGCCTTGAGATCACATATATTGCTTCTTTTACAGTGAATACAGCTTGTCAACCAAGAAAGCCGAAAACGTCTTACATTCAGTATCCCAGCAGAACAGACACTTGCATGGTAAGGGTTTCTAACTTATATAAAGAGTAAGACATTTTCCAAAAATAATTCAGGTGGACTGAAAGTTTAAGACTAAACTTGTTGTTGCCACCCAAAAGATGGGCAGAGGTCTGCGTAGCCTCTTCTAGTGTCTCGTTTTTCTGCATAAGTTAGTGTCTCATAATTGTTTGTCAAGTTGAAAAACATTTATCATTGCTTTTTCCTTTTGTACAAGCCATCCATCAGCAAATCTTTCCAAGCTAGTTTGAGTGTGGGGTTGGCTGTACTTAGATGGATTAGAAGGAAACTGGCATGGAATTTGTGGCTGATTACCATGCTGTTAACCTTTTTTAATACACTTCTTCCAGTAGAGCTGACTCAGCGTGTGTACTGTCCTTTTAAAATAGTAATAGAAATCTGCTTTGTGGGTTTGTTTTCCTTCACATTTTGTTCCTCTTCAGGTTTTAGAAGCTTGTCAGTGAGTTAGACTGATGGATAAGGATGGGAATTGTTCATACATTCTTCTTAAAACATTGCTGTAGAAACATGACAAACAGCAGTTCAATCACTATGTGACTTGTTCCCAAGGGCACTTAAAGGGTTCTCTTGCACAAAACACCTTAATTTCTTGGTTTTCTTGAGGAGCCATATACAGTTTAAATAGATTCCTACTTAGCTGCTGTAATATATGGGTTCCCAAATAGAGAGATTGGGTTTTGTTTTCACTGCTCCACATTAACATGAAGAAGATAGTTTCCTAGTTCTCTGCTAGGTCATGAATATGCATGACACGTCTTCCAAACAGTTTTCTTATGTGACCTAACAGGATAGGTAATTGTTTTGTGGAGCTATTTAAAATAGGATCTTTTGATGCAAAAAATCCTCATGTTTTGGGAGGCCACAGCTGCTTTCTACATTCTGAGATAGATGAATGGGGTACAGTGATTCTTGCCACAGTCATCCTCTCCTGCCGTGTTTCGTGGTGATGCATTTTCTTTGTAGGTTGATGGAACTGTTGTCCTTTGTCATACATATCATATTCCTCTGCCTCCTAAGGAGGTGGCCAGTGCAGAACTGAGTCTGGCTAGGCTAGGCTAGGCTGGCTGTACCAGAGCCAAACCTACTGTTGTTCACTACTATTAGTGATTAGTTATAATGGACAACACTTAAACTGAAAGAGGGTAGATTTAGCTTGAACATGAGGAAAAATTTTTTAATGCTGAGGATCACAAGACACTAGAGAAGATTGCCCAGAAAGATTACGGATGCTCCATACCTTTAAGTGTTCAAGATCACATTGGACAGGGCTTTGAGCAGCCTGGTCTAGAGGAAGGTATCTCTGTCAGTGCTGGAGTTGGACTTGGATGATCTTTTAAGGTCTCTTCCAACCCAATCCATTCTGTCATTCAGTGATTCTGTGATTTTTTTTGATTACCATGCTGGCATAAAACATCCAGTATAATTCATTTT
Organism: Upupa epops; assembly: GCA_013397515.1. Lineage (NCBI taxonomy): Eukaryota > Metazoa > Chordata > Aves > Bucerotiformes > Upupidae > Upupa > Upupa epops. The sequence goes on along the minus strand of VZRI01006713.1, from coordinate 347,599 downwards.
CACTGGCCTTACTCAGTGCTGCCTTTTTAGTCCAATTGAAATGATTAAATCTCCATTTTTGTTGCTTGTATTCTGCTTTCACAGAATTACAGAATGATTGAGGCTGGAAAAGACCTCTAAGATCATCAAGCCCAGCCTATGACCTAGCATCACCACAATCACCTAGAACAGGGCATTAAGGGAAATGTCCATTCGTTTCTTAAATGGCACCAGGGATGGGAACTCCACCACTTCCCTGGGCAGTCCATTACAGAGTCATGTCACCTTTTCAGTGAGAAAGGGCTTCCTAACATCCAGCCTAAACTCCCCCTGGCAGCTTCAGGCCCTGCCCTCTCATCCTGTCCCTAGTTGCCTGGGAGAAGAGCCTGACCCCTGCCTGACTACATCCTCCCTTCAGGTAGTTACAGAGACGTGGGAGGTCACCCCTCTTTTCTCCAAGCTAAACACCCCCAGCTCCCTCTTCCTTTCCTCATCAGACTTTCCCTCCAGACCCTTCCCCATCCTTGTTGTTCCTCTGGATCTGCTCCAACCCCTCAAAATCTTTCTTGAAGTGAGGGAGTCATAACTGCCCCCAGTACTCGAGGGGATGCCTCCCCAGTGCCCAGTACTGGTCAAGAATGACGTCCCTAGTCCTGCTGGCCACACTATTGCTGATACAAGCCAGGATGCCACTGACCTTCCGGGCTGCTTGGGCACCCTGCTGGCTCCGATTCAGACAGGTTGTCAAGCAGTACTGCCAGGTCCCTCTGCCAGGCCACTCTCCAGCCGCTCATCCCCCAGTTTGTAACTGCAGGGGGTTATTGTGGCCAAGGAGTAGGACCCTGTACTTGGTGCTGTTAAACCTCATCCTGTTGGCCTCTGCCTATTGACCCAGCCAGTCCAGATCTCTACTTTGGGAATATATTTCTCCGTTAAATGGTTTGGCTGTTTTTTCTTAGCAAGTGTGTATCGTCCTCCTTGCCACCCTTCAAAAAAATCCCAACCCATGGTAATTTTATTCTCTCCCTGTGTTTTCTCAGTGTTTTTCCATGAGCTGTGCCTGTCAATATTAAGGGAGATGTTTTTTTTAACATCTGGGTGGACTTCAGTACCATTAGTTTTCCTTCAAGATATGAAGCAATATCAGACAGAAACACTTGTAGTAAGGAAATCAACTTCCTCTTACATACTAATATGTCTGTTGGGTTTTTATGAAGTTGATAAATGCCTTGGCATCTAAATATTACAGGTCAGCATGAGGCTAGCCAAAATCATTATCTGATGGGAATGCAACAATGCAATAGTGCTTGTACACAGAGCTACAATAGGCCACTTCCCCAGGAAACGTTTGATTTTTATAGATACCATACTTGCTTTCAAATAATGCATAGGATATTTTCCTCTGAGACTTTAGCTGGACAGGGAGAGGGCTTTGCCATACCGCTTCTGTCTTTTCTGTTGTCATTCCAGTTAAGTTTTTGCTTGCAGAGAGAAAACTAATTTGGTGTTTACACCACGTAACAAATTACCCCTAAAGCCAATGCTGGTGTTGTGTGGAATACAAAGACTTGGTCCTTGAAATAGTGGTTTCAGTTGATTCTTGGTTATAAAACACTGATTCTGCGATCCTATCTGTTCAATTCAGTAATCAGCTAATTCAGTAACCATTGAATAGTTTCATGCCAAACCCGTATGTGTTCTGAATGAAATGGGAAGCTCTCACCCAAGTGCATGTTTTGGAAAATAATTTTAGTGGAAGTGATTAACAGGCTGAAGAGAGACGTGAAGAATTGGATCATTTCACAAGTGTGTGTATCTGCCTTTTGACTCGGCTTTTTGGTTGTCTAGAAAATGTCAGGACACCTTTAGAGAGGACAGTGCTAATTTAGAGGTATCAGCTCTATTATGCTATGTTTTACCTTGGAATATTATGAACAAGACATGAATTGTTAGGATACCAAACAGCCTTGCAGAAAGTAGCACTTGAAGGAAGAAAAGCCTCAGTAATTCTGTGATTCTTGACTATAAGGATTTTTATTTTGGTTCTTTTTCTGAAAAGGGTCATTGCTTTGTAAAGATCTGTTTTGGACACAGTATAACCTGTTTAGTTTCTCGTGTTCCCGAATTCCAAAGCTTCCAGTAAGTTTGTCTGTCATTATGACTGGACTCAGAAAAGTGGTTTTGGTTTGGTCTGGGTTATTTCTTTTTCCCCACAAATCAAGCTTTGCAGATATTTGCCGGTTTCCTGTCTGTGTAGTGGAGAACTTGTCTGTCCTACCTACCAGGCTGTTAGATTTGCCTTTCAAAGGTAGAAAGAGATCACAGGATGACAGATTGGAAAGGACCTTGAAAGATCATCGAGTCCAATTCCCCTGCCAGAGCAAGACTCCTAGATCCAATCGCACAGGAACAGGTCCAGGCAGGTTTTAAACATCTCCAGAGAAGGAGACTCCACAACACCCCTGGGCAGCCCATACTCTTGTCACCCTCACCAGGAAGAAATCTTCTTGTATTTATGTGGAACCTACTATGTTCATAAATCTCAAAAGCAGAGTGGTTCGTATGTCAGAGATACACTTCACTGCTGAGTTTCTAAGGTCCCCTCAGTAAGAACATCTGTACCCAGCTAAGCGCAGTGCTCCTGGGTCTGGTATTTAGGTCTGTAAAGAACGTGGAGCCAAAATTCCCGGTGGAGTGTGCATCTGGTTTTTAGCCGTGCATGGATATCCTGTCAGCAGAGGCGAACATAACACTTCTATTTTTAAATTAGCTGGAATTCTGAAGGCACAAACCACTTGGGCTGAGCATGTGCCGCACATGCCACTCTCCCACCAAGTCAGATCAGTGCATTAATCTTTGCTGCCGCCTCCTGAGTGCTCTGTGCTAGTGCCTCCTGTGTCAGAGCCTGTGGGTTCTTTTCATTAACACCTTTGTAAGGTGATGGTACTGTCTGTGAGGCCAGACTAGCAGGATATTTTAATTTTTAAAGTTATTTCATTTGGAGGCTTGCAGGAAAGCCAGGTGTGGGCTTTATCTCCTGTACTGTAGGCCATTTTTAGCCTTTAGTCTTTATCAAGGATTTAACCAGTTAGAGAGAGGATCCTAGCATCATAGTATGGTTATGGCTGGAAGGGGCCTCCAGGATCATCAAGTCTAGACAGGTGTCGAGGGGTCTAAGATATAACCTATCAGGCAAGAGAAAACAGCTTCTGGAAACAAAAGGGTTTATTGAATCTCTCTCTCTAAGCACAAAAAGCAGAAAAAGCCTAAGCAGGGGACACAAAGAAAACAGGAACTGTCACACTGCCATTACACACATTCTGAGAAAAAGAGATGGGCAAAGCATTCTGAAGTGGTCTTTGGTTTCAGGTTGGGTTCCCTAGGGAGAGGGACACACAGCACAGTGCAGTAACAGCAACAAGGGGGACCCAGCCCTAGGACACTTCAAACCCCAATTTTCTGACATTCTGCCAATGGTTCGAGAGTTACAAATCTTCAGCTTGTCTTGCATGAACAGTTCCACCAAGCTGGAACAACAAATGCCCTTCCAGGCTCCATACTCCTACTAATTCAAAGCAGTCCCTATGTTCTTTCTCAGCAGCAAGCTGCAACAACAGCTTCTTCACCTGTTTTCTAAATCAGGATGGCAGTGGCCACATGGCCCAGCCGTGTGGTGAGCACACAATGGTGGCCACAGACCAGCAGAGAACTCCCTCTTCCTTCAGAGACTTGGGTTTTTGGGCCTTTTCATCTTTAAGGTTAGCTCGTTGCTCCAGTGTCTCCAGGCTTACAACAATCAATGTAACTTCTCTGCTTGACATGAGGAGAAATCAGACATGGGGAGGAATCAGCGTTAGTGGTTTCTCTTTGTGCCTGCCCACTTCAGCATGCAGGCAAGAGAAGGGTTTTCTGCTGGCCCAGTATAGCAGACAGGGGATAGGATGTCCTTCCATCATGCCCTGGCCCCACTCCACTGTGCCCGGATCTGGGCAGGCAGCAGGGTCCTTGCAGCATCCCAGCTGTGACAAGTGGAGCAGGCTCTGTGTGTGTGTCCCAGGTCGGGGGGCGCAGCCACCCCACAGAACTCCAGGAGAGGAGAAAGAAGGAGAGACTGAGAGAGACTGCTCACTCCCAAGCAGTGTCTTTTGTTGGGATATGGGGCAAAGAGGAGCACCCCCCTCTAAACCAGTCACAAAGTCACAACCCCTCTGGAAACCCTGTCCTCAGCTCTGAGTCCCTCCATGGCTCCTGCCCTGAGCTGTTTCCCTTTGTCCACTGAAATGGGCCATTTAGCTGGCAGTGGCCCCAGTTTCTCTGGCTGGCAGAGAAGTCATCTGGAGTGAGGGGCCTTCTACCTCACCTACAGTCTAAAACAAAAACATATTGGGAATAAAAGGAAAGAAGAGATGATACCAAAACCTATTTTTTCCTAACCTAGACAAGCCCTCATCCCAATGTCTCCCTAATCCCTAGACCATGGCCTCAAAGGCTCTATCTACTCATTTTTTAAACCCCTCCAGGGACCCCTCCACCACCTTCCTGGGCAGCCTGTTCCAGTGCCCAACCACTCTCTCAGTAAAGAACATCTTCCTAAAATACTATCTAAACTCCCCTGATGCATCTTGAGGCCATTTCCCCGATCTTATCATTAGTAATTTGAGAGAAGAGCCAACATGGGGCAGATAGTGGCCCTCAACACAAACTAGCACCCAACAGCATCATCGAGAGATTATAGCTGTTTGCTCTTGCTGGGTTTTTGACTCATGTGTTTACAGGTCAAAGTTTATTTAAACTTGGAAAAGTAATAAGAAAATCAATCCATGTGTTGGTAAGACATCAGCATTTCTGAACAGATAAAACATGTTTCTAGCTTTTGTTGAGGAAGTATGAAACAGCCTGTGTTACCCTATTGGAAATTGTGTACTGTCTACTGGATGTGAGATTGTTCTACTAGAAATGGGGTGGTGGATGCCACCTTTTTTGACTTGAAAGCTTGTTTTTCTGAAAAGGAGTAGTCGCACAGGTCAGTTCCACCAGTCTGTATGTACACAAAGATCTGCTTTGAATGGCTTCAGAGCAGGGGACTGATAAGAGGCCAGCCACTGCATTAGGAAGACATACAGTATCTGTCTCTAAACAAAAGGCTGTTGCTTATCATTTGCTAATAGAATGCTTTATTCTGTGTGGTATTGACATGGATGCTTCAATGCTCCCTTTATTTACTGTGAATGAGGAGCTGCAGCGTTCAGAAAACATGTATTTTTAGAGAATGTTTTGTGACTAGAACTTGCTTCTAGAGTGTGAGTGTGGTAATACTGGCCCAGGCACAGTGGTGCGTGGTTAGGGCACATGACTGAGAACGCTCTGTCTGCTCAGTATTCTGTGGGCTGGCTATCCAGTTTGCTCTAAGTCTTCTGAATCTCTCTACTTATTTAAAAAACACCAACTCCAAACCCACACACCCCCTCCAGTCCCTACACTATTCACTCCATTTAATTATTACGTTATGCTGAACTTCAGAATTTGTAAATAGCTTTTATTTTATCATTTACATGATGTGAATAAACATGGTTTTATAAAAAAGCTGCTTGTGGCAGTGTACTCTGAATTAGATGAGATGTTAAGATGATGATGTGTCTGTAGGACTTCAAAGAGGGGGTAAATCCATTTGCTCAGGTACCAGTACAAATCAAGGATTTCCTTCAGATTGTTGGGAATGGATATAAGATCTGATCTTCTGTGACAGTGTGTCTTCAGTGTGGTTACTTCGATCAATGCCAAACCTTGAAAAGAACTGTCTCGTTACATGCTTTGGGTTGGTTTTGTAGTCTCTTAGAAATTGCAGAGAAGGAATTGAACTGTATCAGTGTTTATTTTCACTCCTATTTTTTCTGTCTCCAGACTTGAAGAAAGACCAGCTCAATTCAGATGTTAATTACAGACTTCATGTTAATTTTCCACCAGAGTTACATGTGCAGGTGCCCAGTCCTCCAGTAAAGAGGTAACTAATATTGACATTAATCTGCTATGTAACAGTTAAAGAAACCCTCTATTGTGTTACAGGATAGTCATCAGATGTCTGTGTGTTAATCAGGTCCCAGTTCTTCAGTCAGTTTGAATACTGAAGCAGTGTTTCCACTGCTGTCTTAGAAAAAGATCTTTGAGTTGTTAGGGGTTTTATTATGCCTTATGGATACTTACGTTCTCTGTGTTGTGGTTGTATTTTAGAGTTGAAATTCCAGAGACCAACAGGAATCTTCTTCCATCATCAGCCCTGCAACCAGTTCTTAAAGACATTGTTAAGCCTGAAAGTAGGAGCAAAGCAAACGAACAGAATTCTTCCGAGTGGCTTCATCCAGACAAGCGTGAGAGGCTGAATGTGTTGGTCTGTAGTGCTGATGGTGGTCCCCACTCCTACACAGAAAACATGTGTGGAAGGAGGTTGACCAGCAATGACTTTCACTTGTCTACCCAGACACAGCCGTACCATGCAAGGGTGTTTGGTCCCAAGGTGAGTTTGTCCCCTTGTGTGCCACAGAACATGTCCGAAAGGTCTGTGGTGGTTCCTCCTCCTACTGAGCACACTGGGCACACATCCCAAAGGACGGATGCTGTTTGGGTGCCCGAAGCAGTGTACCAGAATCTTCCACCTCCTTTACCACCAAAGAAATACACTCTGAATACCTTGCCAGGATTGGAAAGTATCTCAGCAGCTGATGCAAAACTGACAGAAGTGTTGCAAAATAATCCTGTGAGGCAAACAGGTACCCCTGTAAAATCCACATCAGAAACAAGCGGATTTACCAGCGAGCAAAGGCTTAAGCCGTTCCAAGGGAACGAGCAGTTCGTTCATAAACCGGATTCTCCACCTCGCTTACCAGTTAATGACTTCTGGACTGTGTCTGAAAGCTTCTTAAAGAAAGGATCCCGTAATACAGGACCAGGCACTGCCTGTGTGGATGGAAATGATAGTGTATCTCTAACAACTTATTTTTCAGTAGATAATTGTATGACTGACACATACAGGATGAAATACCATCAGAGACCCAAGCTGTATTTCACAGACAGTGGAAACTTTCACAAAGAAAAACATCCTCCACCAGCTGCCGTAGAACTGAATACACCCTACCACAGTACTCTTGAGCCCAGGCATCCCATGTCCGAGCAGGGGTACAAGGCAAATGCAGAAGGCATCCACTGCAGCAGATAGGTTTGTTATGATAACAAAACAAATCTGGATCTGGATTTTTTCATTACGTGGACACAAAGCTCGAGTCGGTGTGTGGTAACGAGGTACCCAGCTGACTGTCCTTTGGTTAGGAAGTGCAGCTTTTTAAATGAATATGCAAATGGAGGTGAACAGAGGAGAAGAGGTGCTAAACTCATGGTTCGGTTCGTTGACTTGTTACTCCAGTTGCCTTAATGCTTACCTCTGTTCCTCAGCTTGTCTTCTGCAGTGTCTGTTAACAACAGTCCCTTTTGGTTGTATGTGTCTTACAGTGGTGGAGTTGGTAGATGCTGCTGATGTTGTAAGAATGCATTAGTTGCAGTTGAAAAAATGTTCGTTCGGACTGTGACCACTAGGTAATTAGACCAACAAAAGGGATGCCCCTATAGTCATGTATAAACCACAGAGATCTCATGGAGCTTTTTCTGTCCTGACAGGTAGCAGGAGGTGACATGGGGTTGGTGATGTTCACCACCTGTGCTTTCACAAGCCTTCAAGTGTCTTTAATACAAGTTTACCCAGACAATTTCTAACTTTTTATTTGAAAAGCCTTAATAATAATAATTCCAGAAAAATGGTTCCGCTTTGCAAGTGTTCATTGAGATTTTTCAAAGGGAATTCAATTAATCTGCAGTAATAGATTGTCCTGTTAATACACCTGCTCCACATTAGCACCCATTTTAAAAACACCTGATTTGTGTATCCTATAAGCTATGTACTTCAACTTATCACAATTACATTTAACCACATAAGCTACAAAGCAATATAGAGCAGAATAGGATTGCAAAATACCGTTGTAATGTAGCTAGGACAGATCAACGCTAGGGCTTCAGTTGTATTTGCTACTTCAGTTCTGATTTATTCCACAATTGCATGTGAAGTCAGTGCTGCTGTTTATTGAACTTCTTTTCAGCCTGGTGCTTTGAGCAGTGTTTAATGGAGATCAGACATAGGATTTTACTGACGATGTGTTTTCCTTTGGAGCGGTCCTGCACAATACACTTTCAGTTGGCAGTCCACAGCATTCAAGCTGTGGTAGCTTGTGGGGGTATGAGAAGAAGAGCATCCTCTCTGCTCTAGCTGTCTGCCCTGCAGCTCTGTCACTTACCATGGCTTACATTAGCCTGACTTGTTCAGTAATAAAGAAGAGGATTTATTTGGCTTTGATTTGGCGAGTTAAATCAGTGCCCAGAAACATCTAGTGAGTGCTGAGGCCCAACACATGGGCTGAGGAGAAGAGGGAGGGATAAGAAACTTCCAGCTCATAGCATTCCTGTCTCATGCTGTTGGAGGCAGGGGGTTAGAGTTCTGTTTGTCTCATTCTAAGACTGAACCATATCTAACTTAGAGTTAGTGTCAGCAGAGCCCGACACAATCCAACAAGAAATTTTGCTAGTGTTCATATTAGTGTTAACTAGTGCTGCTAATCCCATTGGAACATCAATGCCTTGGAGTTATGAACATAATGCAAGGCAGCTCAATGTGCATAATAAACACTCTGGCTTGTACTTGCACTGCTGGTCAGCAAGGCTTTTTCATGTTTATAAATCTTAGTGAGCTTTAGCATTTCACCCCAGTGTTAGCGATTGCTTTAGCACAGCACCCAGGTTATCCATCCACTGAAGCAGGACTTCTGCTTGAGCTCTGTCATTGTGGGGTTTGTTTGTCTAACTACTTGTTCCCGTTCGACTGTAACAAACCAGGGATTTCAGATTAACCTTGTTTCTACCTTCTGTATCAACATTGGTCCTAGCATCTGAAGGGAAAAACGAAGTCTAGCATTTGCAGCACCAGTAGCAATGTATGTGAAGCTACGGCTGCTGGTTAATGGCAGCTTCACCACTTAGTTTGTAAGAAAATCTGTTGATGACAGAAAAAAACCCTGAAAATGTAAACAACTTGGAAGGTTCCTCGCTGTAATATTTTGGAGAGAGATTCCAGAAGCTGTAGATTAACCTTTTCTGGGTCACCTAGCAGTGTTACATAACGTATGCAGCCAGTTCAGGCAAACTGTCTTCTACTGCTTGTGTAAAGCAACACAGATTACTGGAGTTTGTAAATAATGTATGATTTGTAAAATGTTCTGCAGAAACTCTGGTCTCTGAATTGACAGTGTTTCTCTGTACAAATAATACTGCAGCAACTGTGACTGATGTCAGAACGCTTTTTTCTAAACAAGCTCAGCAGTGGTCATACTGGTGTGTGATGAGCAAGATCAATGCCTATTGCTGATAGCAACGAAACTGCTGCCAGTGAACCCAACTGGGACACTTGTTTTTAAAGCTGCTGCAGTGCTGTAGCTGTACTTGAGCCTTCTCGCTTCGCTTGAAACAATCTTCACAGATGACTCTCGCTGTGATCCTCATTTACCAGGTATTTAATTAGAGTAATGATAGACAGCTAATCAAGACACTGCTGTTTTCACACAGGCTCTGCACTCCGTGCTGTACTTATGTAATATTTGCTGACTAACATGGGATAACTTGTTCTCACCTACCCAGGGTGCCTATTTATTTTTTATACATGTCCCCCTCTGCCTATAGATTTGTATGAGAGCCTAGATGATTTTTATAACAGTAAAGACAGTAACAAGTCTTGTAATTAATATATTTTTCAGTCTTTAGATGTATTTTCTTGCAGAGTTCTGCTTGTTCAAACTATAAGATAAAAACATAAATTACCTTGTGTCTTCTGTTGTTCTTGTACTCCACATTTTTCCGAGACCAAGCTGTTTTATTTTAAGTGGCGACAGGCAATACTGCTGCTCAGACTTGATGGAGTTTTGAAGAGATGGTGGATCAGTTAACTTTTCTGAACAGTCAGATCAATCTCCTCAAGCTGTTAACTCTGTTCTGCTTCCCAATTACTGAAGAAACACATAGAATACTTTTTCTACAATAACCCCCCCATCCGCAGACAGCTGCTTCAGCAGTTACAGGAGCTGCCTTTCCACCTTTTCTCTGTTAAGGAAAAGTGACATTTGCCTTATTCCTAACTTGTGTCAGGGATAACATGAGTGTGTGAAACAGCCTCAGCTCAGTGTACCACAAGCCAGCCCTGCAGTTTTGTCCCTCAAAGGAAAAAAGATCTGGACAGGCTGGACCAATGGGCAGAGGCCAACAGGATGAGATTTAACAGGGACAAGTCCTACGCTTTGGCCACAAGAACCCCTGCAGCTACAGACTGGGGGATGAGTGGCTGGAGAGCAGCCTGACGGAATCTGGCAGTACTGGTTGACAACCAGCTAAACAGAAGTCAGCAGGACTAAGGATGTCATTCTTCCCCTGTACTGAGCACTGGTGAGGCCTCCTCTTGGGTACCGGGGACACTGCTGGACCCTTCAAGAAAGATTGAGGTGCTGAAGCAGGCCCAGAGGAGCAATGAGGCTGGGCAGGCAACTGGAGGGAAAGTCTGATGAGGAGCGGCTGACGAAGCAGGGTGTGTTTAGCCTGGAGGAGACTCAAGGGGAACCTTCTCCCTCCCTCCAACTCCCTGAAGGGAGGTTGTAGTCAGGTGAGGGTCAGGCTCTTCTTCCAGGCAACTAGGAACAGGATGAGAGGGCAGGGTCTGAAGCTGCACCAGGAGAGTTAGGAAGTTTGGCTGTTAGGAAGTCCTTTGTCACAGAAAGAGTCATCAGGCACTGGAATGGACTTCCCAGGGCAGTGGTGGAATCCCCATCCCCGGAAGTGTCTAAGGATAGACTAGCTGTGGCCCTTAGTGCCCTGGTCTGGCTGATGCGTTGATGTTAGCTCATGACCTGGGCTGGATTTGCTCAGAGGGCTTTTCCAGCCTCAATAATTCTGTGATACAGCCAGATCTGATATAACCCTGTGACATTCTAAAGGCTCTTAAAATTTCCTCTAACCTCTCCTCCTGACCAAGAGAAATGAAGCAGCATTACAGTTCCTTCCCAAATAGGTTGTGCAGTTGTCCCCTTGGGGTTTCCTGAGTGAAACCAAGTTGAGAGTATATAAAAAAAAATTGTTTCCTGCAGAGCTTCACTTGAAAAAGTGGGAAACCCATTTTTCTTTTGGTGAGAATGTAACCTCATTTCAGTGCTGTTCTGCACCCTGAGTCAAGAGCCTTGAAACAAGTCTTATTTTGTAGGTACCAGTGGCCAAGGTGATCAGTGCTAGCAGGTAAAGGTGTCTCAGTTCTCACACAGGTCTGGTACATGAAAAAAAGCCATGCCACAGAAAAGCTGACTTTAACAACAATAAAAGCAAAAATAAAAGGGAAGACCACTTTTACATCCCAAATCCCATGTAACCTGCCAGCAACTTGGTTTTATTTGGTGTTTGAAGACTTTGAAACATTCAATACTTCAATGTCTCTGGAATCCAGTTACGACACTTACTTACGACAGAAACACCTAAACCCCATGAATTGCACTTCTAGGAACTAGAAACAACCTCTGGTACCAGTATAAAAGGAAGTAGGACACCTCCCTTATGAGAAAAGGCTGAGGAAGCTGGGTCTCTTGAGCTTGGAGAAGAGGAGGCTGAGGGGAGGAGACCTCATTCATGTCTATAAATATGTGAAAGGTGGGTGTCAGGAGGATGGAGCCAGGCTCTTCTCAAGGTCAGCTGGTGATAGGACAAGGGGCAATGGGTGCCAGCTAGAACAGAGGAGGTTCCATATAAATATCAGAAGGAACTTCTTCACAGTGAGGGTAATGGAGCATTGGAACAGGCTGCCCAGAGGGGGTGTGGAGTCTCCTTCTCTGGAGACATTCAAGACCCACCTGGATCCGTTCCTGTGTGACTTGGTCTAGATGAACCTGCTGTGGCAGAGGGGTTGGACTAGATGATCTTTGGAGGTCCCTTCCGATTCCTAATCATTCTATAGGCTGGGGATGGACTTGCTAGAGAGCAGCATAGGAGAAAGGGGCTTGAGGGTCCTCGTGGCTGATGACGAGGAACCAGCAATGTGTCCTTGTGGCCGTGAAGGCCAGTGGCATGCCGAGGCGGATTAGAAGCGAGGCGGTTAGTAGATTGAAAGAGGTTCTCCTTCCCCTCTACTCTGCCAAGACCACATCTGAAATACTGTGTCCAGTTCTGAGCCCCTGAGTTCCAGAAGGACACAGGACTGCTTGAGTCCAGCACAGAGCCACAAAGATGAAGTGAGGGGAGCATCTCCCTGATGATATAAAGGGTGAGGGAGCTGGATCTTTTCAGCTTGGAAAAAAGGAGACTGAGGGGTGACCTCATTAATGGTGATCAATATGGAAAAGGTGGTGTCAGGAGGAAAGATCCAGGCTCTACTCAGTGGCACCCAGTGACAAGACAAGGGGCAATGGGTGTCAGCTGGAACAGAGCAGGTTCCACTGTGATTCACAAGGGAAAAACACTCAGGAATACTGACTCCCCCACCCCCTTTATCCATAGGTGAAGACTGATCCCCAAAACTCAGTCAGTTAAAAAGCCAACTCTCTGTACATTGGAATCTTTCATCCAAAACATTAAGTGAAGACAGAAGCTACTGATGCTGTTAATGACTTCTTTCAGAAGGCACAAATGCAACAGAACAGCACACAGCATCAAGCCCCTCATGGTTAACTTTATGGAGGTGGTATTGCTAAGTAAGCTTCTCCTACTGAGGCAGTTGTAATTCAAGTTACAACTTTAGTCTACATGAGAGCTGGGTGTTACTCTCAGCCACTCTACAGCCTGTCCTTTGAGTTGATTTTATTCAAACAGTAAATACTTTCATTTCTGCTTAACAAACCTTCAGGCACTCACTGCAAAAGCACAGCCAAGCTGTCTTAGGTGACTTGCAAAAAAAGGCACGTTTCATGACCCAGAACACAGGGTACAGGTCAAAACCTGAACAGTAATACTTGCAACACAGCCAGGGATGGATGTGCTCTGATACAGTGTCCACACAGGTGCTTCTTGCACTCAGATGCGAGTGGAATCATGTTCCCAGTGGAACAGTGTCTTGCACAAACGGTCCTCCTCTGCTGCTGCTTGTTTCCATATGGTGCGTCCTGTGATTCAATAGTGGCTATGAAGAGAACAGAGAAAGTCCAGTTGGTTTGGCTGTGCTGTGCCAGCCTTTGGGAGACACAGCCAACATGAAAGAAGCATTAAGCACACTGAGTCCAGGTACTTACACTGGCAATGTATTAGAAAAATCAGCTTCTGGTTGTTTGCAAACTAGGTTTGCATTTCTGCTTCCCAGGCTCTCTGAGGCCAAGCTGATAATGCCCTAGGCAAGGAAAGCTAAGGCTGCTCCCCAGCTAGAAGCAGTCACTTATCACAGGATCATAGCTTGGCATGGGCTGGAAAGGACCTTAGAGATTATCTAGTTTCAACCCCCCTGCATGAGCAGCAACACCTCTCACCAGAACAGGTTGCCCAGAGCCTCATCCAACCTAGCCTCAAACACTTCCAGAGATGGAGCAGCCACAATCTCCCTGGGCAACCAGTTCCAGTGCATTATCATCCTCACAGGGAGGAATTACTGCCTCAGATCCAATCTAAATCTGCCCTCTTTTTAGCTTGAACCAATCCCCCCACCATCCTATCACCAGAGTTAATCATAAAAAGTCCCTCTCCAGCTTTTCTGTAGCCTCTTCAGGTACTGGAAGACCGATACAAGCTCCCCCTAGAGCTTCCTCTTCAGATTCACAGAATCACCGAGGCCAGAAAAGCCCTCTGAGCTCATCCAGCCCACCCATGACCTAACAGAACCACAATCACCTAGACCAGGGCACTTAAGGGCCATAGCCAGTCTGTCCTTAAACACTCCAGGGATGGGGATTCCACCACCTCACTGGGCAGTCCATTCCAGTGCCTGATCACCCTTTCTGTGACAAAGGACTTACTAACAGCTTACCTAACTCTCTCCTGCCTGATGCAGCTTCAGACCCTGCCCTCTCATCCTGAACCTAGTTGCCTGGGCGAAGATCCTGACCACAACCTCCCTTCAAGGAGTTGTAGAGAGGGAGAAGTTCCTCTTGAGTCTCCTCTTCTCCAGGCTAAAACACCCCCAGCTCCCTCAGCCTCTCCTCACCAGACTTTCCCTCCAGTTGCCTCCCCAGCCTCATTGCTCCTCTGGACCCACTTCAGCACCTCAATCTTTCTTGAAGTGAGGGCCCAGCACTGTCCCCAGTACGCAATGGGAGGCTTCACCAGTGCCCAGTACAGGGGGAGTGACATCCCTAGTCCTGCTGGCCACACTATTGCTGGTAAAAACCATGATGCCATTGGCCTTTCATGCCACCTGAACACCCTGCTAGCTCCTGTTCAGCCAGCTGTCAACCAGTACTGCCAGATCCCTCTCTGTCAGGCTGTTCTCCAGCCACTCATCCCTCAGTCTGTAGCGCTGCTGAGGGTTATTGTGGCCAAAGTGTAAGATCCAGTGCTTAGCTCTGTTAAGCCTCATCCTGTTGGCCTCTGTTCGTTGACCCAGCCTGTCCAGGTCTCCGCAGCACCTCCCTTCCCTCCAGCAGATCAACACTCCACCCCAACTTGGTGACATCTGCTAATTTACTAAGGGTAGACTCAATCCCCTCATCCAGGTCATCAATAAAAATGCTGAATAGAACTGCTCCCAGAACTGATCCCTGGGTGACACCACTGGTCAGTAGACACCAAGCGTCCACAACCACTCTGCACCCAGTCATCCAGCAAGTTTTTAACCCAGTGCAGGGTGCACCCCTTCAAACCACGGGCTGCCGGCTTTCCCAGGAATATTCCCTCAGACTGTCTCCATGGCAGTGGGGGTCCAGCCTTCTAAACATCCCCGTGGCCTTCTCTAGACCCGCCTCAGCAGCTCTTCCCCCGGGTATGTCCGCAGGGTAACCCCTGGGCTCCCGGCTAGGCCCAGCCCCAGGCCGCCCCTGCTCCCTCCCTACCGCTCATCTCAGCTGGGACGGGTCCTGCCGGCGGCTTACCTTGTGCCGCAGCCCTCAGGGCAGCAGGTAGATGACCACAAACAGCGCCACATCGAAGAGGACGAAGAGCCACAGGTCCAGCCAGTAGGACTGTCCGGACAGCGACAGCACCGGCCCGGGGCGGCCGCCATCCGCCAACTCCTGCTGTTCCTGCCGCCGCTGCCTCTCCACCGTCTCCATCGCTTCCCACGGGCAGCCCCGCGCACTTCCGGGTGCGCAGCCAATGGCGGCGGGACGCACGTAGCGCCGATGGCGGGGGCGGATCGGGCCGGTTCGGGGCGAATCGGCGTGGACGGAGGCGGTGCCGCAGCCGCCTCGGTCGAGGGCCGGAGCCTGCGCTGAGGGCTTTGGCGCCGCTGCGCCCCCTCGCGGCTGCTCTGCTGGGGCTGGAAAGTCCCTCAGGGCATCGCCGGGTGCTGCCCCCTGCCCGGGCGGCGTTGACCCGGGCGGGTGGCGCCCGGACGCGTCCAGGCGGGTTTGAGTGTCTCCGAAGAAGAGACGGCACCACCTGGGTGCCTGGGTAGCCTGTGCGAGGGCTCTGCTACCTTCTCAGCATAAGGTTTTCTTCATGTCCAGATGGAGTGTCTCGTGTTCCAGTTCGTGCTCCTTGTCCTGTCACCAGGCCCCATCCTCTCTACACCTGCCCTTTAGATGTTTAATTGATTAACCATTTAAACACTTAGACATTTAAACGTTGACAAGATTCCCCTTCCGTCTTCTCTAGGCTGAACAGCTCGAGCTCCCTCAGATTTTTGCTGTAAGGGTCTGTGCTGTCCCCTCAGCATCTCCACAGCCCTGCACTGGCCTGTCCCCAGTAGCTCCCTGCTCCTGTGTGTGTTGGCCCTGCTCTGTTAACCTGCCTTGATACTGGTGTGGAAATAGTGATACAGGCACACACAGATCACTAGGGGTTGGAAGGCACTACCAGAGGTCATTGAGTCCAGCCCCCTGCTCAAGTAGGACCATAGAACCAAGGGCACGTCACACAGGAACACATCCAGACGGGTCTTGAAAGTCTTCAGAGAAGACTCTGCAACCTTCCCAGACAGCCCATTCCAGTGCTCTGTAAGTATAGAAGTTTTTCCTCGTGTTGAGGTGGAACTTCCTGTGCTGCGGCTTACACCCACTGCCCCTTCTCCTATCCCAGGGCACAAGTGAAGAGAGATCATCGCTTTCCTCTTGACACCCAGCCCTCATAGATTTATGGACAGTGATTAAATCCCCTCATAGTCTTCTCTTCTCCAGACTGAAAAGCCCTAGGTCCCTCAATCTCTCCTCATAAGGCAGGTGCCCCAGTCTGTTCATTATCCTCCTTGCTCTCTGTTGGAATCTCTCAATCAGCTCTCTGTCCCTCTTGAACTGGGAAGTCCAGAATTGAAGGCAGTACTCCATGATGTGTAAGTTCAGCCTGATATGGTTTCTGTGGTAGCAAATGGTGCTGTAGAAGAAACTTAAAACAAAGACCTTTTGGGAAATTGTGTTGTGAAGAAGCTTAGGAAAACTGGGATTGTTTTAAGGGATTGTCCTTTCCTTGAAGGCTACCTAAAGCTCCTGTCATTAGAAATAAAGATGGGTCTGTATTTGTTGTTACATAGTAAGTGCGGGCTAAGGATATGTATGTTATGTGAAGCATTTTAGAAGGTTTATTGTGGAAAACAATAACAATACTTCCTACTTAAGACTTGTACTTATCCTGGAGGTCCTTTTCAGCCATGAAGATTCTCTGATTCTATACAATTAATCAAATAAATCTTGTAACCTAGATTAAAGGTTCTCCATGAATTAGGGTGCTGCTGGGCCAGTAGTAGATAGTTACATACCCATATATCGTTGCATACATACATAGAACTAGGTATAGTTGTATTTACATACATGTATATATATAAGTTACTGAACTGATAATCAATATAATCAATATCTGGTGGAGGAATTCCAAATTCCTTGAGGGTGACCTGTTCCCACTCCCGAGTCTGCATCATGAGAGCATTTTGGCAGTAGAGGGAGCTATGAGATGCTGAAGACCACAAAAACACAGGCTGAGAGAATAGGTTCAGTTATAAACCTAGCAGAGTATGTGAGCAACTTTGCAATAAATACCTCTACAAACTGCCTTGGTAATTTATTCACTGAGGTACTATCAGTGTGTGCTTTATACTGTTCCTTTTGAGATGAGCCAGCTATCAACAAGGTTTCTCTCCAGTCCTCCAAATGAGCTGTCTTACCACACAAGGCTCTGGATAGAAATACTATTGTGATGAAAATAAGGGCTCATTTGAGAAGCAGTGTAAAACAGCATTGGAGTTCTGCTTGTAGAAGCAAGAATTTAAAGAAGCAAGAAGTTTCTGCAGCCATTTACAGTGCAGCTCTCGGGTAAGGAGTCGCTACAACAACAGTTTAGTATTTGTATGAAATTTTAATCTTAGTTTGTTTCTTCAAGACAAAACAGTCACTAGCAGGAAGGAACTGGATCCAGCTTTCCACAGGGCTGCTTAGCAGGGGCTGTGAGGAGGTTACAGCAAAAACCAAACAGTGGGTATGTAGAAAATCAATCTTGTCCTCCACTGGTCTCCTGGTGCTCTTCCAGGGGTCTTCTTAGTCTTTTTTAAAGATTCTTTTGGCTTCAACTCCCTCATATATGTAGATCTGGTTAGGATTCAAGAAGACAATCAGTAGCTACTCTTTTCAGTACTTACTTATTTCAGAGATGCTATAGAGAGATGTGAAGTAATGGTTGAATTGTAACTGTTGAATTGGTTTTGTGGGGCCTAGCAGCCTTCGTGCAGGCTCTGAAAGGGAAGTGAGGAAAGCTGTGTGTTGTCAATGGGCATAGATTTTTTTGTACAAGGAGTTGGACCGCCCCAAGATAGCTTTGGGAGGCTTCAGGAAAACCCCAAGTTGTTGAAGTGCCATGCACCCAATACTACGTCTTATGAAGTTTAATCAGTGTGACTGGTTTTATTATAAGTGTGAAGCAGCACTGCAGGTGCTGGTTTTCATCCCTCAAATCTCACAGTTGTCCATGAGGTTGGGGTGGGGTTTATTTATTCTTTTAAGAAGCTTGTGACCCACTAGGAGAGAAGATCTTAAAGCACTACAGTTCAGTCCCTGGCTTTACTGCAGAACTGTGAAACCTTTCCCTTGTGTCTCAATCTCACCCATCTGCACCACCACCCCGTTCCCCAGCCCAAAACCTGGTTGTAAAAGGGCACTGATCAGTCCTTGACTTCATTGCTCTGTAGTAAACTCCTTAGATAAGGCTGTTACAAGGCAGACGCTTGGGAAGTGCCCCCCTTCAGAACACATCTATCATCTATCTTATCATAGAATCGTAGAATCCTCATGGCTGGAAAGGACCTTCAGGATCATCAAGTCCAGCCCTCATCCCAGCATCTCCCTAACCCCTAGACCATGGCCTCAAGTGCTCTAGCCACTCATTCTTTAAACACCTCCAGGGATGGTGACTCCACCACCTCCCTGGGCAGCCTGTGCCAGTGCCCAACCACTCTCTCAGGCAAGAACTTCTTCCTAAGATCCAATCTAAACCTCCCCTGATGCAGCTTGAGGCCATTTCCCCTCATCCTAGGGGGTTATCATTAGGAATTTGGGAGGAGACCAGCACCAGCCTTGCTACAACCTCCTTTTAGGTAGCTATAGAGAGCAATAAAGACTTCTCTCAGCCTCCTCTTCTCTAGACTAAACAGACCCAGTTCCGTCAGCTGCTCCTCACAGGGCCTGTTCTGCAGACATCTCTCCAGCCTCATTGCTGTTGTCTGAACCTGCTCCAGCACCTCAGTCTCCTGATGATACTGTGGTGCCCAAAACTGGACATAGTACTTGAAGTGTGATCTCATAGTACTGGGGGGAGAAGTGCATCCCTACTCCTGCTGCTCACACAGGCCAGGATGCCGTTGGCTTGCTTATCTGTCTATCTATCAATCATCTGTCTTGCTAACTATTGAAATATGTATCTCTGTGTAACTTCTCTATACAGCTTCTGTTCACAGGCTTCACTGCTCAGGTAATGTAAAAATCACAGACTCCACGTTTTATTTTAAAGTTGGAAAATTTGATAGCTTACTTGAGAATTTGAACCAAAGATTAGTGAGTTTATATGGCTCAAAGAAGATGCTTCCTCCTTTCAGAACAGGTGTTAGAGTGATTTTTCAGTGCATTCTCTTGTACATGGAATGGACTGCCCAGGGCAGTGGTGGAGTCCCCATGCCTGCAGGTGTTGAAGGACAGACTGGCTGTGGCCCTTAGTGCCCTGGTCTGGCCAATGTGGTGATGTTAGGTCATGGGCTGGGCTGGATGAGCTCAGAGGACTTTTCCAGCCTCAATAATTCTGTGATGTGAGAGACTAAATTCTATGATGTACATTGTATTTAAGTGTCTGTTTCACTCACCTGAACAAGTTCATCACCTATGATTTCTCTGCTGGCTTGCAGTACTTTTCCATTATCTTTTCTAGTAAACGTTCCGACCAGCTTATTTTCTTCCATGTTCCAAGAACCCTGTCATGGGGGAAACCCACCCAAACATTAGTATTTCTCACACATAGATATGACAGTGATTGTAAGAATTGTAAGAATGTAAGAACGCAGGAATGCATGTAAGAGAGAAGAGATTAGAACATGGCAATGGTACCCATTTGGACACTGATGGAAAGGCTGTAAAAATGACATTTTAATTTACTGATTTATGTAATTGCATAACAGTGGGGCTACATTTGTTTAATGCTCACTGCAGCTTGTTTTAACTAATTCTATCAACAGAGAAGAAGTAGTTTCTTATGAATTGCTGCTCTGCGCTCTAGGTGATGTACTTGAGTATTGGAATAAGAGAGATTGTAGTGACCTCCATTTAGTCACGTGAAAACTGATACATGCTCTGCTTTCTGGGCACTCTGTGCAACCCCCAGCTTCACATGAGCCCTTAACAGTTAAGCTACACTGTGCTTTTATGTATAAGCTGCAAGCAGTCCTGAGCAGTGACACTTTAAAAGTCACAGCTCGGTTACACACAAGGAAGACAGAAGGTTCATGTCCTAGCTGTGCTTCATGGAGCTATTATCAAATAATAAAGACATGGAAAAAGTCTTACCTTCAGTTCAGTCCCATCTGCTAGGCTGTACTCAAAGTCGACTCCCAGAGTGAATTCGATATCTATGTTGCGGAAGTTGCTTGATTCTTTGACAACAAATTTGTTTCCATCTTGTTGAATCGTAATTTTCAGATTATCATGGGCTCCCAGCTTTCTCTTCATCATGTTAACACCTAGAATAATTGTTTAACATCAATCAGAAAACAAACCCCTAGAACAGCTTATTTATCATAGTGACTTCCATGTGATCCCTGTGTTTATTCCAGCTTTCTGGACTCCTGTTCTTTGAGGCCATATTCACCAATACAATCATCACACAAAGTGCTTTCTGACTGGGGAGGGGGGTTATGCTTATATCCATGTCATGCACACTGTGGTCAAACTTAGAGTGTCAGGATGTTAAAATGACTTCAGTCCTGTTTCTATCAAACTGAAGAATGATTACTTCCTCCCTATGCAGCATTTAAACTAGGTTTTTATTATCCACAGAATACTCCTGCTATAGTATTCTGCTTAAATGTTATAATTCAAGTTCTCTGAGCCTTTTTACTCAGAGGTGGACTTGGAGATTTCTTTCCTCTGCTGGAATTAGTCAAATTGATTAAGATCAACATAACATCATTAATTAGCATCAGGACATAGCGGCGTTATCCTAGTAGAAGGCATCAGAAATGGAAGACTCACCCATTGTCTCCATGAACTTCTCATAGTTCTCATTTCTGTCGATTTTCCAGGTCCCATTAAACGACATGTTTCGGTCTGCAGGAGGACTGTTCTGCAGTTATGTATCCTTGCCAGGAGAATTTATGCACTTGCTTATCTTGAAAGCAATTTCCAGGATGATGTGGCTGACTAAAGCTCAACTGAGGCACTGATCTTTTCAAGGAGAAGTTTACTGTAGTTTGATTACATCTTCAGTCGTGACCACACAGCTTGCTGCATCTCCTTTATTGCCCCCACATCAGGGCAGTATCTTTATTGCTTGTCCATTCATTTTATTCACTACATTTGAGTTGCAGTAGAAATCAGCTCTCCAGTAAAAGCAGTAATTAGACTACGACAATTTCGTGCCCTTTTCTTGAACTTTCTTGCGTATGGGAGAGTCTTTTTGCACGTGGAGGAAATATATTTACCCAACAAACCAAACACAAACCTCTGATCTACCTGGTTTAATTTGGTAGAGATCTGCTCTGCTCCACATCATAAGCACAGGGCAAAGAATTCTCTGTCTGGCTGCAGAAGGTTCTAGAAAACCGTCCACTTGCTTCTTGCTGAATGCTGAGCTATTACAATTGGGATGATATTCTGAATTCATGTGCTAACTCTTCAATATATAGTTTAAATTCTGAGAACTTCCTACACATTTGATTCATTAGAACACATCAAGTGAATGAATGATGTGTGCATCACAGCACAGGCGAGGCTAGGAGAGAGCAGGAACTCGCAGCTGTGTCTCTGGGCTGTGAAGAAGCCAACCAGATGGAAGGTGTTCGCACTGTTTACTCTTAATGGCAGGAAGGGAAGTAGCTCACAATCAATGTAACAACCTCAGTTAGGTGGTGTTATGTAATTTTTACAGGCAGTTTCTCTCCACATTTTCACACAGCTTGTTTATTGCCCGGCCTTACAAAAGAGTTGCAGAGAACTAGGCATCATTTGGGTAGGAAAAATCCTGCCTCTCTATAAAAATTAGAACTCCAGAATTAACGTGGTTTGTGACAGACATAATTGAAATACTCCATCTCACTGTGAACTGGAGCATTGTTGAGTACAGCCTCAGATAAATATGTACATGCTAGCCCCTGGCCTTGGAGCTAGGTAAAAATCAGCCAGATCTAAACCAGAAACTGGGTGGGTGCTGAATCTAAACTCGTTGTCTCAAAAAGGGGCAGAGCCCATGGCCACTGCCAGGCTGATCATGGACACACATTTTACCCTTTAGCCAGCTCAGAAAACGGGCAGAATGAGCTCTAATCTAATTGAGAGGTTATCTCTTTATATTCTGCTCTAGTGGATCTTGACCTTTGTTGTTATCACTGTCAATCTTACATAGATACATAAACAATAATACCTGCTGTCTTGTTACAGTTCATCCAATTTATTGTTGCTGAGCAAAATTATTCACTCTCTTTACAGCCTCTGTAGAAGAGTTCTTTCTAACGGGGATGTAGTGCAGCTTCTGAACCGCTGCCTTTGTATTCTGTAGAAAACCAAGGACATTTCTCACATTATTGCAGATATATATGGGGTCTACCAAAAAGGAAACACTTTGATTTCTGTCATTTCAGGAAAGCTTTTCTACTTTTTATGTGGCTTCTGCATTCTCTTTAAGAACCTGCTGCTTCATTTTGTTTCAGAGAAGCTAAGGTATCTGAAGTAATGTTTATGTATTTAATAAAAACTAATGTTACTGATTCCTCATTTCAGTCCAGTCTGTCCTCCTAACCTGTGAAAAGAATGACTCAGAGTAGTGACATTTTGAGGGTTCGGCATGATTTTCTACATCACATTCACTTCAGCACTATTTCTAAACCTTAAAAATGGGGAGTCTTCTGCAGCATTCCCTAATTAACAGGAAGTTCTCTCAGATGCACTCTCCTTCCCCTCCTTGTGTCTTTGGTCTCCCTCAGAAGTCAGGCTAATTGGCTAGCTCCAAACCATTTCACCATGGAAGCAGTGAATAGCTGGGTCCTCAACCTCACATCAAAGCTTGTTGCTCCCTTTCTGTCCTATTTTTCCCTGCCTTAAGGTTTCTTTTATCTGTGCATGGATCCTTAGGATCCTGTTCAGATCAGCCCCACAGATCAGTCAGTTGACCAAGACTCTCCCCAGGTGATCAATATTTATGAGTTTCATGGTGTCTCGGTGTCAAGGTAGTGCTGACAGCATAAAGAGCTGTTCTCTGAGGTCTGGTGGAAGGTCAGTGCTAGAACAAGCAGCTGTATTTTGCATCTCTCACCGTCTACTTATGTTAGGACAGTAAGGCACTAAAACCTGACTGAAGCTTTCTCACGTGTACTAGAATCATACAACATGCACCTCATTCTTTGGAGTTCCGATAGCAGTTGGATTTCCTTCTAAAATTATTCCTTTCCCTTCATCTTCCCTCCTTCCCTCCTTCCCTCCTTCCTTCCCTCCTTCCCTCCTTCCTTCCCTCCTTCCTTCCCTCCCTTCTTCCTTCCCTCCCTTCCCTTCCCTTCCCTTCCCTTCCCTTCCCTTCCCTTCCCTTCCCTTCC
>VZRI01006713.1:254024-324095 GCA_013397515.1 Upupa epops | reverse complement strand
TCCCTTCCCTTCCCTTTTTTCTTTCCTTCTTTCTGTCTTTCTTTTCTTTCTTTTTCTTTAATGTTGGAGTGTTACACAACCAGTTTTTCCTCTTTCTGTCTGCCTCACTCCTGAGTGGTTTTCAAAGCTACACGTTGTGCCTTGATGGTGCAATGCAAACCCTGTGTTGTAATCCTGATGGTGGCTTGACAGTCGTGCAAGCTATGGATGTGGATTCGGGCATTCTTCAACATGCTGGCTGCAGAACACTGAAGATGGAGAAACTTATTAGCTTTGAAGTTTGAACTTGAGCTGAAAATAACTTATTAACTTTTATGGTTGTGCCAATCTCATCATGCCAGCCTGTGATAATCCTGCTGAGCCATATTGTGAGTGCAATTGCCAGTGAGGTTCCAAAGATCAGGTTGACAGTGATGCTTTTGCAGCAGGTTACATCCATCCATCCTATATAATCTTACTGTTTTGTGGCTTGTCTTCAAGTTGTGCTTCCAAAAATCAGCTAGGCCATAGGAGTCAGCTTTACCGTGGAGCAATTAAGGCTTGGTGCCAGCATAAACCTAACAGGCTTATGGAAATACTGTTGTATCCTTTGTCTACTGCATGCTGTTTCTCTGTCTTGGGATGGATTGCAAACAGGATTGAGCACTTAAATCACCTGAATGCCCTTGGATCTCCTGTAGTGAAGTTTTACTAAGCGTTTAAACCATCATACTCCCATTTGTATTGATGTGCTGAATGGGTAATTCCGTGTCAGTAAAGCAGATTTTAGCACAGCTATGGGAGCCTAACGCCTTCTCTTGGATAAATATTTCAAAGGCCATAGATGTAGTATTGCAGCAGGATGAGGTTTTGTCCTGCTCCAGCTGCCCATTTGAGAATTTGGTTTATTTCAGTTCAAGGAGGATCTTCTGGACGCTGCTAACATGCAGTCGGTTCACATGAGGGGCCAGTACTGGAAGAGTCCCCATTCCTGGAGGTGTTTAAGAAATGTGTAGCCATGGTGCTTCGGGACAGGCTAGAGTGGCAGCATGGAGGGGGTCCTGCTGTGGTTTGCAATCAACCAGGTACTTAGGGGTTTTTGTTGGTGTGGGTGTGGTTGGACTCAGTGATCTTGGATGTCCTTTCCATCCAGGATTATTCTGTGGTTCTGTGATTCTGTGACTGGTATGTCAGTTGGCCAGCGGGGCTCTGTGTCAGCCTTATCTGAGCTATTAAAACATGGGTTTTAGCACTCTTTTCCTCTGTTTTCCGGGCAAATCCACAGCAGCAGGCGAATGTAGGGAAGTTGCTTTGGTTTTGTTCAGCATCTGGCTCCAGGTGGGGCTGAATCCCTGTCCAGTTAGCTGCCTGACAGCATACAGCGTTGCAACTCTGCATCAGTCTTCCTGGTTTTCCAAAATCCAAGCTAGATCCATTTAGTTCGCTTCAGCATAGCTGTTTGCTGAGTGCACACTTCTGCTCCTGGTTATGATACAGCTCCAAACTCCACCAAAGATTACTGCCATTATCTGATCAGTGACCTGAATCTAATCTCATCTGTAAAACATCAAGCTTTGGGATTCTTCTGAGCTCAGCATGAGAGCAAGAGAGCACCCTGCACCCTGTATGGCTGAAGTATTGCCTTATCGTGGGAGAAGAGGTGGTTTCCACACAGAACATTCTCTTCTTCATGTCTCATGTAAAAGTAGAATGCATACTCAGATCCTGGTTCGATTGCCAGCTCAGAAATGAAATTTCTATGTGACCTTGATCAAAATAACCCCTACACTTCTCTACACTCCTAATCTTTGCTGATAAAGTTGAACAAAAGAAACCTGTATGTGTCACAGCTCTACTGATCAGCCGTTCTGAGATGGGTGGGCAGTGGCCAGCTATGGCTGAACTGATGTATTTTGGCAGGAAGGAGGGTTATATCTTCACTCAGTAGCACAGATTTGGAACAGAAATTAATGCAGCTGTTTGGAGAACCGTTAGATCTCTCGGGGTGTGCAAATTTCCATGTTAAATAAAATAACAGCTTCAAAGCGATGTGGGGGGAAGCACCCAGCCAAGGATTCTGAATTAAGTGAATTAATTGACATTAAAGTGAATTAAGTGGTAATGTGTTGTAGCTTGTGGCCTCCTTTGACTGAAAGTGGAGTTCTAAAGGTCTCTTTGAGCTAAGAAATGCTAATCTTCTCTGAAGTGCTAAGAAAACTCAGCGACTATCAGATTTCAGAAATGTAGATCCTTACTACCATAACAACCTCACACATTTGAATTATTGCCAATAAAACCTGAAGGGATGAGATGTCATGGGCTGTGAGATGCACGTCCACTAGAGCTGTCACCTCTGTTCACTAAAAATAAGGCTGGAGAAAGGAGCTATTGTACTTTCCATCTGTTTCAAAGGCATCGTAGTTGTGCGAGATGTGGCAGCCCCAGTGTATTTTTCACCTCAGTGAGAAATACTTCCACTCAAGGTTATAATTGTTAACTGGGCTGGGTAAGAAACGTGTTCCAGTGCTCCTGCTGCAAGCCACGCTGCTTCTGAAGAGTGAATCCAAATACCGAGTAGGGCAGCAGCATCAAGGCAGGAGGAGCATAGGTGGGTGTGTGAGTGGGCTCTACGGATTGTAGTCCAACAGCAAACAGATAGCTGACAGATGCCGCTCTACATGGCCAGCTGTTTGGGCACACTCATAAACTGCAGCAGGTTCAAGCCAGCAGTGCTTGTGTTTTGTCCTTAACTAAATCTAGCCCTTCATACTGCTTTGAATGAGACTGCTGTGTGTCGGGGCTGTACATACTTTTTGGTTTTGCCTAGAGCTAAAAAAAAATCAGGACAGAAATGTTGCTGTGGAGAAGCTGAGAGACGCAGAACAGAAATCGCGAAGAAGCCCACTGGTCTAGAATTTAAGGCCAGCAGTTTGCAAACGAGAGGGCTTTTTCTTGTCTAAACTGATTTGCTCAGTTTTGTTTGAAGCAGCTGGGTTGGCTGTTTTCATCTCTTACACAGCACCGCAGGAAACGGGTATCTGAGTGCAGAGGGTGAGGGTGGGTCTGTAGAGCAGATAGTCGGTTCTGCTTAGCCAATACACAACCCCCTCCTAAGCGCAGCTCTAGTGCTCCCTCGTGGTTAGGAGATGGGGCTTTGCCATTCTTCAGTAAGCATCACTGTACCACTGCCTCACCTCAGTACTGTCTGCAATTGAATGAACAGTGATTTTTTCCTCTTCAGGATTTCTAGCACCTAGACAAATTATTCTAAAATCTACATTTGCAGAAGCAGGAAACAGTGAGGTGTTGGAAACTCAAAACCTGGGGATCCTGGTGGCTAGCAGAATGGCCAGAAGCTAAAAATGGACCCTTGTGGCCAAGAAGGCCAATGGCCTCCTGGAGTGAATTACAATAGGAGTGGTTAACAGATCCAGAGAGGTTCTCCTCCCCCTCTGCTCTGGTGAGACCACACCTGGAATATTGTGTCCAGTCCTGGGCCCCTCAGGTCCAGAAGGACACAGAACTGCTTGAGAGAGGCCAGCACAGAGCCACAAAGATGATGAAGGGAGTGGAGCATCTCCCTGATGAGGAAAGGCTGAGGGAGCTGGGTCTCTTCCACTTAGGAGACTGAGGGGTGACCCCAAGAATGTTGATCAATATGGAAAGGGCAGGTATCAGGAGGAAGGAGCCAGGCTCTGCTCAGTGGCATCTAGTGATAGGACAAGGGACAACGGGTGTCAGCTGGAACAGAGGAAGTTCCTCACCAATATGAGAATAGACTTCTTCATGGTGAGGGTGACAGAGCACTGGAAAAGGCTGCTTAGGGGGGCTGTGGAGTCTCCTTCTCTGGAGATATTTAAAACCCACCCGGACTGTTCCTGTGCAACTGGATCTAGGGGATCCTGTTCTGGCAGGGGGATTGGACTGGATGATCTTTCAACATCCCTTCCAATCCCTAACACTCTGTGATTCTGTGACAATACAAATTATCAAACAGTAACATTTGTCACGGTCCTTTTTATTTTAAAAAAGCATGAAAACAGTACAAAGAGAAGGATGAAGGAATAAGCAGCAGTCTGACCATAGAAAATAACCTGATTCTGTATTCTTTATCGGCTGTACAGTAAATAGAACTAATAATTCTCTCCAGAAGCTAGTGAGAACACGTAATATTCGGGAGATTGAATACTGCTAAAAGGCAAAACATAATATACAGAGTAACCCCGTTAATCTAGTACAAAAATACTGTGCCCAGAAACTATATGTTTGTTTCAATATCTTTAAAAGATAAAAGAATACAAACAGACAAACTCAGTGGCTAGTGACTGTGATTAAGAGTTTTATTAAACTGTAATAAAAATGTTTGTTAAAACTATTTACAGTGCATTTCACACTACATTCTTCAAGAGACACATGCAGATGTCTTTCTCATGAATACATTGAGGGCTCCCATTTTCACTTCAGCTACATCTCTAAGGTACCCTGGGCATCAGCAGGAGTAGCTGAGAACAGCAAAAAGCAGGTGAGGCTGGTGTTACCAAGGATAAGAGTTTGGTCCCTCTGTACAGGTGAAAAAGGAGGAGTTGACCCATTCATTCACTTTCTCCACAGCTTAACACAGCTCCCACAGAGTTCAGTGGGAATCCTGTACTGGGGCTCAAGCGGGTGCCTGAGCCTGCCTCAGGCCCTGGCACAACAAGCTCACACTGTGACAGTTAGGGGAAACAGCATCTTCACATGCATGCACACCTACACACAGTGGTCCTCAGACAGGAGTTTCCCTATGGAAACAAACTTTCCATGGAAAAGCAACGTCCCCTTGCAATTTCTGTTCATGCAGCAACGGCAGAGATAAAATACCTCGCTGTTACAATCTGCTGCCTCTAGCAATCAGCAGGCCAGACGCTGTGATGATTCTCATTCAAACCAAGAATTCCAGCCCTCGTTATTTACCATATTCCTGCCAAACTAATGTTTTTTATTCAAGCTTATCTTTCAAATTAGTGCAAGTCCCTGGAGTTCCGCAGGGATCGTGAAATAAAGCTGAAACCTTGTGGAATGTAAACTGCCCGTGATTTGACACAAAGAAACTACAGCGTCAGAGAGACAAGGCTCCTACTACAGCTGATGTATAACAAGCAGGTCTCTATAAACCCTTTAAAATGCATCTTTTCATCAAAACTGTCTCCCTTCTCCTCATGCCTAAGGGGCACCAGCCTGATCATTTGGGCAACGGGCCCCAATCTAAGGAGCTAGTTCTGACTCTTCACAATGCGGGCAGCACGTTGGAAAATCTTACGTACGAATGAAACAGCTTTGTGACGTCTTCAGGTCAGCCGCCAGCAGATGAAACACGTTGGGTTGGAGTTTAAAAGTTTATCTGTACACACAGGCAACTGTCAGAGGCGAGGGATAAAGTCAGGTTTCAGCGTGCTCTTGTAAAGAGAGATCAGCTGGTCATCACTGGAATGGATTACTGGCTTAGTTCACTGGCCCATGTGCATTCTGTGGAGATCTGAGAGTAACCTGCTCTTACCTTTAAACCGCTACTAACTACAAATCAATGCCACCTCCAAAATCCACCATGCTAATCTTCCCCCCCGTTTTTTTGTGTGAGGACAGCAAACCTTGACAGTCTACAGCTCACACTGGCGGTGTGACTCCCTTGTTGGAGAAGCAGTACTACCTACATTAAGAGCCCTGCTGTTATTTTTCATTAGAAGAGGGGGTTAAGCAGCAGTGTTGTGAATTCTAATACATGGGGCAATTTTTCCAGGAAGGGAACAAAAGCAGAAAGCCGAGTGTACTTCAAGTGCTTAACCGTGCTGTGGAGTGTCTTCCAAAAAAAATACATCCACGCTTGAGGACAAGCAGGATGCCAACTACTCACTTTGATGTCTTAACTGAGACAAGTACTACAATTAGTGGGTGGGCTGAATTCTGTACCTGGAGACAAGACCACCCAAGTTCACAGTGGCTTTAGTGGACTTCAGAGGGAACTGACAAAGCGAGCAAATGCATTTCAGGTTGTTTCCCATGTAATCCACACCAAGCGCTTTAGCTGGCCAGTTGAGGAGAATATGTCTGAGACTAAACAAAACGGATCAGATACACAAGTCACCATGAGAGCAGCTGCATGGGGTAACCTACCAGCTGGGTTAAAAATGTTGAATGCTGGAGGTAATGAATTTCAGGCAGAAATCAGCCGTTCCTTTCACATGGCCTCCAGTCTAACTTGTGGAAGGAGTGAGCAATTTTTGCAAACGGCTCACACAAAGCCATGACATAAACCCAGCATATTCTGACTTCATTTTTAGCCAGAGTAAACCACTACAGAAACCGTCTGATCCCTCTGAAACATCATGATGTGCAGTGATCCATACTGCTAAGGTTCTTAAACCAGTAGTTTAAAGGGTTTGGTTTTGGAGCAACATATACAGATATGGGTGTAGTTCAACATCTCAATGGTTTATTTACTAGGAGCTGTATCTCTACGTCTGTTCCAGTCTCTGGAAGTGGAGGAGACTGTGTACAGCCAAGCAGTTAAACACACGCGCATACTGTACAGCCCTGTTCCATTTACCTGAACCTCTGAAAAACGCAACCTCATGTCTGTTTCTTCAAGTCAAAGGTAGGAATCCAGGACTTCTCCGTAGTAGTTAAAGGTGTCATCATGCAGCTTTGAAGAGCACACAATACAGCAACGAAACACTGGGATGCTGATGTAAGTGATACGTCCCCACACTGTATTATCATCAGCTGATGTGCTGTGCTGTCACCGTGAACGTCAGTAGTCTCAACCGTACTAGCAGGAATACAGCTTTACAGACACAGACTTTATTTGTAGTTATATTAAATAAGGATCTCGTCAGTTAGTGTAATAATTGTACTGCAGTATCTCAAGCATTCACAGCCAAGACTACAGAAGGACTATGCAAATCCTGAAGCAATGTTTTCTAGTTCTCAAGAAGTACCTACACAAAACAGTGGGGACTTCTTCTTTGAGTGGTGGGAGGCTGCTGTAAGATTTCCTGGTAATGTCTGACACACACGTGCTGTGTGTGCACAGAAACCAGACGCGGAGCTCTGCGAAACGGTGTTCTTCACTACTGCTGAATTCCATATGTTTCTTGAAAATGTGGGGGTAAAAACCAGGGAGAACTGCCTTTGTAGAAAGAAGCTTCCAAATTCAGCTGCCATAATGTATTGTTGTGACGTTTGAGATAGGATTTGAGCAGCGACAAGCAGTTTTGGTTGGCAGAAATGCTGCAGACTCAGAATATCTTAATTCTACGTGATAAAAAAGGTGACTGCGAACTCAGTATCATCCAATATCTGGAGTACTTTGATTCATCTTTCATTAGCTGATGATATCGTTTACCTAAATGAGGAGACCAGTGGAAAGAGGTTGTTTTCACTGCCTGTCTGAACAGCTCTTGCAGTTGGAGGGATTGATAATTTCCTGGAAGTAGAATTTATAGCAGTTTACCAGTAGATTTTTCTGGATTACTGGGATAGACTCCCACAGTTCAGAGTACAACCCCAGATATGGTACTTTTGCCTCATACTTGCTGATTTTAACCAAAAAAGCACTCCTACAGGTTAAAAGAAACCCCACATTTTCTGTGTCTCTGTGCAGCTCAAGTCACAGCTACTGCCAACTGACGTTAAGACTGCTGATACCGATCTCCTAATCCTGCCCACCCCGAAGAACAGCCCTCTCTCTTTGAATTCCTCTTTTGGAGTTTGTCTAACGTGTGTGTTTTCTTTAACTGGCTTCCTATTCAAAGCAGCTTTCACTACCAATCTTAGTTGAAATAACTGAGCGTTGCTTTGCTCTAACTAGTGCAAATGAACCGACTTCTTATTTCTCTGAGTGTTGATGCCTCGGGTGCCAATGGAAAATCCCTGCAGCACTCTTGGCCAGTTTTGGTTTCAACTTTCTTTTATCCTACTCCTCTAACACATCGCGGTTAGTCACTGCTAACGCTCATTCATGCTAAACATGATCTTCAGAGAACGTTAACAGAAAACTTCCTTCAGAGAAGTTGTAGCCATTTCATGACAGCACTGGCCTGAAGAACTCGCTGCTCACTCACCGAAGCGCCATTCCATTGCTCCAATTCATCTCTTGCAGTCACATTCTTTTCTACTCATCCTGCCTGTGACTCAGTCTATTGGTTACGATGATGCCAGGTGACTTCCAAATGAAGTTAAACCCAGCGTATAAAAACGGTCCTGCTTACTTCCCATTTCTCTGTGCTCCTTGCAGTTTTCTAGGGCACGGAGCCTTTGTTCCATGGCAGCCTGCCAGTGATGCTGGGCCATTTCATCCATCTTCAAGCAGTTTCCATTATTCATGAAGAATCATGACAAGATACAACTTGAACTCCATCGCCTAGTAACTCACAGGGCTCGGAAAACCTTTCTCCCAATGTAAGACATCTATCTGACATGAAAAAACCCCATCTGGGTGCACAGACTCTGGGGTTTGTTCACTTCAAAGGCCAGGTCTGTCTCCTGAATGAGGTTCCCATAGCATGTGCCAGGCTAGGCTCCCCAGATTTGGTCCCAGTCTTTCCTCTGAAACTCTGGGAAGAGAGCAGGCAAGACTGCTCTGACCTCTGTAACAGAACACAGCAAGACTGGGAGAGAAAAAAAGGTGCGAAATGCAGTAGTCTTTAAGATACTGGCCACAACATCACTACACAACTATATACATCTCTAACACGATAGGCTCTCGGGGACAGTCGAGGCACTGCACTTGTACTTTCTTGTGGGATAGAGTAGCAAAAACTACCCTCGCAAATCTCTCTCCATCTCGATCAGATGCAATAACAGAGCCACACTCTATCTTTGTACAGCCTTGGCGTGCACACAGTCACGTTGTATCTCGGATTGTGGGAAAAGAACATAGCAGTGGCAAAACACAAGCCAAATTCATACAGTGATTAGCGAAATGCAGGAGTCCCCTAGTACTGTGGCTTCTAGCTGAACTTAAGCTTGTGGCTGTTAAATCAGCACCTCAGTTCCGTTTGGCTTGATTGCTTTCTCCATTGATCAGGTTCTTCTCTTGTTGCTCAGCTAAGGACTGCCATTTCTGCCTGTTTTTTCTACAGCCATCCAGTAAAGGGTAGCAGGCCTCTGACACGTGCGTTAGGGCCTGAAATAAATTCAGAACAGGTAAACCAGACAACGCATAACAGCAAAACATGCGTTCATAACCACAACCATGAGGGAGAGCACAATGACTGAAATACAAGGTCTATCTACACTTGGAAGCAAACTACACTTGGAAGCTGGAAGGCTTCCTGCTGCAATCCAACATGAACACAATCACCTGGCACTACAGAAGATCAGAGTGAGCAGCAGTGACCACACAGTACTACATTCAGCGGTGCAGAAGGAACCACAGTAAAGTCTTGTATTCTTGATTTACAAGAATGGGGCTATCAAACATCTCTGTTTTCCCGTTTTATTTATCCAACTGTATCTGAACAGCACTGAAAACTGCTAAATGCTACTTTTTTCAACCAGAAAAGAAATGGAATGAAACAAGCACACTTCTTCTATCTTTTCCAGATTTCTAAACTTAAAGGGAAAGATCGTACGTCATTCAGTTTACGTGCACCCAGCTAACACAGGCCACTGAACTTGAGTTCTCTGCGACGGGCCCTGCTCTGAAGAAGATGGTAAGTCTAACACTTGCAGTGCTGCATTGGGAACTCATCTCTGTTTGCACTGTGTGTCACATTCCTATGGACTGTGTGGAAGGAAACAGGGAACGAAAGAGAAGAAAACACTGCAACACTGGTTACTGATCGCTTTTCCAGCATGAGAATTTGAAGCATAAGCTGCTCTCTGTCCCTGCAGGCAAGTAATTTATCTCCCAGGTTAGGGCATGGTCTGCCATAGTCTGAGTTTATACAACGTCCTAGACACCCCCAGCCTGTTCCAGTGCAGGTTAGACCTTGAGGCAAGATGACAGCTAAGTGTGACACTGAAAGTGGAAGGGGCCATGTGTCCCAAACAAGAGTGAACATGTTATGGACAAAAAGATGAACACGTTCTGCACAAAAAGAGGCTGCTCAGACCTCCTCCTGTGGAGGTAGCATCTCTTTCTTCTACTCCCAATTTAAAACAAGATGACTCTGAACATATACAGGTGCATTTGGCTGCTGACCAGGGATGGCTTTGTATTCACTGTGCCAGAGCAAAGCTGCACACACAAAGCAGAGGCACAGTAACTACAAATTACTCATGTACCTCATTTGCCTGCACAGCCTGTAGAGCAGCAGGGTACAGTCTGGAGTGGTATCACTCACTAACTGGTGTATGCTGCAGCACGTATAAATATAAATATATATATTTATATATATAACATAATAAATTATATATAAATTATATATAAATATATTTGCTATAAATAGCAAATAATTGAAATTTTCTCTGTCTTTCCATAAATGCTTTGAAAGGTGAAGCCCTCCCCTAAGAAGACGTGTTCGGGCTCTGCAGCTGTGGGCATTCACACCTGTTCAGGGGTTCTGGTCACAGAATTTCCTGGTTGCACAGCCCGTATGTTTGCACACATACTCATTCTGCTTTCAGTGGTCTGTCTCCCACTGGACAGAGTTTTCTGAGGCCAAGGCTGCCTTATTTTCCTGAAAAATGGTTTGTATAGCACAGACACAGGAGTGTACAGAGACAGGAGCTGCTTCCTCTACCCTTACTTCCTGCCAAATGGTGGACATGTGTTCTTTGAAGAAAAGTTTATTGTGTAAGAGAAAAAAACCTGAGTAATCATCTTGGTCCTCCCACTGGAAGATTCTTAGGATGTGCACTATGTGTACCTCACTTTTTCTCCTCGTCTGTAAAATACTTAGAATCATAGAGAGGTTAAAGTTGGAAGGGAACTTAAAGATCATTGAGTTCCAACCCCCCTGCATGGGCAGGGATGCCTCCTACCAGACCGGGTTGCTCAGAGCTCCATGCAGCCTGGTCTTGAACACTTCCAGGAATGGAGCTCCCACAACTTCTCTGGGCAACCTGTTCCAGTGTCTCACCAAAGAACTTCCTAACCAACCTAAATCTCTCCTCGCTACACTTGCTTTTTTTGAACAAAACCTGAAAGCATTACATTTGTTTCACGCTGTACTTGACCAAGTATCTGCTCACACAGCTTGCGACCTCGGTGACAAACTTTTCAATCAACTCTCTCACTCGGTGCTCTTCCGTGTGGTGAGGTAGGAAGAACAAAAAGCAGGATGGGAAGTGCTGAACTCAGGTAAATTTCCTGAACGTGACACACTGCCAGCTGCACGAGAATTCTGAAGTCTTTAAACACTCAGACAGCACTTTGTTATCAATGCACTGCACGGGCACCAATCCTTCCCAGATGGCAAATCATTTGTTTTGTGACTTCCCCTGTGGATCACAGCAGCTCGCTGGAGCCAGTAGGTTTTAAAAGAAAATTATAACAAAAGACATGGATCAGACAAACGATCGATACTAAGATACTGTCTTCAACCCAATAATGAACCATCTCCAATATCTAACCAAACAAATGCCTATTCCAACCAGGGGATTGCACTGGGTTTTGATTCTTGTTCTGCTTTTAAATCTGTACCTATTTCGAGCTACAGTGAGCAGTTCTGGTGTAAAACACTCACAGCTCTTTCTTAGACACCATACCTCATACAGCTGCAGACAAACAGCATCTATGAATCCAACCTGCATGCTGGGAATTTTATTTTTCTTCTCTCTGTTCATTAGATCCTGCAGATAAGAAATAAACAAGCTTGGTGTTTAAATGCATTGAATAAAACACCCGACCCAAAGCAAAGCGACACTGTGGAATTAAAAAGCAACACCCCGGAAAGCACAGCAAGCTTAGCACAGCAGGCTGTCAGCACTGGAGTCACAGTGCACGCACTTAATGTGACTTCATGACTTGCTGTAGGAGATTGTCTTTAGCCTGACAGAGCCCAAACAGCTACAAGGATAGATGAGCATACTGCGTTTGGGTACGATGCAAATAGGTACCAGTTTGGACACTGGCACTTCAGCAATGCCAGTTTAGGAGAAATACTGTTGCCTGTTCTAGCTCAGAGATAATGGCATATTCTTGCTGTTTGGGAAGAGAAGAAGAAAACAGTCTACTAGGTAGAGAGGGAAGGAGTTGGTACTGTGTTCTAGTCAGTGGGAGAAACTGTGGATTCTGAAAGGAATGTGCAGTGCTGTTTTTAGAAGGCATTTTGAAAGGGGTGATTCTGCAAGATGCTGCCACTTACTGTTGGTTCTATGTTGAGTTCCTTCCGCTCTTTATCTCCTTGATCAAAGAACTCCGTAGCTACAAGCTCAGCAATCTGGAAGAGAATTCACATATTGAGAGCTCTAACGGTCTGCTTGCTACCTACCATTAGAATGGTTTTGTATGTATTCCTCTCTCACGTTTGGGATCCCCCACACTGAGAGTCTGCAGCTCAACAGCCAGCTTTCAGAACTACGCAGAGTTTGTATTTAGCAAATCTTAAAATGAAGCATATACCCGTTGCTGAACTGGCCACGGTTTGGTGATGGCTGATAAATCACAAGCAGTCATCAGCATCGCTCTGCAGAAAAAAGCAGGAAGAAATCTCAGAATCACTGTATTGTCAAGTGATTAGGAAAACAGAAGAGAAAATTTCAAGGAACTTGGAAGCCAGATAAACAAGTGCAATTAAAGTTCTAAATCTTGATCTCTAAGGCTCAAGGACGTGGTTTTCACCTGGAGGAAACTCGCACATGGAAACGAGCAGACCTGAACTGACTCACTCAGTGGATTCACAAGCTGTTCCATTTGATTTGCTACAGGACAGACAGCACACTCCTTTATTTCTGACATTAACACTGACAGCCATCTGTATCGACAGTGGCCAAGCACTGAAACAGGAGCAGAAACACACTATGACTAAATGAGCCAGGCACTATACTGGAAACACAGCATCCTTCCTTTCTGAGACAGCCAACGTAAACCTGGCTCTTCTGGAGCTGTGCATTACAATAGGGGGCTCTATTCTTAGCCTTCTTTTTTCTTCGCTGCCAGTAAGGAATCAGCTTCAAAACAAACTGCCTGCCTTGATTCTTTCATGAATGGTTTCAGCACTGTAAGCACTAACAGGAAGGAACATGGTACCTACACAGGAATGCGACACTCCTTAGGAGGAATAGACATGCTCATGTAACTCCACTGCTACTTAACAAAGTTGATTGTATGGGGTAATTCTGACCCACTCAGTAACCTGAGTGACACTGTCAGTGTGGAGTGGCCCACAGCACGTGGATCTGTGGGGCTTCATTCAATTCACAGCAGGGAAAATTAGTACTAACTGATGTCTCAATAATTCTGCTTTTACTTACAAAAACAGTTCCTTCTGGGTAGGATCTTCCCAATTAAATTGCTTCTTCTGTAGAAGTTCAAAAAACTCTCCTCTCCTCCTTTAAAAGAAGTTAAAACAAAGGGTTGTGAAGCTTGCTGACACGATCACCCATCAGTGACTGCCCAGCCAAAGTGGCTTTTGACTTACTTGATGTACAGTGCCAGGTCTGTGGCGAGAATGGCTTGTTTGATCATCTTCAGCGTGGCCTTGTACTCTTCGATGGAAAGGCTGCTGAGAATCTGATTTCCCTTTACAAACAGACCCCCAAAACACAGGTGTCAGTAAAGTGGGCAACACCGCACCAGTCTGCTAAAATGTTAGACAGCAAATGACAGTGAGACGCTTGCTGAACATCTGATGTCATTGCTTTGCCCTGCTTCCTCTTGCAGAATTCCCAAATTAAAAATCAAAATTTCAGTCTGCCTGAGTAACGGCAGAAAGCTGACAGCATCTGACCGATTCACTCGAGGAAACTGCAAGCAGAGCAACATAAGCCTTGCAGTCCATATCCATCAACACTAAATTTGTCACTAACTGTTTCTCTTTCCTCTTCCCCTGTTCCCTGAAGAAGAGGAGTCCCAGTACCTGCCTATACACCTCATAGAAACGCGAATATTCTCCTTTTATCACACATCACAACCAGCTACCACATAGAAACGGCTGCTCAGCAGCCCACTGGGAACTACAGCAACACAGAGGCGATTAAACGACACCTTGCCTCCACTGTTCTTCTGCATTGTCCTGTCCGCACAGGGCAGGATCATTAACACACACGACATGCTGGGAGCACCCAACATGAGCAGCCTTGAAATGACGGTGCACATGCACTAACTGGTCTCAGAATTAGTTAATAGCATAAGACAAGAAGAATGTGTCTTTATTTGCATATTTACTTAACTTAGGCCGAGCTTTGCTGTGGAATGTCAACATTAGTAGTGTTTGGTTTGGTCCCATCAGGACTGTTTTGTGTATGCGTAGGCCGGAATGTTTTTTGAAAGGAGAGCAAGGCCTTGGGTTTGTTTGGTTCAGAAGAGGTCATGGCAATGCCACAAGGCTCTTTTCCCCCTCGGGTCCAAGGAAGCAGCTACTCAAAACCTGTAAGAGCAGGACTTCCCTTTTCAGGCAACACTCGGGTAGGGTTGGTGGAACTCGGCACTGGAACTGTGATTTCAAAACTGCTGCATTTGCTTTCTTTACCCAAAAAGGAATACCAATCACTGAGGAATGTATAAGGGTGGGAATCGATCCAAAAGCCAAAAATAAAAACTGCAACGGGGAATGGTTCCCTCCAGCACACACAAAGACATGGCACTCACTGGACTGTTCAGGATCATAAGGCATTGATCGAAATGATGATGCTCCATGATTGAGTGGCAGTAGAGTTGAGCCAGTGGATGTTCGCTTCTGGGGAGTAAAGAGACCCGTCACATACACAAATCGAAATGAACACCCTACTGATCCAGAGACAACTTCCCTCTTCATAGCCTCTTCTTACAAGGAGTTTATGCCCAGCCACCCATGCTTGTTCTGACGCAGATGCACTCCCCTCTCTGTGTAAACGGCCACTGAATGAACACATTAGGAAGGATGGGGGGGGAAAGGGATCCAAAGAACATGCTATTACTTTGGCAGAGCACTGACACCTCTAGTTTTCTGCCTCCTGCTGCCTGTAGAGCCCAGCTACATATAAGGAGTGAAAATGTAATACAAGGCTGTAAGAAGAGAGGGAGCTCTCTCCTGAAAAGGAAAGGCAACAAGAAGGGTTCATTAACAAACAACATAGGAGATACAGTTTGGGGTTTGGTAACACTTCAAACACCTGCCTGGCACAGTCAGTCTGCCTGAAAATGCTAAATGAAGCCCACTGATGCCAATGAAAAATACCCCTGCTGACTCTGTGGATTTCCTACTCTGTGAGTGGACTCTGCTGCAGCGCCCAGAATGCTGATCAAGTAGTTCCCCAGTGTTAGGAACTGTATTGGTACTTCACCACCACACTTCCCATGACCAAACCAAGTGCAGTATCACTATCTACCCTTTGTCCAGGGTGAAATCCAAAGGGAAACAACATGCAGTGGAATTGACTGTATGGATGCAGAATTTAAAGCTATCTCAGACTAGAAATAGAATTTATTGTTTAGGGAGCTTTAGACAAAATACAGAAACTCCTCCTCTCTGAGGATCTCTAATTTCCCCTGGTCCTTACTACATAATAGGGTTCTCAGCTCTTGCTACTTTATCTTCAGCCCCTGGGTCCCACATTGCTTATGTCATCACTTTGACTGCATCAGAATCCCTTTGGAAGTCTGTTTTGCTGCTGATCCTGACTCTATTTCTGTAATTATCATCTGACCTACAAACATGTAGTCATGTCAGAAATTCTTCTCCATGGGTCTTTTTGTACAGTTAAGGATCACTCACATGGACGACTGTTTGCAGGACTGGGTCCCCATGTCAGAGAGGACACAGAGCCTCGAGAGGCATCAAAGGAGACTCTGGGGATTTAAGAAGCACAAAAATGCAGAGAGAAAGATGGAAAGATAAACAAAAAAGCAGAAAGGGAGATGAAAGGATGTGAGCTTCTGAGGGTCATGGGCTGGCTGCCCAGCACCTCCTCTGAGACCACTGCAAGAGGAGCACTGAGCAGATACTCTTGTGTGTTTCTGTAAGGAAACAAATGGCAGGATGGTGCCAGCGCATGCTGGGTGTGATTCCCAGTGAGTCAAGTACATGCATACTGTGTCTTCTAAAGTTCATCCTGACTGAAGACAGAAATATGTGAGAAATATCTTAGGTTATCTTCCCAAGTACTGCAGCGAGCTCCAGCTGAAGCTCAGGCTCAGGCTCGCTCAGTACTTACAGACCGTGGCTGTCTGCAAGGACTCAAGCGCTGAAAATAAATTCAGACCGGACTTGAGCCGTACCCACAGCTCTGTGAAACCACTGTGCCCTGCCAGAGGACATGGCTGCTTTTCTGAACACAGTGGGCTGGTTATGCAGTCCTCATACCCTGTTTCCCGCTTTACATGTGGGTTTGGAAGAAAACGAAACCACTGCACATCTACCAAGTGACCTTCAAGCAGTTAATTTCCTGTCATTTCTGCTAGTAGGACCTTTTCAATTTCTGAACCCCTGTTGCTTAAGAAGAGAATCGTATGGTATGAGTCCACCCGTCCCGCTTCCAAGAGAAGAAACAAAAGAGCATCCACTCCTGGAAAAACTAACTTTTCAATTAGACTTAAAGGAGGGATTTAAAATCAAAATGAGTGGAACTTCCTACTGAGAAAGGATTATTAGCTGTGATCATCTCTGCTTTACTGTGAATGCTTGATTTTGCTGTCTATGACAATTTCCCAGGACATTTCTGAGAGGAGATTACGCATCTCCAGATGTCTTCCAGGAAATTTATTTTTAAACAAATAAAGCAAAAAATAGCTAACTGGTTCTAATCACTGCAGGACTACAGTTACTGCTGCAAGCCCCTATTAGGGAACTAGCTCTTTCCATTCTGTGGGGGTTTAGGTTGGGTTTTTTGCTGTACACATCAGTCTTGTTATTCTGAACATCCA
This sequence comes from Upupa epops, assembly GCA_013397515.1. Lineage (NCBI taxonomy): Eukaryota > Metazoa > Chordata > Aves > Bucerotiformes > Upupidae > Upupa > Upupa epops. The sequence continues at coordinate 307,129 of VZRI01006713.1, read as the reverse complement.
TCTAAAAGGCAAGAGTTCTGCTTCAGCTTGTTTTTTGCCTTTAACTATTCTCTGCCTTAAAGAAACTTTTCCTCCCCCTAGTACCTTGCTTTACACAGAACGAGAACAGCATACTGCTTCTTTCAAGGGCAGCTTCAAACCTATCACAGTATCACAGCAATGATGAGGCTGGTAAAGACCTTGAAGATCACCCAGTCCAAGCTAAAAGCAGCCAAGTAAACCTAGCATCTGCCATCTAGATCATCACCCAGCTCTGCCAGGAAAGCCACAGGCAGACATTTCTGGGTATCTTTTCCCCTTCTCAGGTCAGATGGGGATGCACTGCCGTATCGCAGCAATCACATTATACCACCTTGCAAGTCAAAATGTTTCTTGAATTGCAGAATCACAGACTGTTTAATGAAGCAAATATTAAATTACAGAAAAGTATATGATGGGCAGAAGTGAAACTATTAATAAAGTCTAAACCCCCGATTTTTAGCTAAAAATTAAAATATGGAAAACATCTTTGAGTTCAGATGCTTCATTTCAATAACTTCAAAGCAAAGTATTTTGCTCAGTAGAAGTATTTTCTTTCAAAGCTTTAACACATACTTGACTTTCTGCATGCATTTCCAGAACTGATCCGAGTTGAAGAGAACAGATAACCCCAGATCAATGCACACCAGGAATAAGTTTGTAACGGGATTTTAAACACCTAAATCAACTTAGAATTCTGGACAAACAAACTCGGCTAAATCCTGAGTAAAACCATCCGAGTTCAAAGTGGTGGGAGACACCCTTGGGTCAGAGGGCTGCAGATCTAAGCTCTATGCTGGTCCAGACTGGATGAGCTGCTTGCAGGGAACAATCTGGCACGTTTCCTACACACTGTCCCTTGGAAACTGGGACCTTTTGCTGTCACTGCAAGGGAAATGGGGGATGGGACATCTGGAACAGGAAGATGCTGCCCCTGCACAGTCTGCAACAAGTTCACTTCATCTGCCACTGCAGCTAGCAGCTGAGGCCGTGCAGCTTTGCTTTGGACTCCTGAATGTTCCTGCTGTAAAAACCTACTCCTCCACACAGCCTCACATCACCCAATAAATCAGACTGCACCTAGCAGTACCAGGACTTGTAATTAATTTGTTTTCATATTTAGCTTCTTTCAGCATGACGTACCTCTGTATGTAAGAATTGTTCACTCCTCTGTGATCCAAATCATGGCTTAGAGTTGCTATCAGCAGCGCCAGCGTTTCTAAGTCAGTCAGTTTGCTCTGCATGTGAAGAGTAACATGTTAATGTCCTAGTAGGGACTTGTCTTTTTCATCTGCTGTCTTGTCTTTCCCCACACAGTGGAGGGCCCATGAAGGATAAGGACCTAAAATGGTGTGTGGAGGATACGGGCTATCCCTGATGCTGTAGAGCACCACAACAAGTAAGAGTAATTCTCCTGAAAGCAATTTCAGACGGCACGTTGTCTAAGCCTTGCCTAGAGTGAGGAGAAAACGGATACAGGAGGATTGACTGAGGTAATGTCACCTGGCGGCAAAGAGAGATGATGGGGAATTGGTTACAAATCTGGCCCTATGACCTGTAGCTCAGCTTCTCAGGCTGCATCACCTTGCTAAGGGTACAAGTCCATGATACAAATGGGAACAATGCCAGGCTCTTCGTTCCTCGCTGGACAAACAAATCAACAGAAGCTTAAAACCTATGGAAAGCAAAATGAAGGAACAGCTGACTCCATGAAAAGTCTGTTTCAGAGTTCTGACGAGTGCCTCTCAGGGCTCCTGGTTAACATCTGCATCAAGGATCTGGATGAGGGGACGGAGTGCACCCTCGGTCATTTGCAGATGACATCAAATTGCATGGGAGTGTTGATGAGCTGGAGGGTAGGGAGGCTCTAGGTAGGGAGGGATGTGGACAGGCTGGATCAATGGGCTTAGGCCAGTGGTGTGAGGTTCAATAAGGCCAAGTGCTGGGTCCTGCATTTTGGTCACAACAACCCCCAGCAGTGTTACAGGCTTGGGGAGTGTGGCTGGAGAGCTGCTCAGCAGAGAGGGACCTGTGAGTGTTGACTGCCAGCAGCTGAACAGGAGCCAGCAGTGTGCCCAGGTGGCCAGGAAGGCCAATGACATCCTGGCCTGTATCAGTAATTGTGTCTAGCAGGACTAGGGAGGTGATCCTGCCCCTGTACTGGGCACTGGTGAGGCCTGACCTTGACTACTGGACCAGTTTTGGGCACCTCAGGACACTGATGGACTGGAGAGGGTCCAGAGAAGAGCAACAGGGCTGCTGATGGGTTTGGAAAACATCCTCTGTGAGGAGCCACTGAGGGAGCTCTCTACAACTACCTGAAAGGAGTGTGTAGCAAGAATGGGGTTGGTCTCTTCTCACTGGTGACATGATGAGGGGAATTGGCCTCAAGCTGTGCCAGGGGGGTTTAGGTTGGATATCAGGAGAAGCTTCCTTACAGTGAGGGTTGCTCAGCACCAGAACAGGCTCACCAGGGATGGGGTTGAGTCTCCATCCCTGAATGTGTTTAAAAATCATGTGCACCTAGTGCTGGGGGACAGGGTTTAGCCGTGGGTTGTTAGGGACTCGACGATCTTGAAGGTTTTCCTCTACTTGAGCAATCCTGAGTACTTAGTGGAGTCGTGACAGTGACTGTAGGGCACCTTTAATATCATTCAACAGAACTGGATAGAAAAGATAGATAAATCTGTGCAGTGAGGAGAGAGGCTAGAGAAAGCTGCAGTATTCAGGCAGCATGTCACAACAGGACAAGAACAGCGGGAGCCAGACTGGCAGAGCACCTAACCACAGCACTGCTGCTGGGGCTGTACCCTCTGTATGATTCAATCTAAATTTTCTTTAAGCTGCTACAAGTTATGCAGACCTGTATGTGCTTTCTAGAAAACTGTCCTAGTATCAGTTTGGAAATGACTCATTCTGTAGTTCTCTTAAGATTTGTTCCCCAGTGCCTGCTTCTCCCCTCAAGCTACAGAAGAGAGAGAGACTTATTTTCAGTGCCATTCTGACTCCAGAAGCTAGGACATGAATATCAGAGTGGAATGAATCCAATGTAGTCCAGAAACAACCGATGTATGGAAACTGCAGCAGAGACAGAGAGGATCCCAAAAACAGCAAGCAAGCTATTAGGACGATCAGAGATTGTGAGATGGCACACAGAGAGCACAGATGCCAAGGTGAAAGCCCTTGGGTTTGTCTCTTCCAGCACCTTTTAACCATCTTTTCTTCAGTGAGACTGTAATCAAACTCTGTTAATGCAGAGTGAACAGAAACATCACGTTCTCTTCAAGAACCTAGAACCAAAACCCAAAAGCAGCTTCTGAAAAACAATCCTGAATTGGTATCTTAGGGACCTTCAGAATTTGTAATAGAGAATGCCTAGCTGTGTTTTTAATATGATTCCATGTCTTCTAAATGGAATTGTTCAAAAGTGCTGAGATTAGCACTTAAAACTATTTCCAAAAGATGTTCTAGTTGTCTGAAGTTCTACCCAGCTCTGTGTTTGTTTGAACTTCAGCAGTTCCCTGCTGAATACTACACAGAATCATCCTGAAGTGGGGTCAGCCCTTTTCTTCTCCACCTTTCTGGCTTAGTGAGTGTAAGAAATAGCTTGAGAATGTCCTTCTGATCATTACCAGAGGATTTTACTACACCCTTAGTAAATTTGCAGACAACACCAAGCTGGGGAGAGTGTTGATCTGCTGGAGGGGAGGAAGATCCTGCAGAAAGATCTGGACAGGCTGGGTCAATGGGCAGAGGCCAACAGGATGAGGTTTAACAGGGTCAAGTGCAGGGTTCTATACTTTGACCACAAGAACCCCCTGCAGCTACAGACTGGGGGATGAGTGGCTGGAGGGCAGCCTGGCGGAGAGGGACCTGGCATCACTGGTGGACAACCAGCTGAACATTAGCCAGCAGGGTGTCCAGGTGACACAAAAAGTCAATGGCATGCTGGCTTGGATCAGCACTAGTGTGGCCAGCAGGACTAGGGATGTCATTTTCACCCTGTACTGGGTACTGGAGTCCTGGGGGCAGTTCTGAGCCCCTCACTTCAAGAAAGAGATCGAGGGGCTGGAGCAGGTGCAGGAGAGCAATGAGGCTGGGGAAGGGACTGTTGGAAAAGTCTGATGAGGGAGCTGCGTGTGTTTAGCTTGGAAGAGACTCAGGGGTGACCTTCTCCCTCTTTACAACTCCCTGAAGAGAGGCTGTAATCAGGTTGGGGGGGGGGGAAAAGGCTCTTTTCCCAGGCCACCAGCCCCGGGACAATAGGGCAGGACCTGAAGCTGCCAGAGGGTTCAGCTGGATGTTAGGAAGCCCCTCCTCAGGAAAGAGTGATCAGACCCTGGAATGGACTGCCCAGAACAGTGTCAGAGTCCCCATCCCTGGAGGTGTGGAAGGACAGACTGGATGTGACACTTGGTACCCTGGTCTGGCTGATGTGCTGATGTTAGGTCATGGACTGAGTTGGATGAGCCCAGAGGTCTTTCCCAGCCTGAATAATTCCATGATTCTGTAACTGGGATTGGGTGCAGGACAACAACTACAAGTCTTCAGCAGCAATACCTGGGTTTCTCTAGCGATCCTACAGAATGAGGCACACTGGCATGTCAATCAGAATTGGGCATCATTACAGAATTTGTTCCTAATGTACAAAGAGCAAAACATACCTGAATTTTACCAGATTTTAGGGCAGCAAACATGCACTGTGCTGTGTTAAAGGCGTGTCTCCAGTTGTGGTAAGCAACATTCTTCCGGTAATTTTTCTTTACACTTAAAATCCATCTGCAGAGAACCTTTAAGAAAGAGCATCCTGTAATTAACTGTACGCATATTAGAAACGCAATTTATGAAAACAAATATTTCTAGAATCCTGCCTGAAAAAGCTTTCTTACAGAAAAAATGTGTGCTTTTAACTCAATGGTTCAAACATAGAGGAGTCGTAACTGTAGTCATAGATCAGACTATGCTTCCGGGCTCTAGTTCAGCCTCTCACTGAATGCAGAACAGTCACGAGTTTGGGTTTTCACTGCTAATGGCTGAACGTTTGTGTCAGATGCACCACTGATCATGCAGAAGCAGAGGTACCGTGAGCTAACTGGGAGGAAAAATCCTTGGTTGTAACAGCGCATTTGATAGAGACTCTCATTTTTTTACTTACAGAGCAGTTTTGATAATGAACGTGCGCCTTGTTCCTATCAGCTTGTCAAAAGAGAAGCTGGATTGGACTTTGGAAAGCAAATAAGTCCGATAGAAAGACAGTGATTACTGTATTGCTGGGTAGGACTTTTTTATGCAGGAAGAAATTATGTTCTGGGTATTTTACGCAATAGTATCACCAGTCTCTAAGAAAGTGAAAGGGATGAAGGTCAGATAGCAGCGTGGTGTGTACCAGAACAGGTTTGAATGGATGCAGCACACTGCTCCGTGTTAAATACGAGTTGAGAATCTAGGCCTTGCTTTGTTCAAGGAAAGTTTTAGTGAATGATGTTGTACTGGCAGCAATGAGAAACCAGTATCATTCACCCACACATACCAGAGCAGAGGCACCCTCTGCCCTTTCCACTATTCCCAAAGGATTGCTCAGCTACTGCCAGTTTTCTTTAGCTCAAGCATGGACGGTGGAAAGTGTAGCTTCAAAGCTGTCCATATGATTTTGCTCTTCTTAAGATGTGTGATGAAGTATCTGTTCTCATGGTGTTAATTTAGTTTCCCTGATCCACTACAGTTGCCTCATCACAAACTAGAAGTTCACACATTCCCGACTCATCTGCTGACTGGGACATATCCCTTAAGGAAGTAAAAGTCATTGGCCTGGTAAGGTGAAACTATTTTTCACAAGGGTGAAACTATTTACTGGGATATTCAAGAGATCAGACTTGGTAACACAGTGTTCATTTTGGCCCTTAAACAGTGCTCATCTCAACTGATCTATAAACTGGTGATCTAGAAAATAAACACCTGTTTTCTTTTATTAATTTGGTTGCCTACAAAGTCCTCTGAATTAATTCAGTCTTTCCTATCTCCATAACTATAAAGTTTCCCCCAGTCTCTAATCTAATCTTTTCTGGGCAAAAGACCAGCTAATTACTTTTACTACCTAATATAGGCACCGAGAACAATATTACTCTCCTTTTTATGACAGTCTTTCACTTGCTGAAGAGCTGCTATCACCTCATTACTCAATACTCCCTTTTCTGGAGAAAACCAGATGAATTAATTCAAACTTTGCTCAGTTTTCTCAATTTTTTTTTGAATGAGCCTGTATTTCTGTGGGTCTCATTCAGTATCAGCTACAGTTAAATCACTCCTTCCATACCACTCTGTCAGGAAAGAATGAAGTCACCCCTTTCTGCTACTATGGCCCATTATTGTCTTTCATGGGGTTTCTGATACTGGTAGCTGTGAAATGTTTTTCTCTGCCACCACTAGCTATTCTTTTATTCACCATTTCTAATTTGACTCATTTTGTTCCCCCCCGGTTTGCTAACTACTGCAGATTTCCAGTGCTATTTACTGTAGGCATACTTCACTACCCTCTTGTTTTTCTCATTATTGAAGCTGTTTGTTCATGTGAAGCAGCTCTGGGCAGCACCATTACCTCATGTTTCATCTGGAAATTCTGCACCAGGTTGAGGTCTGTGAACATTCGAATTGTACACAGCGTCGTCTCAAAATCTGACAGCTCAAAATCACTGAAGTTGAAGTCAGTCAGGCTGAGAGATTGTGCAGATGGTACTACAGCAGCCTAGAGAAGAGTAAGAGAACATAACTCAGCACTAGGAAAGAGACAGTATAACATAAATGCCTGCCTGTTCCACAGAGAGGTAGTGAGATCCTAACTTTTACCTTCACATACTAAATGGCTCCTTCTCATTGATCTTTGCTTGGCCTTTCTGGTTTAACATTACTGTATTTGCTTAGATCGCACACACATTTCTCCACAGATCGAGAGAGCAAGACCTGGTCAGTCTGTCACATGAATCACCCAAGGCAAACCCATAACCAAGTTTATGTATGAAATGAGAAAATAAGGCAGTGGAGATACCTGTTGAGTTTACTTCTGTAACCCATGACATTTCTCTAAATATGGTGAGGACAGAGGTGTCACTAGAACAGAATTCCTAACAGAACCCACACTCCGTGCTACAGTAGTAAATGCCCACAGGCAGAGGTCTCTCAGGGCTAGAAAACCTGGAACATTAGGATTCCCTTGTGATCAGTTGCCTCAAACACGTTCAGACTGGTTTTGGTGGGATTTGCATACAGTATAAACCTTCAAAGTGAAATGGGAAATTGGAAAGTCTACCCTCCACCCCCAATCTATGCTTTTAAAAATCCTTCTCTTCTATTATCAGTAATTTCCCTACGTTCTACAGCTCTAGCTTTTTTTTGTTACAGAATTCTAAGTATAGGCATCAGTTGTCCTTCAAAATACAGGTGTAAAGGCTGATGATAGAATGAAAGGGTAGTCTTCACCCTAACAAGTGTGATTCAAAAGAAAATTAGGTGCAACTGAAAAGATGAAAGAAAGAAATCTATGTGTTTCTCTTCTTTTTTTTGTAACTCCATGAAAAGGTTTCTCCAGGACAGGGAACTGTGTCCCAGAAGGCAGAGACACTGAAAAGGAAACCAGTTAGAATGTACAGTGTTACAACAAGCGGCATGCACATCAGTTCTCCCCACACCTTCACCTACCAGGCTCTGCTCCACTTAAGTTTGCTGCTGTTGTTCCTGTGTACTCAGAGTAAGAGAGTAATGAAGAGTATGAAAAACAGTATTTACACAGGAAAAAAATCCCACCAGTGGTACACAGCTCCTGTACTAGTAGTTTTGTGCCCCTCAGTTTGGATTCCCATGGTGAGGATGTGAAAGAGTCACCAGGCCTGTGTGTTCAGCAGAAAATAATGTAAATTAGCAGAAATTCAGGAGTTCTAATGACATCAGTTTGAGAAAACCGACAGCTGCAGTCTGGCGCTGCGTGAGGAAAGGGGCTGGAAGGACGTGGCAGCAGCTCAACTGAACACCTCGTGCCTGCGTTCTGACTTCGTTCATCATGTATCTTCCCCTTCCTTGATATCCTGCCTTTGGGAGCCAGGACAATAAGCTTCATTTCATAAAAGCCTCTATCGCTATTTGAGTGCTAGTTAAACGGCATTAGATGTTTCCTTTTTCACTTCATGAAGCCAGTAGATGTATGTGCCCCTCATTTTATAGCATTAAATGTTCAGCTATTTTAATTCCAAGTTAGGGAGCTGTGGGTCAGCTCCTGTAAGCACTGCCCATACTTCACAGCATTCTGGAAGAGCAGCAGTTCCTTTTATAAGCAGATATTTGCAATTAACAGGGAAAAAACCCCAATGTTCTTTATTTTACAGTGTTTATACTCCTGTTTTCCAACTTACTATAAACATAGCTTGTTCTGACTTTTTATACCCTCCTAAATTCAGGAGAAAACAGGTTATTTTAATGGTTTCTTCTTGTTACATTAATTTTGATTTTTGAAGCACAAAGCTGCTTAAGATCAACCTGCAGGAGGACCCAGAACTCCTTCCTGGATGAGGCCACCATGCTGCTGGCTAACCCCAGATCAGATTAAACATAAGCAACCTTTCAGCTAGGACTTTTCTGTGGAGGTACTTGTGTTCTAGAGTAAATTTCTATTCCTGTTTAGGCAGCACAAACTGTCCAATCCCATTCCTCTTGCTGATTCCTGAGAAGAGCAGGTAAACAGTCCTCGTGCGTGGATCTGGGAAGATACCTTGATGTGAATCACCTCAATCCTCCGTAAACATGTCTCTACAGCAGCACAGAGCAGCATGCTCAGCAGAGCCTGTCCTACCCAGGATAATAAAAGAGAGTTTCTTGTCTTTGTTGCTTTGTTGCAGGAAGAATCACAGCAGTCACAAAGGGAGATTCTGTTAAACTATAACGTCTGTATAGCGTAAAGGAAGGTCTGAGTAATGAAAGAGTCGGAATGTGGCAGAGGCAAGAAGCTAAGCTTTCTGAAGGGAGCAATAATGCCTGCAGGAGTACTTTTAGGAATGCTCACTGAACTCAGTATCTTGTACACAAAAGCACACAGAAGAACTAAATTATCAATGAGTTGGTGAGGTCTACAGGCCAGGGGTTATTCTCTAGCAACAAGAGCTGATTTCTCTATGCTACAGAGTATTTGGTCCGTGGTTTGAGTTCCATGTGGTGTTGTGAAGATCTAAAACACCCTTACCTACAAATAGTGCCTGTTTTATCTTCTTGGCTCTGTCTGCACTGATGGCTTCACAGTGTGACAATGGGTATTTGTTTCATGCCCTGGGGCATGACAAGAGCATATGTGACACTAATTTTTCTACAACTATCTTTAGTCTTGTGCTTTGTTCTGTGGCCCTTTGCTTCTCCTCTCCAGTCCAGTCCAGTCCAGTCCAGTCCTGCCCAGCCTGTGTTCGCCCAGCCCTCCTCTCCATCCCTCCATGCCTCATTTTTTTTTCCATCCATTATGTGGGATACTATTTCCCAGAACGTCTGTTCCAGCAGCGAGAACTGGAGAGATTCAGCCCAAGCTGTGCTTTGAACTTTGCTGCAGTTGCTCCTTAGGCAGTGATTTGTAACCACGGAATTAAACATGAGAAGCAGAGGACACTGTGCAGGAAATTAACCATGAAAATAAAAAAACCATCACATTAACAATTAAACACAGACATTCTGTGTAAGGTCACAGTGCTGCACCCACACATGGGATGCTTCAGAAGTACCAAGATATAAAATACGTAATATTCAGACTTAGCTATGGGAAGAAGAGTCCTCCACAGGACTTGCTTTGGAAATACCGATCATGCTGATTTGATACCAACACTGCACTGACTCTTCCTGACCCTTAGACAGGCAGTCAGTGTTCTGGTTCTCTTTCGGTTGTGGCTCTCGGACCAACCTGTGTCACTCCTCATAGGCAACACTGTCCTTTTACGCGACATACTGATTCAACCCAGGCACTGAGCAGTCTGAGCTCCACTTATTCTCTGGATGATGGACTTCGGTGTGTTCAGGGATGTCATCAGCGTAAAGGGCTGACTGCCCTTTTTTTTTCAATTGATAGAGTATTTCTAAAGTAAGAGTAGAAAATGCAATTACCACTGTTACCTGCAGCTCCCTCGTTTCCTCCTCAGCAGCAGAAGCGTGGTAAGAGAGAACCTACAGAGAGACAAAAGCAGCCCTTAGTACAAACAACACAGCACTGTGATAAAAAGGCCTCCTTCCTGAAGCAGAATTTTCATGTTACGGCTGCCCTGCATCGCACTGCCTTTGCTGGTGAAACGTGGTGTCACAGAATCAGAATCCTCATGGCTGGAAAGGATCATGAAGTTCAGCCCTCACCCCAGCATCTCCCTAAGCCCCAGACCATGGTCTCAAGTGGTCTATCTCCTCATTTTTTAAACACTTCCAGGGATGGTGGCTCCACTACCTCCCTGGGCAGCCCGGTCCATGCAGGGCTCTCACTGGTTTTAAGGGTGCCCTCTGAAAGCACTTGGGAAGATTTCTGGAGCTTTCCCCAACTTCCCATAGTTGAGATAATTAGGCCAAGAAAACTTAAAAAGTTTCTATGAAAGAGAAAAGAACTCTGACTTTCCCTTTGAAAGTTTTCATGCCCCACTTTCAAAGACAAATAATACATGAAACAGCTGTAATTACGAGCCTGATACTGTTGCCATAATAATCCCTTCAGGAGTTTATTCAGACGTAAAAGAAAAGTTTTGCCCTAACTGAAAGTTGGCCAAAAACTCTGAAAGACATTGTGTTTGTTTTAAACGAACAAAATAAGCTCATTTGTTTAGCTGTTGAGAACACAGGACACGAAAACATTAGGGAGGTTTATTTTAGCAGCTAGAGATGGACTTTTTCAGTGCAGAGGACATCTTACACACAAACCTGTAATCTGCCTGGGCTTCCTAGACTATCTGTAAAGTCTGATACAGGAGAGAGAATTGCTTCATAATCCTTGTGATAACAATTTTAACAGCTCCTTGTTCAATGTGAGTTAATGCAGGTTTATTTGAGAGCTCTACCATTTCTTCTAGACATTATAGGGTACCTAAACCCCACTGCAGGACTTGTGCAAACACTCTGTTTAAAAATGAATGCCAGGAGATCCAAAGTCTGCAAGGCCCTGCCCTGATTTCTCCTGGGGTATCGGGGGGCTGATGGCCTCTGTCAAACTTCACCCTTTGCTGTGCCCTGGAAGAGGCAGCAGCATTGCTGCCATGTTTGTTATCCACAGTCTGTGAGAGGGACTCCTGTGGGGTTGACCAGAAAATCCATGGGGCGGGGAGGGTATCGGGAAGCAGCCACATGAGCACCTGCATTCTGTAAAATAACGTTTTCACATATTTAATTTCTTCCAACCAGCAATTAACTGCTTTTCCAGAGCTAACAGTTACCTTAGCGGGGTTTATTTGTTAAGGGCTGTAGGGCAGATGGCTGGACTTGATGATGTTGAAGGTCTTTTCCAACCTTGATGATTCTATAATTCTAAGTTTTCATTTTCAGCTTCAAGTTATCACCTCTGAGCAATTCAGCTTCCCAGAGTAAAGTCCTCCTTAGTGATTAAACTTAAATAGTAACCAATTCAAAGAGTTGAACCGGATGACATTCGCTATGATATGGTTTGATCCATACTCCACACACCAGTTGGTCTAAAAGACTGAGTCAAAACCTCAGAGAAGAAAACCTCAAAGAAGAAAAGGAAGCCCCTAATGCCACAAATCATTTCCTTTTCCTGTGCAACCAAAGAAACCCACTACGTTGCCAATGCGTGGCCTCATGTAGAGGAAAAGATGAGCTCAGCAGACCACTACATCTCATGAGTAAAGTTACAACGCCAGACTAAATAAAAGAGTCAGCTGGCAGGTAGGAGAACAGGGAGAAAAATCCCCGTGCATCTCAACAGGCCAAACGCTGTCCTCCCCAGGGAGAACGATTTCTGTCAGTATCCACGTGAGTAACTGTGCTTATGTATCGAACAGAGCCTGGGGAAAATCAGGAGCTGTTTTGGGCTAATTAAAGACCACCTAGAATTGCATCTCACCTCTAAAGTCACCATCTGTTTGGCCATGGCTCTTTCTACAGCTTCGTACATCTGGGTGTTCTGGATCCCCAAGCCACAGAATATGACAAATGCTTCCAGGAACTGCTCGTCGTTTCTGTTGAAAGCCTTGATTTTGTCCGAGTTTTCTTCCATTTTATTCACAAGCTGGCAAACCCCTGTGCCAGGAGACAGAAATTAAAAGATGTAACTGCCAACAGATCACCTGCTGTATGGACCATTAAGAGAAAAATTATGTCTGGGATTGTTTAGCTCCGTGCATAACCCATCAACAGCAATCAGCGTGACACATGGACTTCCCCCAATTTTACTGCTCTGTAGAGTAAATGCTAAAATGACTTCGACTCAAAAGTATTCATGAAGATTTGTGAAACAAAGACGTACAGCTTTACATACTTGCTTATCCTGTGAAACTGCAGGGTCATTTTCCTCCTAACTTTTATCGTTACTAGTATTCTAGATTGATTTAATCCCTAAAGACAATTTGTCCTTTGGAGGCTAATTAAATTTTTGTACCCATGCCAGAAGAACATTTATGAAAGTCAGAACAGCGGAAGAAGGATTTTTAATTCCTTATTTGAGTCAGCACTGGAAATTTCTGAACAGAAATGAACTAAACAGAGAATACCCAAGTGGAGGTTCAAAGCTTAAGTATCCTTGCAGATTCTAGGAGGATGTGAACGAATTGAAAAGCATCTTAACTCAACCTCATCAGTAGTTCATTCAAACTACTGATAGTTGCATCTATTTTCTATTAGGAGTTTCTGGATTTCACTGTGCATGGCCATCGAAAGGTCTGCCACAGCACACATCCCCCCCCCAGCATTTTAAGGAAAGGGAAACTCATAGAGGCACCTCACTTCAGTTTCTTCAGTTTCACTTAATGGATGGCAGTTTGTGCTATGAAATCAGAATATTACTGAAGCAGCTGTGCTGTCTCAGAACAAAACTGCTTTGGGAGTGATTACTGCCTTAAGTGAGTCCAAATGTTTTCTCACTTCCTTAAGTGTAAGTGCTAACAGTTGAAGCATAACAACTTACATTTTCCTGGCCAACTGCAAATACTTATCCCAGAGAAAATAACAGTTGCAAATTAAAAGTGCTGGGGAAAAAAAATGACCACATGAAAAAGCCTTTCTGTTCTAGAAATTAGTGCTGCATACCAAGTTACACATTTCATTTTTGAAGAAGATTTTGCAGCAGAAAATTATTCTGTATTTAACCTCTAAAAAAGAAATGAACACTTTAGCACAGCGTTTCCAGGACACTTAATTTTTAGCTTTTCTTTTGTCAGTAGAGCCAGCCCTAAACTGGAACAGAACCTGAACACCTTCACTGCCATAAGGTTAGGGAGATGGGATGTGCTTATAGGTAGGGAAGAAATGTTAGTAACTGCTACTTCACAGCACTACCAACAAACTGAGTCTGCCTGGGGAACTCAGTTTGATATCAGATTCCCCTGGATTCTCCTCCGAAGCGATCAGTAAGGGTGTTATAACTGCAGCTGTAAACTGTTGTGGCAGTGGTGGTGATAGCTGCATATTGCAAACAGGATTCTGAACCTAAACAGAATGACATGACTGGATTCATGAGTGATAGTAAAATACATAATCCCAGCAGATAAGGACTCCCTGAGAACAAGCTTAGCTTTCCTTGGGAAAAAGCAGCTGACCTATAAAACTATAGGAAAATCTCATGAAATTCCCTTTCAGGACTGTGTTTAGTACTGTTTATGGCACTGTAGTTATTTCCATAGTAACTACAATGCAGTGAACACGAGATTGAGACTCAGAGTAAGCCACAAAAGCAAATCAGCTCTTAAAAGACACAGTATTTGGGGGCACATAGATGTCACTTAAAGATGAGACAACTGCAGTAAATACACTCTATGGTTCTTAACACTTCACCACTTTTTCCAAAAGCCTTCTCAAAGCGATTGAAAGGGCTGGGGCTTTTTAATTTGAAGAAGAGGAGGCTGAGAGGAGACCACATTACTCTCTAAAACGACCTGAAAGGATGTTGTGGAGAGGTTGGGGCTGGTCTCTTCTCACAAGCAATTCATGACAGAAGAGGGAATGGGTTCAAAGTACAACAAGGGAGGGTTAGACTGGACATGAGGAAAAATCTTCTCAGAGAAAGAGTGGCCAAGTGCTAGAACAGGCTGCCCAGGGAGGGGGTTGGGTCACCATCCCTGGAGGTATTTAAGGATCGTTTAGATGTGGTGTTGCAGGATCTGGTTTAAGGGTGAAATTTGTAGAGTAGGGTTGGTGGTTGGAATTAATGATCTCAAGGGTCTTTTCCAACCAGAGTGACTGTGTGATTAGGTCACAATGAGAGCTGCTGAAAAGCATTTTATTTAGACATCATCTTGAAAGCACAGCAAGGTCCTGTAAAGATTTCACCACATACTTGAAAAAAGCATGAGTCAAGAGAAGAAAAAAAGTAATTTGCATCTTTACTGCCATTTTTTGCTTGATTTTGCAGTGGACAGTTTCTCCCCAAACCCCTATATGCACACTCCACTTTCCAAACTCAGATTCTGGGTCTACTCATCTTTAAAATAAAACCATATACTTCTAACAATTGCCTGACATACTACACAGCATGCCAAAGGAACTGCAGGGAATTTTCAACAGAGGGCCATGAGGAGGATGGACTGGAGCAGTTGCTTTACGAGGACAGATCAAGACATCTGTGACTTTTCAGCTTGGAGAGGAGAAGGCTATGAGGGGATTTAATCACTGTCTATAAACCCATGAGGGCTGTGCATCAAGAAGAAAGAGACAATCTCTTTTCACTTGCACCCTGTGGGCAATGGGTGTAAGTTGGAGCACAGGAAGTTCCACAACATGAGGAAAAACTTCTTTAAGGGTTACAGAACACTGGAATGGGCCGTCCAGGAAGGTTCTGGAGGCTCCTTCTCTGGAGGCTTTCAAGACCCACCTGGATGTGTTCCAATGTGACCTGTCTATGCTCCTGCTTGAGCAGGGGAGTTGGACTTGACGAATCCTGGAGGTCCTTTCCAACCTCTAATAGTCTGTGTATCTGTGTATTGCCCCAAAGACAACTTTGTGATCCTTCCCTTTGAAACTCCTGAAGATTAGGCAGGCTAAGGAACCTTAAACGGCTTTGATGAACATTTCCCAATCAGAACTACTCAGATTTACACCCAAGTGGGTGACCTGGCTGAAACTCTCAGTTTGAATTTCTACAGAGAGTAACAATGGAGAAAACCTGTATGAGATGAGATGCAACTATTTTATGAGTAGTTAGCAGTGCAGTATTAGTAGTTAACTAGAGATACAGTGCAGTATCTCTAGTTAAGGCTCAAAAGGTCTATCTTGGTCTTTTAGGGTCTGCTAAAATGTTTACAATGCATTCATAAAAGAACTAATTCAAGAAACTGACATCAAAGACATTCCAGAGAACTCCATTTCGTAAAGACTACGCTGCTTCAGGAGTTACAACAAAACACCTGTTGTCTTTGAAAAGGAACCCCATTGTTCACCAGCCTATAGATGTTGGGTAGCTCTGCTGTAATTCTCAAGGAAAAATATTTGAATACCATTTCAAAAACGTAACTCTTCACATTTATTTGCCATTTTTTGTTACACTGAGGAAGTCTGACCCATGCTGCTATCTAGAAATCAATGTATTCTATGTTCTGTTTGTTTGTGCAACTTCCTGATGCCAGGGAAGCAGGCTGACACACACTCTATTCATGAGACAGGGAAGCCCTGGTAATTTCCGAGAGTATCACCATCCTTTTGTTTGAGGTGAATCTGAAACCCATTTAAAGACTTAAAGAGCATTACGCTTTTTCTCTAGTTTACTCTTTACATTCTCATCCATCTCTGATGATGCAGACCATAAGGATTTTTAGGGAAGCAGAGATAACTGGGTTTCTAAGCTTTTCCAAGCACCTAGGCCTATGAGAACCTACGCAATGTCAAATTACTTCTGAAATGTTACCTCAGGAAACCAGTGGCATTACAGCTACTCTTTAAAACAGAAGGAAATTAGTTCTAAAAAAAAACAACAAAGGAAATGCTGCAGAACTGCCTGGGTACCTTCAGACACTTAAATTAGAGTCTTACGTTACGACCATGTAAACCACAGCGCGACAGCAGGCACTTTCAAACTGTACTTATCAGACAATCAATTTGCAGTCAGGGTTGCAGTGGACTTATTAGGGGAAACCATGATGATTAAGGATCTTTTCTCTTGGGTTGAGCCTCAGTGTTGCTAAGATTTTATCGTGGAGCACAGCAGTATTTCTATGAAAGGTATGCAAGTAGTTTTTGTAAAGATACCTACCTATCACTTTATTCTTCTTCCCATTTTTAATCGGTGTGCACAGCAAACTAGTTATGTGTTGACTGGCATTTTCAGAGCTGTCATTCTGTTAAACAAACAACCGCAAACACAGTTACAATCGTAAAGACCAACGATCGTGTGGCTGAAGTGAAAAAGCTGCAGAACTGGAGCCTACAACTACTCTTGCCTTACACCTTCAAAAAGCTTCTGCGTCTCTGAAGAGTTTGCGCGCGTATGGCTGGACACTACAACCAACACTGTGTCTGATACATCCCTGCCTGAGTAATACTACAGGTAATGATGATAACCTTCATTCAGAGCTTGATAGTGGCTTGTGGATTGTGCTAAACTCCTGCTCACTTTAGAAAAGGTTTGTTCATTAGAAGGTACCGTTTCCACGACTGTGAAAGCTTTGCCCAAAGACAACCTGTTTTGCTCAGTGCAGCTCAAAAGACACTAGAGGGACCTTAGGACAACTACTCTCATCAGGTGAGGAGCTTGGAAAAAAGGGAGACTGAGGGGTGTCCTCATTGATCAATATGGAAAGGGCAGGTGTCAGGAGGAAGGAGCCAGCCTCTGCTCAGTGGCATCCAACAACAGGATAAGGGCAATGGGTGTCAGCTGGAATAGAGAAGGGTCCACATAAAGATGATAAGGAAGTTCCTCCCAGTGAGAGTGACAGAGTGCTGAAAGGGGCCACCCCAGGGGGTTGTGCAGTCTCCTCTGGAGACTTTTAAAACCCACTTCGACTGTTCCTGTGCAACTGGATCTAGGCGATCCTGCTCTGGCAGTGGGACTGGACTGGATGATCTTTTGAGGTCCCTTCCAATCCCTAACATTCTGTGATTCTGTGAAAAGACCTTTCTCCATCTCAGCACATCCTCTCACTGGCAAGATGCTGATGTTAGGAACCAGTGCCATAAGACTTGAGCCACCTGCCATTAAGCAAACTGTGTATTTTGTGGCCCAAAACCCATAGGCTTTTGTTTTGCTGGATTTATTCACCAGTGCAATGGCAGTGGGCTCCGTCTGGGGCATTGGACTAGATGATCTTTTGAGGTCCCTCCCAACCCCTAACACTCTGTGATTCTGTGTGCGCATTATGATCCGAAGAACATCAGGTAGAAATCCTTCCACCAACCAGGTCAACGTTGTGCCATCTCCCAGAGATCTTCTCTCATGTCTCATGCTCCAAGGGAAGGAAACTGAATATATTTGAAGGGTCAAAGGGTGGGAAAAAAAGGACAATGAATTTTCAAACACCTGGTGAGAAAAGGATGTGGTTCTGCTCCGACTGCTCCTGCAAGCAGTTGCTCCTGCAATTTGGTGACAAGTACACGTGGCCCAACTCTAAGTGCCTGTGACACCACACCATGGATGCACACTGATACTTCAGACCAAAAGGTTACTGGGGCTTTTTTTTCCCCCCTTATTTTACTATTGTTGCTCCTGTTTCTGGTGCTGTGCAAGGACTGTTGACGGCTTCTGTGCTAGCAAATGCACAGACACTGTAACGCTCCAAAGCAGGAACAGGAAATGCAATTCCTTAAAGAAAACATGAGAGCCTTACACCATGCCAGATACTTCACATAACTCCAGGAATTTAAGTGCTGCTACTTAATAGGAGCTCGTTATCAAGAGGGCACATGGAAAAACTTGAATGCAGGATTTGCTGCTTTCTGAACAGTGACGTACCTGTGAAATCAGCTGCAAAAAAAGGATATAAGGATCATCATCTCTCCCTAGACCTCTCCAGCAAGGGTAGCTGAGAAACACAAAGTCAAGCTTGCATGAAAATTGGTTTATGACCATCCCTCTGTTTCATGGTAAAGTTCAGATGCACTGAAAGTCAAACTAGACTGGGGATAAGATCTCAGTGTACAGTGCTTAATAAAACAGACTGATCCAGTACTAATGAACAGAAAGGAGATTAAGCAAAATCAGGCTGAAATGGCTTTAAGGAGTCTCGCAGACATTTGAACACTACCTTTGTTGGTTCAGGAAAGAACACAAACCAACATTCACATTTTGTACTGCCCTTGCAAGCAGCATGAACCTGAGGCAGGTGAAATCACTGCTTTTTCACAAATAAACTCAAGGCGTTGCTCTGCCTCATGTCACAAGCCAAGTCATCGAGGTCCCCAGAGCACTGAGAAAGCACAGCGTTATTTCCATAAGGTGTCTAAGCAGGCTGTTGAATGTCCTCCACAGAAAGAGTCAAGCCAGGGGTTTCTGGGGCACTAGAGATTTCCCTCATGGCAGTGTTCATCAGATTTCAAGACATTTAATCCACAGCCCTGCCATGAGACTGCTCCTACACAGTGGTGGAGATGCAGATGATCCAAAATTCCTTCTTTTTTATGAATTTCTCTTAACTGGAAGTCATGTAGATTCCAGGGGAAAAGACAAAACAACTTTAGTGACAAACTGAAAGGCCTGTTTCAGATACACGTGACTTGGATGAACTAGTTTTATTTTTAAATGTCTTTAGAATAATCCTATCCTGACTGATATAATACAAGATATCCATCCCACTCTGCTTGGGCCCTACTGCAAAGTGGGGAATACCCAATTCCTGTGTTGCTCAGTCCTTCCCAAAAACCCACTTCAGAACATCCATGAAATCTTGTGCATTAAAAAAGGGAAGAAACCCAGCTCCTCACCTGCCCATTGACTCCACTTACTGCAGCAATCACACTGAAGGTTTCATTTTCCGATCTTCCTGTGATGCATCTTACAAGGGAGTTGCATACAGTTTTCTGCTGATCATAACAACTCCTTTCCCTCTCACTAGCTTATGCCAGCTCCCACTTGATGTAGTGTGAAGCAACCAAAGAAAGTAAGTAGTTTCTTCTCTAAAGCAGCAAGGAGCTGGTATCTATAACGTTAGTCTTTCGTCGAAGAAGGGAAAGAGAGGATAAAAGGGAAGAAATCTCTGAGAGCCTCTCAGCACTCCTAGCAGGATTACTGTGAAAACCTCCAACTGTTCTTCGCTTAAATGTCCTCCACAGAATACACTGCAAGCTCTCCACAACACACAATCTATTGACAAATTAATGTTAGGCCTATTTTTGTAATGGCTGTAGGGATAAACCTCTCCCCTGGCAACCCAGTTCACTGTGTGAATGCTGTACTTTTTTCTCCTTGATAATGAGTTTTATTAGCAAATGTACTTTTCTTTGTGCTTTTGTAATTCTAGCTGTGGCCACTAAATTAACAGAAATAATATGGGGAAAACAAAAAAGATCTGAGAGGTAAACAGAACCAACTATTTCCCATATCAGGAATTCAAAGGTAAGCTTATCTTACTTACTGTCCAGGGAAATCTTCTGTCTTTGCAGACATCTGGGATGTTGAGAGGCTCCATTGTATTCTTGACATACTGAGCATACATATAATTGATTCTGTTTGTATCGCAGTCCCTGAAGGACACACCAGCGTTAGTATGTGCTTACTATGAAAATGGGTCATTTCATTATCAAAGCAGATAACTGGAATGTTTGTCTTGTATGCGGACAGCATATAACTGACATCTACAATGGAGCTGAGTTCACATCCTGTATCCTAATGCAGCTATCATCCCAAAACTGCACAGTGGGTTGATGTATATGTTCTACCATTCCTTTACGGAAAAAACATTAATGCTAAACACCCAACCTAATGCATAAACAAATCAGCACAGCTTACGCAGACAAGGACAAAGAATAAGCAACTGAGTAGGTATTGCAATAGACAGAACCTTCTGTAAACAACTCCATTCACAAATGAACACATTCGAAAAATCAACCCTGGTGATTTTTTTGTTTAAAAACTCTGTTTTTAAACAGAGTGCAGCAGGTAACACTCATGGGTTTTCTGCTTCTCAGTTCATTCCTCTAAAAACAGAGGCACAATCAGATTCTGTTACTGAAATAGAACTGCTTATTTCAAGTCAAGACATAAAATATCTTTGCAGAATCTATCTACTCTTTTAGCCGTAATGTATTTAATGAAAGCATTGCAACTGCTCTGGGGGAGGACGTATGTCCTAGTAATAAAACTGTTCCCATCAAGCTCCTATAGTTTCTCTCTCACATTTGACTTTAGTTGTCCTTCTGCTGTAGGGATGTCTACAGTGCTGGAGGATGGGGATGATTCTATTATTACTTCAAAAACTTGGTTTTACAAGGCAGTTCTGGAACCCAGTCTGATATGGAGTTTGATTCAGGGTCCCTGTAAAGTTGTACTTCCCACCTAACCCATGCTGTTGTGTTTCTGCTGTTGCCCCAAACTGCACCCTTCAAGCCCAGCAGAGGTTCTGACTCCAGCTGATGCACAGTCCCTGGAATATCACTATGCCATCTCATGAACAGGACTCAGACAGACAAGTAAGACTCCAAGATTCCTTCCTTACCAGTTAAGAGAGATAACTTGCTGACGGTCCATGTGAGCAGTCCACTGGAACAAACATTCCAAGGGACGCAGTGCCACCATCGGTGAAGGAAGAGCTGGTGTGTCAGCTGAACCCACACAAACCAATGGGCCCAGATGCCATCCATCTGAAGGGGGTTCAGAGAGCTGTCTCTAAGGCCACTCTCCATGATCTGAGAAGTCATGGAGATCAGGAGATGGACCTGAAGACTGGATGTCAGCCCTATCCACAAGGAGGACCCAGCTAATTATAGACCCATCAGTCTCACTTCAGTCCCTGGGAAATGTACAGAGCAGGCGCTCCCGGGGACTACTACAAGGAAACAGATCTGATCACCTTCTATGACAAAGCAACCTGCTCAGTTGATGCAGGGTGAGCAGTGGACATTGTCTACCTGGACTTCTCCAAAGCTTCTGACACAGTCCCTCACAGGTTCCTCCTTGAAAAGCCGACAGGCCGTGACTTAGACCAGTGGTCTGTGCGGTGGCTGGGGAACAGGTTGACAGGCCACTCAGAGGGTGCTTCTCTAACTGGCAACCAGTCACAAGTGGGACCCCCACAGAGATCCATCCTGGGCTCAACACTGTTCCATATCTTGCTGTAGGGTTCAAGAGCACCCTCATAAAGTTCACAGATGACACCAAAATGTGTGGAGAAGATGATAGCCCAGAAGAGAGAGAGAGAGAGAGCCCTCCTTCAGAAAGACCTGGACACTCTGGGGGCTAGCAGGAACCTTATGAAGTTCAGTGGGGACAAGTGAGTATAAGGTCTTGCGCCCAGGAATACAGCCACAGATGCAGCTCAGACTGGGATCCACCTGGCTAGAGAGTAGCCCTGCTGAAAGAGACCTGGGGGTCTTGGTGGGGAGCAGCTCCACAAGAGTGAACAGGGTGCTGCAGCGTCAAGAGAAGCAAACAGGGTGTTGGGCTACATTAACAAGGGCATCACTAGCAGAGATAAAGAAGTCATTACCTTCTCTATTCAGCACTGGCCAGACCACACCTTGAGCACTGGGTTCAGTTTTGGTCCCTGCTGTACAAAAGACATGTGGCCAGGCTGGAGAGGGTCCAGAGAAGGGCCACTAGGATGATCAGAGGACAAGAAGCCCGATTATGTGAGGAAAGGCTGAGAGAGCTGGGTTTGTTTAGCCTTGAGAAGAGAAAGCTTAGGGGGGACCTTATCCCCATGTCCCAGGATATGAAGAGTGGCTGCCAAGAAGATGGAGATCCCCTTTTCCCAATGAATCTCATACAAAAGACAAGGGGTGATGGGTACAAGTTGCTCCCGGGAAATTCTGATTGGACTCCAGAGGAAAGTCTTTCACTCCGAGAGCAATTGGACACTGGAATGTTCTTCCCAGGGAAGCAGTGAGTTTCCCAGCTATAGACCATTAAGGCTCAGCTTGACAGGGTGCTGGGCCAGCTCATTTAAACTGCATTTCTTTAATTTAACTGGTTGGACTCGATGATCCTTGAAGTCCCTTCCAACCTGGTCTGCTGTGATAAACTGCATTTGGACTCCATTAACTAGTAACCATGGAAGAGATAAGCAACAGGAAGGATAAATTCTCATTCCTATGGTGTAGAAGAAGCAGTAAACAGGAATTCTTATCTCCACTTACCTTCCTAGCCTGTAGTATCTCTGTGCTTTCACATACATATCATTTTATGTACGTCTAAAATCATAATGCAACTCATGTTCTCAATCATTCAAGCCACACACTTTGGACATGATTTTCTAATGCATGCATTTAAATTTACTGTACTAAATGTTCACTGCAGAAGTGACCAAAGTGGAACAGAAATCCCCATTTTCTCTCTGCACACTGTATGTAGTAGTGCATTTTATATACAACTGTGCCTCACTCTCTTAACACTATCTGAAACAGCTGTTTCTGATGACAGAGAAAGGTACAGGAGACAGTAATCTTCAATCATCAAGACATAAGTTAAGACTAAATTTGAAAACTGCTTATTAAGGGTATTTTAACACAAGTAGTTCTGTACCTTTCCATTCCTCCTAGTCGAACTTTTCTGTTGTTTTCTGAAAGATGACCCCCAGGGTCACCATGTCCAAATCCCAGTGGTGTCCAGTACTCCTGCAGGAGGAACTGTCCTGACTGCTTTACTAGGTGCCCAGAAATCGTGAGGATCTTCCCCAGATCCTTCTCTGGATGGTTGGATTTGATGATCCTGGAGGTCTCTTCCAACCTTAAATGGTCCTATGATTCTCTGTTTCTATGACTGAAAGTCAGACCTTTAGGACTTCATTCGTCATTTAGACAGTTATATTTTTGAGCCAACTTTTCTAGCTGTGAAATAACAATAATGTTTAAAATCACGGACAGGATTACCACCTACTAATGCGGACATTAAGTCTGCTCTACTTCACAACCATCTAAGCAGAACCCATACAGATCAGTTCTGAAGCAGCCACCAGCCTAAATTTGCCTATCCATGCAAGTATACTTAGACATATTCTCTCCCTGGACACTAGAGACAGGACAAGGGGTCATAGTCTTGAACTCCATCAGGGGAGGTTTAGACTCGACATTAGTTTTTCACTGAAAGAGTGATCTGGTTTTGGAACTGGCTGCCCACACAGGTGGTCGAGTCACCATCTCTGGAGGTGTTCAAGGCTAGGCTGGATGAAGTGCTGAGTGGCATGATCCAGATGTTAGATGCTAGGTTTATTTGGTTGGTTTTAGGTTGGACTGGATGATCTTTAAGGTCTTTTCCAGCCTCATCGTTACTGTGAGACTGTGATATTCCCTTCTATTAGGTTTTCCTATTCTCTCCTCTTCTGCTCAGATTGTCTACATAAACTTCAGGGCAAAACCTGCTCTATAAAAACAGCAGTAAGACGCAGTATCCAGTGAAAATAAGGTCTGTTAGTACAAAAAATATATATTAAAAGCATTGTTTCGTCAACATTCTCCTGGGATGAACAGAAGATTTAATTCATTGCTTTACCTCTTCAGATTGTCAGCTGAATCTTCTAATTCCTCAGACTCCATGTGAAACACACTAGAGAATGAATCCTGAATACAGAGAGGATATTGTAATACATAGGTGTTTACAGTTTGCATAAGCTCTATACTATCGATATCTACGTATATAGTTGTATATTATATACATACATACATGTATATATCTCCCAAGTTCTCTACTATACACTCTACAAGTATTTATGAAAAGCTTACTGCAGTTGTCAAAACTTGTTCTGTGATAAAGACAAGTGTAAATGACTGAACTTCACATCTATCAGCAAGCACCCAGGATCCTACCACAAAACTACTGTGATACAACTTCAAATATCAGTGAATCTCTACTGATCGCTCTGAGAAGCCTCGACAGAGAGAGAAACTACACTCTCCCACTACTAAAGATTCAAACCACAGATCTCACTTGCAAGAACAGTGTGAATACAAAAAAATACGTACATTCCTCTTCTGTACTCTCATGTGCAGGACTGACTCTTCTAAAAACAGTGAAAGAAGGGATTGTGGCAAGAGATCACTAGAGCTGTGCGGTACTTCGGTGCGATGCAACCTGGAAATGCCTCCTCACTTCCAAGTCTTAGCATGCCCACACCAATAACGAGTAGTGAAGGGGAAACTAGCAATGCCAGTACAAGACTGAGGCATGCAACATAACCTTCTACTCCTTGTTCTGCAGACTGTTTGCAACAGTAATGGAATAGAGGTGGGCAGGCAGAAAGGAGTTCTGCTTCCCTTTAGTGAGCCTGGCTCTTGGAACCAACTATGGTCCTGTTCAGGTACCTTGTTTAGCTACCAGCTGGTTAGAAATACTTCAGAAATAAAGAGAGACACTCAAAACTGCTTCTGCACAGGAAGCAAAGGCCACAGTGCGTTCTCCCAGACTTCTCCTTCTTCCAGTCTGACACCATGAGTTATGAAAGAGTTCGACATTCTGCATCTATGTTAGAGGAGTAAGCTTAGAGGCAGAGTTTACCAACAGCTAATGAAAAATGGCTGCACAAATAGCAACCTGGCCTACGGAGAGACTGAAGTCTCCCACGTCAACACCTAACCTCAGGAAATGCTGCAAAAAAAAAGGCAGAGGATGAAAAGGCAACAGAACATACTAGGGATCTGAAAGTCAGAACGTGGGGAAGTCCACACTGCTCCTGGCACTTCTGCCTTTAGAGAACAGCTGTACTCACCGGGCAATCTTCGTCCACTATGAAGATGGTACACCTCTGCACTTGCATGAAGGATATTATAGTGGCAGCTATCTTCTTCAGGATTACTTCCAAAGACTGCTGCTCCTCAAAAATCAGGCTGGCAAGATCGAGAAGAACCTGTGGAAAACATCTTTTGTGAAATGTTGACAAACTGTCATTTATCATGATCATCACTACTGTCTTTGATTCTTCTCCTCTTTCCTGAATCAAGGAAGACAGCATATATGTCTGTCACCAAAGCTGAGTTTTGGTTCTCACTTGGACTACAAGGTAACAAGGACAGCCAGTTGGACACTGATGGAAGCAGTAAATAGCATAGTTTGCTCCCTGGTGCTTTCAGTCAGAGACCCAGATCTAAGCATTAACAGTTCATCAAACCAGAGCTGAGAAATCCAGATAACACAGTTATTTTTCCTTAGGAAACCTATTTCCAACAGGTCCTAAACAACTCATTTGGTGAAAACATCATTCAGATGCTGTCTGTCGTATTTCACAGCTGCTGCTGAAGGACTCAGCTGCCCAGATGTGCTGACATTGTTGTTCTTCACAAGAGGCAGGGAGCCAATCTGAAGATGTTATCCAAATTTGTACCAATTTACAAACACTGACAGTCACTTAGAAACTCAGACCTGCAAGAAAATGTTTAAAACAACTGCTGCTTGGTTGTTTCTCCAAAAAACCTTTCACACCCTATATGGCACAAATTCACCCATAAAGGCCATGGCGTTAAGAACCCATTAGTTGCAGAGATCACTAAAAAATATAGGCACATTATTCAGAAGGAAAATATTCTTGTCATCTGATTGTTACTTGAAATATTGCTAGTAACTATTATAGGTGTAGTAGACTATCAGAGCAATCTGTATAACCTCTAACATCCTGTAGGGATAATTCTGTGTGAAATTTCAGAAGCATGTAGCCTTCTGGTTGTGTAATGTATGCACTGAATCACAGGGTAACTTCAGACAGGGATTGAATTTTCTGACATCTAGCTTTTTCTTTACCTGCACCATTCACTTCTCACAGCCCAAGCTAGAAAGTGCCCATACGCTCCTCAGTGCGGTCAGAGCTCTGTCAGAAACACACAGTATGCAATACGGTAATTAAAAATAGCCAAGGTGTAAGTGCTGTGTGAGAAATACCAGGAGCAGCCACTGATGACTACCTAATATCACTTCCACAGTGCCAAATCACTGAATCTTCCTGGTTGGACAGCACCTCCCAGATCACCAAGTCCAACCACATGCACAACAACTACAACAAAAGGCAACCCCTGATCAGACACCAGCATCAAACACACTCAACCACATAAAGCTCAAATTAGCTCCTTACAGTCTGCCACCAGAGCAGCTCCTGAAGCACTGTCTGCATGCTTCTTAAACACCCCCAGCGATGGTGACTCAACCCCCTCCCTGGGCAGCCAGTTCCAGTGCCTGACCACCCCTTCAGTAAAGAACTTCTTCCTAATAGCCAATCTAAACCTCCCCTGCTGCAACCTCACACCATTTCCTCTAGTCCTGTCATTATTCACTTGGGAGGAGGCCAACACCCAACTCTCTACAATCTCATTTTAGGAGCTGTAGAGGGCAATGAGGTCTCCCCTCAGCCTCCTCTTCTCCAAACTAAACATGCCCAGTTCCCTCAGCCTCTCCTCATATGACTTGTTCTCTAGATGCCTCATGAGCTTGGTAGCCCTCCTCTGGACACATTCCAGTACCTCAATGTCCTTCTTACAGTGAGGGGCCCAGAACTGAACGCAGTACTCAAGGTATGACCTCAAATATTGAAGAACATGGGGCATTCTTCAGACAAACACGTCAACCGTACCTGATTACGCCTGTTCTCGAGCAAAGACGTCTCATACAGCTGAGCGTTGTGAAGAACTATTCCACAAAATGCCAAATACGCAGCAAAATCCTGAAGACAGAAGAACAGCAACACCTCAAAAAGATCATTTCTCCCAGCATCTCAACCGACTCCAAGATAAGCTACTGCGGTTTGCTTTCAAGTATTAAGGTTCTTTTTGGCAGCCACACACAGAGTTTCTTTCCCTTTTGGAATGGCAGTGTCATATCCTGCATACACTCAGTTTATATTTTGTTTTGAAGGGGTTGTTTTCAACAGGAAAATATAAATTCTTATTTTTTCATTGCTGAGGGTTTAGCAAATCTCTTCAGTCCAAGTGCCACCTCGGTTTTTTTTTGCTGTACCAATCCACTGTTTGGAAAGTAAATACAATGTGAGAATTACAAATCAAGGTGCTCCCTGCGCTACTGTTTATCTCATCTATTGGCCATAATTGATTCGAAGCTTGTTCTTATCCTGCAATTGCTCTCCTGAGAAGTTATGCAGTATTTTTAATAGAATTATCACTTCAATATTCAAAAGATCTTTGTTGGGGATCCCAGGAGAGTTAGAACCTATTATTAATAAATTATGTCTATTAAAAGGTTTGAAACTGCTTTAAAATGCTTTTCAGTAGACAGTTTAGCCTACCTCAGTGCTTCCGTGATGTATGAGAGGTAGTGGATTCTGATCCAGAAATTAAGCTATTTCACACCCACATTTCTCACAGCCTCATAAAGAAAGAGATTTGCAACAGCCCCTTTTTCAGAGGTGTCTAATTTTTAATAACTTCAAATGTTATGATCCCCATGGTAAGTAATAACATACTTATCCCCCACCCCCTACGAAACCAGAAGAAACAAACGCCCAGTTTTGATACCTTTTCATCTTGTTCAGTGAAAGTGCCACCAATTCCTGATTTCTTATTGATCGCTTGAGCCACACCAACAACCTAGTGTTCAAAAGGGAGGAATTAGATATGTTTCGCTAGCCTGGCATTAGATTTCTATTTCTAGACATATTTCTACAAGATAATAAATCATCATTACACGTGGTCCTTTGGTTGACCTTTGGGTAACAAGATATTTCAGCCTGGTTTTTCCTAATGTATTCCTATGACAAATTGCTAAGCACAATACCTGAATACCTGACACCTCCCTCCCCTCCATAACTGCCATTAAGTTCTAGATGTTCTTATGAATGAGGTTTGATTTGATCAAAAACTGATTCCATAAATTGGAACTTGTAAATCCAAACTTTCCAATGGAGGGTGTACTAAGATAACCAGCCAAATGAAGCCTGCCCACATCAGTAAATCACTACACAGATAGCAAGAAGATCTCCTACACAGGAGAGTTTATCTGAAATGATAACAGAATTCAGTCAGTAAAGGCATCAACAGTGCAGCTCCAGTTACTTCCTTTGTTGGCTTGTTTCCTTTTGGATTTAGGTGGAAGAAAATGGGATCAACAGTAAACCAAGACACACTACACATCTAGTCATGTTCATATAAAGTTCTGTCTAAATTATGTTCAATTCATGATTTTTAGCATAGAAATAGTCTGTGGCAACACCTACTTTCAAGTTGTTTGACATAATTCCATGAAGTGGGAGATGAAAACATTTCTTGCAAAGCAGTCAGAAATAGGCCCCTTAAGGACAGGTGAAGTCCAAGCTACTGGTGCTCGTCTCACTTAGCCAATGGACATGATTTCTTGATACAGGATGTTGATTTAGACTCTAAAACCATCACAATGTAAAATGAATGCAAGTGAACACCATAGCTGTTGGGAGCAAGATGCTTTGGTTACTACCAGGCTTTGTGGAGTTCAATTCTGCTGCATGTAGGTGAGAGCCTCCCAGGAAACCAATCTGCCCTGTAGCAGCAGAACCCTTTATAAAAATGAAAGTGGAATTCAGATCGTTGCTTAATACTGATTCCAGTTTCTAATGCAGGCTCTGACATTTGGGGAGCAATTAAATTAAGCAGCTGCTTCGGACTTACATATTCAACTGGCTTCTCTGCTGCCTTGGACCTGATTTGTTCTGGAGGCCAAGGACAAAGGAGAATTGTAATGATCTTCATGCAAACCAGCATAAGTCCATTTCTTTACAATTTACAAATGTACTTCTGTAGATTCTCCACTGCATTCACTCAGGCAGCGTACTGCAGTGACCATTCTGCCCTGGAAACTAGTTCAAATATCTGGAGTCTGTGCTCATCCTTGCGCTGCTGTGCATCGACCCTTCTGAGCCATAAATGAATCACATCATTTCACAGCACACTTACACCTTTCAGAAGGACAGACAGATTCCTTTCAGCTGACATACTTCTCACTGTCACTGTCGCTAAGATGAAAATGAGAGGGGTTTCTAACTTATTTTTTTTATTTCATTAAAAAGTTTATTTCTATTATTACACAACCCATTACTAACATTCACTATTGTTCCCTGTTAAATCAAGCTGTTACTACAATGAACATTTCTCTCTGATGCATAAACATTTCCTACATTGTAGGATGTGAAGTCCTTAGCTTTTCCCTAATATAATGCACTATTTTCCCCACTCCTTTTGAGTCTTTGCCAATTGTTACTAAGACAACTCTATCTTCTATTTGCTATTATGTTCTTTTATATAAGTTTTCCTATTATACTCTTAAAACAATAGGAGAAAATCTAGTTTCCTTGACTTCTGAAGTTAAAAAGAACTATTGTAATTGTTAGTGAGTAATGACAGTTTCTCTAATTGCTGTCAAGAGCAGGAGCTCTAAAGGTAGTGAACCCAACGATGTTTATCAAGATGGATGAAAAAGTGGGTGACCTTGTGAGGAAGGACTTGAGTGGAAGGTGGAGACAATTACGTCTGACGCATTACTTATACTGGCACCCAGAAATGAAGGTCACAGCTGATGGTATCAAGTTGTGTACTGAGCCACTAGCTGCACCTGCAATGGATTTTGGTTAAGGCAGAACTGAAAGGGAGGAGCAGAATCAGAGTAAGAAGTAGTAGAGAGGGAGGCTGAGAACAGTGAGGAGCTGGCAATCCCCCACCACTGCCTTAAACTTTACTGTTCATCTGTTTAAGTGGCTGGATCTCATCTTGTGCTAAACTCAACAAACCTGCAGTGCTGTAAAGTCACAGACTAGAACAGGGAAAGTCATAGAATCATTAGGGATTGGAAGGTACCTTGAAAGATCATCTAGTCCAGTTCCCCAGCCACAGCAGGATCACCTAGACCAAGTCACACAGGAACACATCCAGGCAGATCTTGAATGTCTCCAGAGAAGGATACTCCACACCCCGCCTGGGCAGCCTGTTCCAATGCTCCGTTACACTCACTGTGAAGAAGTTCCTTCTGATACTTATATGGATCCTCCTATGTTCCAGTTTGCACCCATTGCCCATTGTCCTATCACTAGACGACCTTGAGAAGATCCTGGCTCCATCCTCCTGACACCGACCCCTCACATACTTGTAGACGTTAATAAGGTCGTCCCTCAGCCTCCTCTTCTCCAAGCTAAAGAGACCCAGCTCCCTCAGCCTTTCCTCATAAGGGAGGTGCTCTACGTCCTTCATCATCTTTGTTGCTCTGTGCTGGACAACCTCCAGCAGCTCTGTGTCCTTCTTGAACTGAGGGGCCCACAACTGGACACCATACTCCAGATGTAGTCTCACTAGCACAGAGTAGAGGGGGAGAAGAACCTCCCTTGATCTGCTAACCACCCCCCTTCTGATCCCCCTAAGGATGCTCTTGGCCCTCTTGGTCACAAGAACAAATTGCTGGCTCATAGTCATCTTGCTGTCCACTAGAACCCCCAAGGTCCCTTTCTCCTACTCTGCTCTCCAACAGGTCATTCTAAAATTCCCATGCTACAAATAAGGTTCCTGTTCTGCAGCATGAGCTTCCACCAACTGAGGGCTCAGAAATGCCTGTCTGAATAAAGCTTAACAGTCTGCTCCGTTCTATCCAGCCCTCTATTTCCCACAGTCAACCTCTCATTTACTTCAGTGAGGAATGACACCAAGGTGGGGGAAGTGTTGATCTGCTGGAGGGGAGAAAGATGTTGCAGAAACATCTGGACAGGCTGGGTCAGTGGGCAGAGGCCAACGGAATGAGGTTTAACAGGGGCAAGTACAGAGTTCCACACTTTGAACACAGGAACCCCCTGCAGCTACAGACTGGGGGATGAGTGGCTGGAGAGTAGCCTGGCAGAGAGGGACCTGGCAGTACTGGTCAACAACCAGGTGAACACTGGCCAGCAGGGTGCCCAGATGGCATGAAAGCCAATGGCATTGTGGCTTGGATCAGCAGTAGTATGGCCAGCAGGGCTATGAACGTCATTGTCCCCTTGTACTGGGCACTGGTGAGGCCTCCCCTGGAGTCCTGAGGGCAGTTCTGAGCCCCTCACTTCAAGAAAGAGATTGAAGGGCTAGAGTGGGTCCAGAGGAGCAACGAGGCTGGCGAAGGGACTGGAGGGAAAGTCTGATGAGGAGAGGCTGGGGGAGCCGGGGGTGTTTAGCTTGAAAGAGACTCAGGGGCGACCTTCTCCCTCTCTGAAACAAGGTTGTAGACAGGTGGGGGTAGGTTTCTTCTCCCAAGAACGGATAAGGTGGCTGTGGCCCTTAGTGCCCTGGTGTGGCTGATGAGGTGATGTTATGTCATGGACTGGATGAGCTCACAGGGTTTTCCTAGCCTCAATAATTCTCAGGTTCTGGAATTTCATATGTAATAACAACGTACAACTAGCCATAATGCCTCTCCAGCAGACTCTGAATAGTAAGTAAATCCCTTAACCAGTCAATATGCTTTTACATTAACGTACATCTTGCAGAGTGGTTAAACCTTCTCTGATACCACCATCTTCTGTGGGTATTCATCTGATTGATCTTATTTCTTTCAGATTTGATCCATCACGGGCTAAGACAACTTCCACCAGGACAGAGGCTTTTTAAGGCATGCAAAAGGTAAGTACTTTGATCTTGTTTACATGTATTCCCTTCACAAAGGAAAGTCTGCAGTGCTTAAAAAAGCCACCAGCAAACAGTGACAGGACACTATTAATAATGCAAAAGGAGCATTTAGCCTCCTTTATTAGCACTGCAAATTATCATTAACAGAAGCCTGTGTTCTCAGACGCTGGGTAACATTTAGAGCTTTGTTAAGGTCTTTCAAAAAAGGGTTTCAACTGACAAAGGGGGGGGGGAAGTGTAATGAGAAGGATAAACCTGCTAAATAATCAGAGTTGTCTTGTTGATGATAAAAGTGCAGATGCAAACCTTTTAGTTGGTGGTGGTTGTTTCAGCATCATTCTGAGCTTCTACAGACAACACACTGCCTTGTTTTTTTCCATACAGAAGAAAGAGTTTTAAAAATTAAACTGGTCCCCACTCCGGCCTTATTTATATCAGTACAAATTCCAGTCAACGTCACGAAATTGTGCAGAATGTGGTGTAGAGACAGTAATGGGAAAAGCCTCAGATGGATATTATTGAGCTGTTGGAGTCTTGCCTGCAATCAGGTAATTAGAAGAAGATGTAGGAAACTCGAGAGGATCTGTTCCTGTTACTAAAGTAATTATGTAATTAGGACAAAAGGAACTCATGTGGCAGCATTTTAAGCCACGGAGAACATATGCCTGCATTTGAGAGAATACTAAGCACAGTATGAAACCCAAATCCTCAGTTTTAAGATGTGCTATAAACAAACCTGAAATAACAACAGGCCTGGTCTGTGATTTCCAGCTGCGAGTTATGTTCGCACCAGCAGAAAAACTGACCCAAAGGTGACTAACTGCTCTGAGCTCAGCTGTACAGAAAACCTGTGCAGATAACAGGTACACTGGAAGTGTGAAATATGCGGGCAATAAACAAGATCTATCTGAGGTAAAGGTAATTCTCTGTAAAGCTTGGAGAATATCACAAAAAATGGTGTGTGCTCAAACACCTGCTCCTGAAAGCACTGAGCCAGCCTAACAAGGTGGGGTTTAGAAGGTACTTAGGCACAGTGTTTTATGTGGTGTTTATTCTCCAGCAGGCAGGCACCAAGTTAACTTTCAAAAGAGTTGAATCTTCTAGCAATAAAGTTAAGATATTTATGTCCAACTTCTCCAAGCAGTATCCTGGACTGAAGAAAACTAAGGGAAAGAATGAATTAGTAACTACCTGCTTACAGTTTCATACCTGAGAGCCTACTCATCCCTAATGTAGCAGTGAGCTGCTGCATGCTACTCATGTTTTCATGAGGTAGGACTGTATATCTACAGTTTCACCCAGTTCCTAGCAACACCCTTCATCCAGGCTTGCTGTACTGAAAGTAAGGGCAATCAGAAAGAAACAAGCTGTAATAGTAGTCCAACTTTCCTTAAAACCAGCTGGAACAATTCCTCTAGGATCAGAAACCAAGTACTTTGCTATTTTCCATTCAGATCACATCAGACAAACAGACACCATCAAGACTAAAAGCAATTTTGATTATGCTTTTTTTCTTCTACTTCAAGTCCCTGAAAGAGGGGAAAACCCCGTCAAACAACTCTGGAGTCAATACCAACAGCTGTTTTACCTTCATCTTTCCAAACTGCTCTCTTGCTGGCAATGTAGGTAATCATCCAGGGCTGCTACTTGTTCTGTAACTGGTACAGATGGATCAGCAGGTTATCCCATTTAATAAATCCTGATCCACATTACAAGAAGAGATTTCTTGCATTTATCAGAGCGCTTTATTTTAACAATTTTGTTGCCATAGCTGACTTCTGCCTCCTAAGGATCACAGGCTACCTAGAGAATCACCTAGTAGAAGATGACTGCTAACTCCAGTCTTATCTGGATTCTTTAATGCTGCAGTTTTTTGGACATGAAGACTGCAGACCTAACTCTGTGAAGCCTGATGGAGCAGCTAGTGCACTATGTAGTTGGTTCTTACTTCAGTTGATTGAAAAAGAAAACTAATCTAATTCTGCCTCCTGAGAAGGTATGGGTTTTTACTCTGCTGGCACCTGAGGAAAAACAACGTCAAGCCAAAGGAAGAGGGGAAACAACTTTTATCTCATTTTAAACATGGGAGCAAATCCCCTTCAGCAGACAAAGTGGTTTTAACCTGACTAGGTTCTCTTGACTTTGCAGAGGTTTGATTCAGGCTTATAAAATTATCCCACAGGGACAGAACTGTATTTACAGACTCTCAGTTTTAATCAACAAAACTTTCACATCTTCTCCTCTCGTTCACACCAGTCAGAGCCTGTGTGGTTTCCAGCAGTCTAGCTACTAAAACACATCTCAGCACAAGCTGCAAATTCACCCAAGAAACAAATTACTGACATCCATAATCCTGCAGCAAGCCTGCTACTAGGAAGCTGAGTGGGTTTAAAGGTCAGCTTGGCTAGATCTGCACTGTACTGCAGTGCCTGTGCTCTGTACTGCACCCAGACGTTCACTGCGACGAAAAAATAGCTAGCTGACAGCCATGAATCTGGTCACAATTTACCCAGTAAAACTCACCAGGGTACTTTTGAAGGCTGTTAGAAAACGAGCAGCATCCCTAGCTTGTTGGGAAGAGGTCACTGTGATGGGAGATAGGGCAAAGTAAACAACAAACTGAATGACTGGAGTGAGCCCTGTCAGATTAATACGTTTGTCTGGGCAGTTAGCAGGAACTTACCTAACATATTCAACCCCTGGGAGACAGGTCTCACACACTTAATTCAGCTAAAAAAATCCTACAGGCTTTTGTAGAAATTAAACTGAAATAGACGTTAATGGGAATTACTTTGCACAGCTAGGTGAATGCAGAAAGAACTGAAAACTGTTTCACTCCTGCAGACAGAAGCTGTAATGACTCCATGCCCAAAGGGCCATCTGTCTGCAGGTACTCTAAACCAGCTAAAGAGCTGTAGAGTCTTCTGTCAACTCTGGATAACTCCACAAGCTAAGGACTTCTACTTCCTTTTCAGTTCTGTCAAATGATGTCAAAATGCCTGTTTGTTTATAAAACCAGATGGAGAAATCTGGGGCAATAATTATTTGCCACAGCTTTTGTAGTCCTTTTTCTAGGTCTCTGAATCCAAGATCAAACACAATGAAAAGAAAGTGCCACTGCCTTTACTGACTATAATTTTGGAAGCTCTATAAGGCAAATCAGCATGGTTTAATGCTTCTGAAAAATTACAGGCCAAGCCAGGAATAAAAAAGCTGCTTTTGCGATACACAATGCTGAACTGCCTCAACCTTAGGTCTTCAGCCAGCAGTGGTAAAACACTGGTTTCTGAATGAGCACTGCAAGGATTATGCTAAAGCATGTAGCCAGTAACACTAGTTTCTCCTTGCAGAATTAACTCTGTGATACAGGCTCACTCATACTAACTTTTCAGGGGTGGATTTTGTACTACTGATGATAAAAACAATGTTCTGAAGGTTTCGATGTGTTCTCTGGTTGATAACTCAAAGTCTCACATACTGATTGTGCCTAGCGAGATGCATACAGCTAGCTGATCTTAGAGAGGAGAAAAACCATTCAGAATCAAAATTAAATCATTGCTACAGCTTCACGGTCAGCTCATGACAAAGAAAAATACAGGAATAGATCATGAAATTATCTGACTTAGAACTCTTTGGTTTCATTTTAAGGAAAACAGAATTCAGGCTACCCCGGGCTGGTTTTCCTTCTTGTTTTCTTCAGTTCTGATAACCAGTGAATGCTGATAGTCCTGCCTGACAGACAGCCTCACGTGGCAGTATGGCTGTCATACGATGGGAAGGAAGGAATTTCCATTTAATTATTAGAGATTGTGCAGCAGGGAGTTACAGGTGCAGAACTTTGTTCAAAGCCCCAAAGCTTGGTTACTGTGCATCAGTAATTTTTCATAGGAAAACAAGAACTCTTCATAAAACCAGCACTGTACAAGCCTGCACCACCTGATCCTAATAAGTAGAACCTTCTGCACCTGAAATGTGATGTTTCTGTGACATTCCCGTCAGCAGGAACAGGTTGAGCAGGAGACTAAGAAAAGTTCTTTTACTACCAAGTGAATGCAATTCCATTCTTCATGCTCATCCATACACAGGTAACGTTTTCTTGCTGTGCTGCTGCCTTCTCCGTTACTAGTTCCTGGCTCATGAGCTCTTCTGTTCTCTTAATTCTGTCTGTAGGATTTCTTACTAGCTGTTATTTTTAAGTGAGACTTAAAAAGGTTTCTCATGTGTCTCATGGAAATACAGGCAAATGTGAAAAGCATCTATTGGAAAAATCTCTGTTCTTCAGTAGGCCCAGAGGATTTACTAACCAGGATGAGATTTTCTCCCTCTCAATTGCTGACTCTTTAGTTTTAAAAAAAAACACCAATACTAAACAAACAAACAGAAAGCCCCAGTCACTTCTCTTTCTCAGTGTGTATTTTTGAATGCCTTCAGAACTGCCCTTTGACTGTGGTTGCTGACATCCTGGGCTACGGCAGCATTGACTGGCTTCAGTATGGTTAGAGGGGCTCTGGGAAGGCGCCAGTAATTCTGGTTCTGTTGGGTTTCTTAGAACAGAAAAAGCAGCAGCATGCAAATGACAATTAAGGACTGAGTCACTCCAACATCTGTCCAGAAACATGCCAGCCACATGGAATGGCGGGAGGGAGAAAAGCTTTCCAGTAGAGTCTTTAAAAATCAGAAAACAACTTAAAAGTCCCCTCCTTTCCTGTAAGAAAGGGGCTATAGTTTAGCCCCTTCAAATGACTCCACATGAGTAGAGTGCAGCACTCTCCTCAAACTCCAGGTTGACTGAACTTTTCAAAATAAACAAAGTTGTGCTTCATTTCCACTTGCTGAAGCCCTGAGAAGTAGGAAGCTAGCTGAAGATACAGCCCATTGCAGGTTCATTCAGCCTGTGAGTCACGGGGTACCGGATCACCAAACTACAGATGTTACTTCTTCCCCAATGTCCCATCAGATCCTGGTGAGATGTAAGCACTTTCCCACTCCTTGGCCAGCAGCGCTTTGCAATTTAGTTCTGATCCAAATTACACAGAGCATAGCGTATTTTCCATTCAACAGAAAAAAGTATTGGGATGGTTAGGGTGAGATTTAGAGCCTTGCATCAGCCTGACATAAACCACTGGTCCCTGACAGCTCTTCACACAACATCTGCTTTGCTCATCAGCTGGCCTAGGGCCAGCAGTAGCTGCTGACTTTTGAGGAGTAGGAGAGAATCAAGTGCTGTCCTTGGAAGAACTGAAGAAATATTTAAAATCAAAATTAGTAGGTGAAGAAAGGAAATCCTGGCAACTCATCTGGGTCAGCTAGCAAACAAATGTAATCAATTCATTTAATGAAAAAAAGGTTCAGTGAAGTAAGAGTCAAGGTGACACGTTTCATAAGAGCAGGAAAAGATGGAAGGGCACACCAAGAAGGTAGAATGTGTTCACACCAATCTTGGCAGCGTTTTGTTTTGGAGCTTGAGCTTTCTGGAATCGAACTAGAAATGCTCTGAAAAACAAAGGAATTGCAGGACAAAAGACCTCCATCAAGCTCTGACACACTCTATAAAAAGCCTTACAGCTTGTGAGTATTCTAAGAACTAAAAGCTACCACATTCAGGATTGGGAAACCTCCAAACTTATTGACTCACTCGCTAAGGAAAATGGTGAACAACACTTTCAGCATTGACTTTACTGCATTCACTCTTCAGCTACTCACTGCAGGAAGGCATTGGTAGTTTCCAGTAAGAATTCTCACTACTGCAGTAGCAGCCAAGAGGATGAGAGAATGCGTGTGTGAAGTAGCATAGACAGGAAATGTGTACAAGAGCTCACCGAGCAGATTCATATTGTTTTTAATTAGGACAGATTTAAGTTATGTGACTTCTGAGTGACTTCTCTGAATCACATCGACACCATTTGCTTTTCAGCACTTGCTATCAAGCACTTCCCATGTTTCTCAATCTATTACTGCTTGTAACTTGAGTTAACAGAGAGTAAACCCCAGCCTTTTAGACAACAATAAAACACCGTCTGTGTCCTCTGAAGGCAATAGTGAATTTGGATTAAAGTCTTCTTGAGAGTTTGTTTTGGCTTGAAATACTGCATCAGGTAAGACAGTCCAAGCAAATGTAAGCAGCCTTTTTATAAAAGAGATGGTTTGATACTGGAAGGTAACAGCTGCAGATAATAATAGTTCAGTGCATTAGTATACCTGTTGTATTACATGAGGCACAATACTGTGACTTACCTCCTCCCTATGGTTCTTTATTGGCATGCAGAGGATACTCTGAGTCTTATACCCTGTGATCTGGTCAACTTCTGCATTAAATCTTGGATCCTGATAGAAGAAACAAATATTATTTGCCTGCCTGCCTGCAGACTAGTTCTTTCTCTGCTCTGGCCTAAAGAAAAATACAATACTTGACTTAACTATTACATGGGACAACAAAGGTTCCATTCCTAACTAATGATTGCATTGAGCTGTTGCTCTCAGTACATTAGAACACCACCAAAAAAAGCACCGATGTAGAACACAAGTGTCAGCGGATAAATACAACCACCAGAAAGTACAAAAAACCCAACCCCAAACCCCAAGAGAAGCTTTTCTTGAGCCAAGACCATGGACCATCCCTCTCAGTGATGCTTCTATTGGTGTGACCTAAAAACTGGACTTCTGTATAGACCGAAGGGTGTATAGACATGAAGGAACAATGTTTCCCCAACATGTTTTTCCTTTTACCAGAGACCACTTGTTTTTTCTGCTGAACATCGTTACAAGCCCCTAATTTTAATCTTACTAAAGTAACTATTTCTAAAAGCCTGCCTTCTCTACTAATTGATCTCAAGTGGAACATGATGGACCCAATTCAAGAACGAACTTGTAACATACAAGTTACCCTGCTGCAGGATACATACAAGTAGTCCTGCTGCAAACAGGTACTGTTTACACAGTTCAGACTGTTTTCCAGGCAGGTTTAGACAGTTACTGAGGTAGCAAATGAAACCATATGAAATCCCACCACTCTTTCATGCTTCTGAATATATCTACTCAGTAATATTACCTAATTCTGAGAACATGTTCAGTTCACTGAGAGGTCATCAAGCAGAAGGCGTAATTTTCAGCTCTGTATGCCTTAATTAATTAATTAATCAATTCATTAACATTTCCATCATCCCTAAATTCAGAAGTATCTGATATATAAGCAGAAGCATAAACGTTCAGGTGTCCAAAGGCAGAAATGCAAGTACTGCTGTGCCCACAGTTCACTAGGACGGAGCTGAGAGCCAACTGCTGATGTCAAACATCTCCTTCACTGTTAAGTGTTCCTCTGGCATGAGACAGAGAGATTCACATTTCCGTATATCCATATACCTGTAACACATGTATTCTCACCAAAATCATGCCAGTGTGGAGTGGTTTAAGTCAAGGACACTTCAAATACCCATCCCACGATGACACCATTACAGCAGCTGACAGAAGAGCTTTTTAATTTGTTCAAGAATCACAGAAGCATTGAGGCTGGTAAAGATCTCTAAGATCATCAAATCCAGCCATGACCTAACATCACCACATCAGCTACACCAGGGCACTAAGTGCCATGTCCAGTCTTTTCTTAAATGTCTCCAGGAATGGGGACTCCACTAGTGCCCTGGGCAGTCCATTCCAGTGTCTGCTCACCCTTTCCATGAGGAAGGGCTTCCTAACATCCAACCTAACCCTACCCTCATGCAGCTTCAGGCTCTGCCCTCTTGCCCTATTGCTAGTTGCCTGGGAGAAGAGCCTGACCCCCACTTGTCTACAACCTCCCTTCAGGTAGTTAGTTATAGAGAGGAAGAAGGTTCCCCCCTCAACACAGATTTGTGTGCCTTACCTCATACGCATTCTTGATGTTTAGAGGTTGCCCTATGGCTGCCACATGACCCACAATGCCCTTGTTCCACTCCAGGCGAATGCAGTTATTGGATGCTTCTTCCAGGGTGGAACCTTCTGCCACATCAAACAGCCTACTCACAAGAAACTTCTCGTTAGAGCTGTCCTCGCAGACCAGGAACAGGGAATAGCGATCAGCAGATATAAGCTCATGGATATGTAGGAAAATTTTATGGCAAAGTGCTGTGACATCTAAGTGACTAGAAATATCCTTCACAAGTTCTAAGAGTCTTGAGCACTGATCTCCTGCACTGGTCTCAATCCTTGGAGATCGCAGAGGCATCTGTTCCTTCTTTTCAGAGCCAGAGAGGAAGCTCACGGCTCCTACTGAGTCCTTGACAAAAATAGGTCTTAAGGGTCTGTCGAATTCAGAAGCTGAGATTTTTCTCACTGGTGTCGCAGAGTTGGTGGTCTCAGCACAGGCAGGCTGATGACAGGCACAGGTTTCACCAGGGGACTTGGTTCCCTCCTTGCAGACAGGGATGGTATGAACTCTCTCAGCAAACCATGCATTAACCATTTCTCTGTAAAACAAAAAGAAACCAAACAGCGGATGATGTGAATTAAAAACACTCAAGAACCCGCACTTATTTAGAGAGGATGCAGCAAAGAGGGCAACTTAAAACCTTTCCACACAGTGGACATGAGTGCACTTTTAGCAGTCCTCTCCATCAGCAATCCTTAATTTTACAAAGCTTTATGTCCCATGAGAAGGCAGCCATTTCAGCCTAAAGGAAATAACTGAGGAGGGCAGAGGAAGAACGTTTATGCCATGCCTTTGAGAATACAGAAGAGCAGGCATTTACGCCATAATTCTGTGCTGGAAAAGGTCTGGTCCTT
This sequence comes from Upupa epops, assembly GCA_013397515.1. Classification (NCBI taxonomy): domain Eukaryota; kingdom Metazoa; phylum Chordata; class Aves; order Bucerotiformes; family Upupidae; genus Upupa; species Upupa epops. The sequence goes on along the minus strand of VZRI01006713.1, from coordinate 266,512 downwards.
CCCACTCCTAAGACTGGAATTTCTGCTTGAGATGCATATGTATTCATAGGAAGACTTTCTGTTTTATTGCCTAACTCGACCCAAAATATGGCATACCCCAAACATTATTTTTTGAAGAGTTTACCATTAATTGAAAACATCACCCACCTCCAGCGTTTCACAGAGTTTCTCAGATTCAGCCCTAGAATGTCAACTGTAATGATGTTCTCTCTAAATAAAACAGTATACATGAACTATGCATGAGCACTCCTATCACCAATAACAAGTAAACCTTTCCTTATCACTATAACATTTTCCTGTTCAAAATCTGCTGGGTTTTGTTTGCTTGCTGTTTGGTTTGGGGTTTTGTGTTTTTTAAATACAGAGCTTTTTATTTCATTTACTGAGCGCTGAGAATTCCTCACCGCTCGTGATCTACTCCCGGATGACAGGGGTTTTTTTCCAAAAATTACACAACGTGAGGGCCTAAGAAGAGCAAAAAGCTTTTGAAAACATCTGATCTTTTGGAGATCTTTCACAGCGGTCATGTTTTATATTTGGGATCTGTTTTATTTGCTCTGCAGACCACAGGAATTTAGAGGGTGAAGCTGAATGAAATCATGGAAATTGGTTAGGTTAGTGAGCTGCTGATCGGTTACGTGCATCAGGGTATGTTAAACACGAAGAGTGCTGGACACAGCCTTTTGTGCCTTAAAGAACAGCTTCTACATTGTAGAACACAAGTGTAATAAACCCTTAATTCAAACTAACTGATTCAGATCTAAAACACACCGGTATGATTTTAATTAGCAACCAATCTGCAACACTTCTGTTTGGAAAGATATTTATCTTCTGTCAGGAAGGTTTGAAAGAGTTTTTCAGGTTTTGCAATCGTATGTAATTTGGAAGCGGCCAAATATGCCATGGAAAATGGAACTGATTAAGGAAATAGCACAAGTGTCAAGGGAGCACCCGGGCAAAAGAAAGTCATTATGTTACTCTACCTATTCCACTTCAGTGTCAACTGCGTGGTATTATCTTCCTCAAAAAACTGTCGAAGAATGAGGTATCTATCACTTGATGTAGCAAGGTAAAACTGAATTCTTTTCTTGTTCACACCAATGCACCCCCATATAAATGGATGAAAGACTGTATTTTAGCTGGTGTCTGTACATTATGGTCCCAATCAGGCAAAACCTCAATTGTTAATATTGTTCAGAGCCCCAGTGACCTTTAATGCTGAATGGTCAGAAAGGGCTGGAGGGAAAGTCTGATGAGGAGAGGGTGAGAGAGCTGGAGGTGTTTAGCCTGAAGGAGACTCAGGGGGGACCTTCTCCCTCTCTACAACTCCCTGAAGGGAGGCTGTAGTCAGGTGGCAGTCAGGCTCTTCTCCCAGGCAGCTAGCAACAAGATGAGAGAGCAGGGCCTGAAGCTGCCAGGGGAGGGTTAGGTTCAATGTTGGGAAGCCCTTCCTGAGGATAAGTGTGATCAGACCTTGGAATGGACTGCCCAGGGCAGTGGAGGAGTCCCCACCCCTGGAGGTGTTGAAGGACAGACTGACTGTGGCCCTCGGTGCCCTGGTCTAGCCGATGTGGTGATGTCAGGTCATGGGCTAGGCTGGATGAGTTCAGAGGACTTTTCCAGACCAAGTATTTCTGTGATTAAAAGTTCAACTTGAACAATATTACTTAGTAGTATTTAAACAGGATAAATATGAAATGTGGGAGCCATGTATTACCGCAGCACAGAATATAGTTTGCATATGGTAATATTACACTTGCAAAAGCTGCTTCGGTGAGAGGCAAGATGATAACATTTGCAATTTTCAATTATTAAACTGAAAAAGAAAATAGTATAAACATTTGTGATAGAAATGACTGAAAATATGGTTTAGAAAAATAAAACGCTTAAAAGGCAAAAATTTGTAAGCCCAACTTCTGCAATTGGTGCTGACTGCTCTTGTCATCATCAGTGTTACAGCATGACACCTGGTAAAGAGACCATGCCTGGTCTCTTTACTCTTATCTCCTCAAGAAAAACTATTTAGAAATATACCAGCTTTTCCTAAAGAAAATTTAGCATCAGGCACTAAGGCTGCAGCACAGAACCTCAAAATGTGAGCTGGGAGCATTTAAAGCCTCCAACACAAGAAGGCAGAAAATAATCAATAGCTTTAAAAGAAGGCTTGTGACTTTACCTAGCTTCATAACTCTGTATGCTGCCTTGAAGTTTGCACATCAATGACTGGCATTAACATCAAATAAGTTTTAAGTAACCATAGTAACCAGTTATCAGATGGACAGCGTTCTTAAACTAAGCAGACAAGTACATTGTCTTGGCCTGTCTGACAACGCACAGCCACAAACCTGCACTATTGCTGAAGAACCGTGATCTGTAGGGCAACCCGATTCACTGCTTATTTACACAGAGGGAAAGGAGGAAAAGTGCCATCATTTCATGTAGCTGTGTTTTGCACTGCATATACAGATACAGAAGTGTTGATGCAGGTAACAAGGCAGAGAAAGAATTGGTTACCCTTTGTGGATGAAACAAAAACTAAAATCAGAAAAGATGGTTATCGTTTCATTTATTCTGAAGTGCTGTGCAACGATGACCTCTGGATTTAGTGGTATAGTAACAGTGATCAGTGAGAATTCTGAACTGTAATACCATGCTTCAAACTACAGCCAGGGTATAATTTAGTTTTTATCTTGCCTTTTACTGTGTAAAAACAAGCATTTGTTTCTCTATCTTAAGTAAGTTATTCAAGGATATGGAACACAACTGTAAAATCTTTCATGGGTAAGTAATTACATTTATTTAATAAGAACTGACTATTTGTTGTGTATCTGCACTATTTACAAAGCACATGGCCACAGAACATAACTGCATGCAGAGCTGATAAATTCTGTGTAACATATTCCTGTCCTCTTTAATGTATCTTAGACGACAGTCCAATAATTTGCCAACATATTGTTTGTTTCTCAAAGCTCTGTAGGTTAACAACAAATCCATAACTTTACAGTTTAAAGCACATAATTTTAACTTCAAGCCATGTAAGTGTTTTTATTTGAGCAACAGGAAAGCTGTTCAAATTCTGCTGGAATAAGAAGTGTTCACTGACCTTTACTTAATGCCTCTTCTAACAATTTAGCGCCTTGTACTTAACAGCTCTTCTATTTAGCTCTTTGTACCTAACAGTTACTCACACCGGCAGAAGAGCTAGGCTTTCCCATTACCCAACATGTTCTGTTTAAATTCTGTCAAAAGTTTTAGCATGCATTTGATTGCTGACATTCAAACCTGTTCAACATGACAGGACAAGTATTGCTGTCAACTACTTTCTCAGCACAGAATTAGCTCCGCAGATATCTGATACTAACCACACATTAATTTCCTGTAACCGCTCTTGTGGTTCAGTAACAAGTGCTACATGCGATTAAGATGTCATTTCTAAAGGACTCCAGGAAGAAACAAAGACTTCTGAGTACTCTGTTGATATGGATAGTCCTGAGTAAGCATTGGCACCATCAAGAGCTTATTGTAAGGATGAGGACCTTGCTGCACAAGTACATTTTGAAGTTGCAGCACTGTATTACACAGAAGCAATCTGTTCAGTTAAAACCAATGCAATGTCTCCATCCCAGAAATCAGCCAAGCCCGCTCTTTCCTTCATAAAACAATTTCAAAGGAGGATGACAACAGGGACTGCTGAATTGAGCTGGTGATCTCATCAGCAGATGACAAAGTTGGAAAAGAGTTTTGAGGAGACATAATAAGAAGATGAAAATGCAGTGACCAGTAAAGCATGTGAAGAAAAAGAAAAGATTGTGTGATCCTCCTCTCTATAATCACTTGTAGATCAGTACACATTATCTGCCTTATATGAAAACTCAGGAACTTGAGAGGAGTTAGGACTGATTTGTTAAACACTCTGCAGAATGTAGACCTGTCCCTAAAGCAAGAAGTCTCAATGCAAGTACGCAACACAAACAGAAAATCACTGGCTACAAAAATACCCGTGCAAAGAAGCAACATAGCTTCAGCCAGGTCATGCAGAAGGAAATCACAAGTAGACCTGAAGACAACCTCAGTATTTAGAACCTGAAGAGAACCTCACTTTACTTGCTGTGCTGCATGCATCAATCCATGCTGAGCTGATGCTAATTACTATTCTACTTATCCACTGAGAATTTTAAGCCATTTCTTGTACCCATCTTTGCTCAACTAGTGATGACCTTTACAGTATACTTCTCAAAACATAAACCAGTGATGAGGTTTAGAGAGCAACAGCCAGACTGTGATTGTCTTGTTCAGCACATAACCACGCTGCACGACTAAGACCCTACCAACCCAGCAAGTATTTGGTATCTTTAAACAAAAGGTGCAAGAAGAGAGCACAAGAGTAACACTGAGCTGTAACAGCGATCCTGCACAAAGAAGGCATCGCAGCTGTGATATAATGAAAGTAACGTGGTGAGCAGCTTTCAGTGAAGTGACAAATAATTCCCCATATATTCACATATAAAAGCGTAATGCTGCAGCAGCCATACAGACTGGTTTTGCAATTTTTTTCATACAAACCAGCAGTTAACCAGCAGCACACTTCACACTCCCTCCTAGAAAACAACAGCTTCCAACTAGCTGAATTCCTGCTAGAACTGAAACCAACAGTATATCCAGCCAAGCTTTGGAACAATTGTCTAGATTGCTCTCCTTAAAATAACCACTAGATGTCTTCAAATTTCTTTCCTGCACCCTGACACAGTTTAAAGCAGTAGCAATCACCCAAAACCTTCTCAGTTGAGTCCAAGTCACCTGTATATTACACTTGCGTTCCCATTTTCTTTCCAGTACTTCCCATTTCCTAGGAAATCTCTATGATTTGGTCTCGTTTCTGGACATGGAAAGACTTAAATGAACTACATAAGGCCCCAACAGATGCAAACAGCAAACCGACTTTAAAAGTATTTTCAAACTACCTGATAAATAAGAGTAACAAAGACACGCTATAAAAAAATATAGAATAAATTCTCAGAGACTTAACGTCAGGTGCTAAAATGTGATCTTTATTCCTCCTTCTTGTTTTGAGATAAAAAACCCCAAACAACCCAAAACTATCTACCTAGTGATTTATCCATGGAAAGCAACAGGACAATGCCAGTGCCTTTGATGAAGATAGACTAAAAGTTAACACCACACCTGCTTAGAGACTGCACTTAAGGCCAAAGCAGCACTTAAGTACCACTTAGAATCCTAAAACAAGGGTTAAGTGTGACTTAAGTAGTGCAGAGACTTGTGGATGGCTCTGCAAGATGTGCACACCATGATGCAGACAGAAATGGGAACACAGATCTTTTACTAAGCAGGTACATTTTGTGGCTGTACTTGCAGTGCCAGACCTAATGTGAACAAGCACTGGGTTATTCACAAGCATCATCCGAGCAGACCTTTTTCAAGGCACTTTGTAAATAGTTCCTTTTGAATGTAATGCCTTTTTTTCCTCTACACCAGTAAGCATTCCATGTAAATTCGTGCCAGTGGAAATATTTGTATTCTGTGACTGTATTCATGACATTTATTCATGATGAAGCAAAATGCTTAATCTTTAATGGAAAAGGAAAAAAGGTGGCAGCGTATTAGTTCAAGTCAGCAATTTATTGTCAAAAATTGCTTTGCTTGTAGTTCTTGACCTGATTCATATATTCCCATGGAATTCAGTTTTAATCTATCACTCAAATAAGCCACAAGCTATGATGTACATTATTTTATCTGACGCCATCACAGGTGATGTATCATTAATTTTATCCTTGTGCATGCTGTCCACACGCTATGGAAGTCTCACTTGAGCTTCAAAATCAGACCTTTTCTTTATTTATGTCCTAATCTGGTACAAAGAAATCCTCCTTAGGCACCAATGCTTCAGCACTTAAAAAAACCTCCGCAAACTGCTCCGCTTTGGAAATAAAAGAAAGGTTGCTAAATTCTTTGACTCACAGAAAGGTGATGTGTGTCTCAGCCCCACTTTTCCGTTACCACAAATTTGACCCTGTTCTCTAAAGAGTCAAACAATGGAAATGAAATTTCAAATGCCTACTGGCATTATCAAAAGCACTGTAATATTATAGTGAAGTTACCCTCAAAGAAAAGAAAGCAAAACCAGATGATAATTGTTCAAGTAGTTCACCCCATCTTATTTTCTACCTGTCCTCTAAGCTTCACCAGCTATATTTTCCTCAGTGTACGGTGCACCCCCATTGGTTTCTTTCTTACCTAGGGCAAACAGGATGTAGTAACACTCATTCTCCTTGGAGCCTCTCAGTAGTACCTGCTGGCTAGTTTCTGTCCGCACAAACGACTCTGTAGGAGTTCAGGTTACAGCTTTTAGGGAATCAAAGACGTAAACTGCTAGTAAGTGATTTCTTACTGTTTCTCAAACGACAGTTTCTTCAATCTACAGTTACTGCCATTTTAGACATCGTTCCCAAAACACCCGGGTACACACCTACCAGTATTTCCAAGAACAAATGCCAAAAATACTTCATCACCTTTACAATTTCATGAATAACATTCCTTACCTTCCCAAGTGATTTCTGAGGCAGGACTTTAAAGTCCTTCGGGATTACCTTACTAATTTGTAGTTTTCGAGAAAGGCATAAGGACACACGCACATTGTGTACCAGAGGGACAGGACAGAGATCATTAAAGCAGCAGGAAAACATTCCCAAACTTCACAGAAATCCAGTACTTTCTGCACTTCATCCTCAGCAGTGCTTTGTAATCATCTAACAAACACAAGTAAGTGGGAGAAAATATTCTGATCCTCGTATTAACATCACTACTTCCTGAGATTTTCAAGCCACGGTCCAAAGAACTAGAGGGTCTGCAGTGCTCTTGTATAAGCTTGGCATCATGGAACTCAGAAAAACAAGTCCCCTTTCAGCACACTCAAACAATTCACACAGGATTCTGTGCCGTCACTGCAAAACTCTTAGCGGTCTTTCAGTCCTAGAAGATTAAAACCCACTGTCTGCTCACCAGGGTCACGTTAGCCAGGAATATGCCTCCTATTTGTATATTTTTACAGTTATGTTTTTAACATCAGTAAAAAAAACAGGTCAAAGCACATTTGCTCCAAAAGCTGATTTTCTTTCAATTACAAGAAAACGAAGCACACTTACGCTACCAAACACCACAACCACATGAAACGGCGTACGGGTTATGTAAGAGATTAAGCATCAAAGAGCTGCCTCGAATTGAGTGACACTTTTAAAAGCTCTCTGCATCTGTGGACACAGACATTAGAAGGCAAAAGCCCTAACTAACTGAGTACTGCAGGCTGTACGTGACACAGCAGTTGTCAACCAAACATCAAACACTACAAAACCCCAACAACTGCATGCAGGTTTTAGCAAAGCCATAAATGTAACTGATCCACTCCAGCGGTGCTTGAATCCCAGCAAAGCACACATGCCCAAGAAATGCCACTTCTGGGATCCTCAGTGAAGCACTATGAAGTCCTGCACTGTAAGGACATTTATTTTTCTGAATACAACCGCACCTGAATGCCTTTGTAAGTATTTCCCAACCCTCCTAGCAAGCTGAGACAGATTGCTAACAAAACCATCTCACTTCCAGTGAAAGGAAGACTAGACTTGGGTTAATAATCTATTGTGCCAAACTTTCATGAAATCAGACAAAAACTGCCTGGAATGATGCAGCGGCCTTGAACAGAGAAGAGAATTTTCACTTGGGCTGTTTTGGCCATCTGCTGCTTCTGATCACACAGAGCTCCAAGAGAGAATTGCTCGCCTATTTCTAAGACTAAGGACAACAGGATGTCAGTCACCCACAAGTGTTCCAGAGGGGGTTAAAGTAAGTGTTATGTTTAGAACGTGACCGTGCACCATTTATTTTTCTTAAATGATGAAACTTCAGGAAATAAAAAAGGGCACTGAATGAATTCAGCCATAAACGCAGTCCAAGCCTGCAACAAAAAAGGATGCAGAATTGTATCTTTATGATGTCTAGCTAAAACAATGCAGAAGCAGCAGCTACAAAGAGCACTGAAGAACAGTATTCCCATGCTCTTTTCTTCTCCAGTTTCTGGCCACCTGGGTAAACATAATACTTAGTCTAAAAGAAGAGTCACTACTTCAAAACATTTCAGCTTTCTTGGAAGCCAGAAAATGACAGGCAATGTGAAAATTTTGAAAGGAGAAAAAACAGCAAAGAAGGGAATAAATTAAATCTTAAATTTATTAGGACCTAAGGCATTTGAAAACTCTCAAACACATAACTGCGGTAACAAACTCTTCAGTCAGGTCTGTCAGCCAGCACACACTGTATCACAAAATGAACCAAATTTGTCTTGTCCCTGCGCGGGACTGGTGACACACTTCTGTGCTGCTCTGCACTTTGATCACTCTGCAACAGCACTTTATGGATAACAGCTATTTATATTTATTACCTCTGCACACTGCTTGTCTCCCTGGTGCAGAAAAACAAACTGCTGATTCTGTAGCTTCCTACTCACGGGATCACAGTTTTTTCTCATTCTCCAAAGGGGGAATCTATATAAAGGTATTCACTGGGGTTACACATCTGTGGGATCACAGCATCATACAGTACAGGTGGATGTCATTCAAAACAGATTTATCACAGCATATGTCAGCCTACCCTGCCATCAAAGCCTTGGGGAAATTAATGATGTGGCTGGTCTGTAGATGATCCCAGCCTTGAGGCATTGTGCTCCTCTTTGCCTGCACCCCAATAAAAGACTCTGCTCGGGACTGAGCAGTCTCTCTCACTCTCTCCACCTCTCCCCTCGTCCAGAGCTCTGCGAAGCAGCCAGGGAGGCCTCAGCTGGCCCTACTTCCTGGGGCTGGGATGCCTCAAGCAAGACCCCACTACCTGCCTGGAGCTGGGCATGGTGGAGAGGTGCCAAGGTGTGGTGGCAGGATGCCCATCCTGTCTACCATCCGAGCCATGGCAGGCTGGCAGAAAAGCTCTTCCCCCACCTACATGCCGAAGCAGGTGAGCAGAAAGAGAAACCACTAATACCGATTCCTCTCCACGTTGAGTGGAGCAGTTACATTGATCGTTGTAAGCCTGGAGATGCCGGAGCAATGAGCTAACCTTAAAGATGAAAAGCCTCAAAAGCCTGAGTGCCTGAAGCAGGAGGGAGTTCTCTGCTGGTTTGCTGCAGTGGCCACTATTGTGACCCACGACATGGTCAGGCCACGTGGCTGCTGCCATCCCGATTTACAAATCAGCAGAAGAACCTGTTGTCACAGCTTGGTGATGAGAAAAAACATTGGGACTGCTTTGAACTAGCAGCAGTATGGAGCCTGGAAAGGCATTTGCTGTTCCAGCTTGGCGGAACTGTTCACGTTGGAAAAGCAGAAGATTTGTAACTCTTGAAACTTTGGCAGAATGTTGGGAAATTGGGGTTTGAAGTGTCCTAGGGCTGGGTCCCCCTTGTTGCTGTTGCTGTACTATGCTGTTTGTGTCACTCTCCCCAGGAGACCCAACCTGAAGCCAAAGACCGCTACAGAATGCTTTGCCCATTTCTTTTTCTCAGAATGTGTGTAATGGCAGTGTGACTGAGTTTTTGTTTTCTTTGTGTCCCCTGCTTGAGCTTTTTCTGCTTTTTGTGCTTAGAGAGAGAGATTCAATAAACCCTTTTGTTTCCAGAAGCTGTTTCCTCTTGCCTGATAGATTCTATCTGAGACCCCTCATGACCTGGCTGCCTTTCTGTTTTTCGGGTATTACCCCTAACCCAGGACAGTAAGCCATCTGTATAAACATCTTCTGCAACACACTGTGGGGGAGAGGAGAAAAGCAGGTGAAGGTCTGTTAAGTAGACACTTTGCAGCCCTTCTCCACAAGAATCCAGAATACTAGTGACTCTCAACAGTTGTTGCATTAACAATAGTTAATGCAAACTAATTGCAAATAAAAAGACATGTTTTCTTTTAAAGAAACATGATTTGTACTTAAACCCTGGAAACAGACACCAATATCAAAGTAACCTAAGCAACAGGGAACTATTCAATGACTGTATGAGCTGGATGTGACTCCTATACCATTCAAAACACAACAAAAAACAAATCTGTGGGCATAGGATATCCCTGAAGCATTTCCTGTACAAGTATTGCTTAGGCATCTAATTAAAACTTTATCTTCCCAGGGAGTTACCAAAAGAACTACTGTCTAAAATACCATGGGAACAAATTAATTGTGGAGTAATAAATAATTTAATACCTATCATAAAATTACTAAATTAGGTTTGGATAAAAAGCTCATTACAATCAGTGGGAAGGGCTGTATTACACTGAACGGTTGAGCTGCTCATTCTCTCCTACCCCCGTGTTTAAATATTTGAGAAACAGATACAGAAACTGCTTTTATCCACCAGCAATCAGTGCCTCCCAACATGAAGCAGAATATGCCCCTATGCTCTCCACAACACTGAATTAAACAACTTCTCGGTCTACCGCTCTTAGGACCTGTGAGGACTTTGGCACATTATGAAACAAAACAAAAGATGAGAAGCAGTAAATTAAGATTAGGGAACAGCTGAAACTATTCAAAGGAGCACTGCTTTACTTGGCAGAGTAAATATAATGCAAAGTAACTCGACATTAGCAGCGAAGTCTTTGTTCAGTGTATTGAATTGTTGTACAATTATTCATCTAAAACAAAGCATGCCATTAAATCCTAGGGTTTTTCCTCTTTTCAAGCCCTAAATAGCAGAATAGGAAACATTAAACTTTGTAGAAAAGTGCATCACTACTTTCAAACCCCTCACCTTTAGGCAATGTCGTGTCAGTGACTAAAATTTCAAGCAACCTACAGTCAAGTAACTTGTCATTTGTCCTTTCAAATACAAACTTACAGAGAAAAGAGGGACTCTTTAGCTTTCTGTTTATACAGCAAGGACAAAAGCCCCCAAAACATTCCCTACAAGACAGCAGAGACTTCTGAGAGAAATGCAACCTTTCCGCCGCTTCAAAAAACGTCACGCAATTGCTGCCAAGCAAGTACTCAAAAGTCAACAAAAGAATTTTGCTGCAAGCCCCTCTCTCAGCACAGAGGCACTGCTGTCACAGAGACATGAATGAATTATATTCTGTCAACTGCTGCCTATTTCAGAGCCACACGGACACAAAACTGTGCCTCAGACTAACCCAAACCTCTCCGTGGGGAAAACAAATCTGACGCAGTGGTTACTATTAATTAGTATTCCTACTTGATCAATACTACTTCCAGTTTCCAAAGGAAGTGTGACAGGCTGAACTAATAAAATGCTACTTCTGCAGGCGGCTAACACTCAGTTTCCTGGGCAAACACAGTACTCTACAGCTACACACCCTGCACCAGTGTTCTGGAGAACCGCAACTCAAACTACTTCCATCTCCTCATCCTACACTGCTGTGCCCTGCCCTGTCGAAAAAGTTAAATCACCAGTTAAAAAACAATTTTAAAACAATGGCACTTTTTACTCTTCTTCTGTTCAATAAATCCGAGGAAGAAGCATCAGAAGACAGGGGTCACTGTGACAGATGGTCACAAAGCAGCAGGTGACCCCCGAAGCTTTCGAGCTCAATTATTAATGGGGATTTCTCTTCTTACCACCCCATGCCATGCAGTAGGGCGAAGCAGCAGCAAAGCCCGACTCAGAATCCGTCCATCCATCATCCAAACATCCATCTCTCCCTGCTGCGGGCCTGGGGACAGACGAGACTGTGCAGCGCAGAGCAGATGGTGCAGGCTGCAGGGGAGCCGCAGCGCATCCACGGACACTGGGTGTGTGGAAACGAGCCGCGGAACTTCCCCGAGCCGCGGTCCCCGCTCGCACACGCCAAATCCCACACGGAAACCGGCTACAACATGCCCGGTTCACCGCATTCCCACTTGAGGAGCAGCTGGTGGAGCAGGACAACGCCAAGAAAGTACCTCGTGTGATCTCCGAAGGGCAGCATGTCCGGCCGGGAGCGGGAAGCAGCCCGCAGCAGCTCCTCAGCACTTCGCACCAACCCAACCCGCAACCGACCTCACGAAGCGCCTAACTCCCGCAGCTCCGCGCCGGCTCCTCACCGCCCCCTGCCGGCGTCCCGCATGGGAACCGCTGCCCCTCGCGTTCAGCCCTTGCTTTCGGGGAGGCTGACAATGGCTTTGTGTCCCTTTTTATTCCTCCGGGGCAGGCGCGGGGCAGGGGCACAGAAGCCACTGAGGGGAGACGCCGCAGCCCCGACCTTACCTTGTGGCTTTGCGGACAAAGTAAGACCGAGCAAAGTCGCTGTGATCATCCAGCCACGCTTCCACTGCTTCCTGCTGGGGCGGGCAGCGGCGCTCCATGCTCCGCTCTGCCGCCGCTCCCCNGCTCCGGCTCTGCCGGCACCTCAGGGCATCCTCAGCCTGCCCCGCAGCCGGCTCCACCCCCGCCTCGGGGGGCTGCCGCGGCCCCACCCCGCCCCGCCCTGCCCCGGGGACACCGGCCGGAG